>CM035439.1:133526035-134053535 GCA_020310875.1 Ceratopteris richardii | reverse complement strand
ACATTGAGCTAGTTTATGTTCCTTCTAGTGAGATAGTCATGAGAAGATTTGCAGATTACTGAAGCTTGTACCAATATGACATTGAAGGAGGGATTGTTGGAAATCAATGAACATTTGGTACATTTCCAGCAATTCATTTTTGGACTTAGCATTTTTGTACAGTTTGGATAAAACTTTTTTAGGCTAGATAGATAGAGCTTGGTGAGAGCTATCTAGTGGTATGCTTCATTTCTTCATCAGAGGTCAGAAGAGAGAGATAATCCAAACCCTAATTCAGCCCACAAATGAGGAAAAGCAGATGGTGAAGTTCAAACTGTAAAAAGCTAGGTTATAAGTTAAATTGGTCCAAATGCAAGAAAATTGAGCGATCCAATTTTAAAATAAAGCTCAAAATAAGCGATCATATTTTTTAACATTGAAAAGCAAAAAATTTAACGATCCCACATAAAAACAACGATCAACTTGATTTTCGGTAACGAACAGCTTTCTTTGGCGATGGCTTTATTTTGGGATACCAAAACTATATAAAGATCATACTTGAGCACTATTTGAAAAAGAAGAAATCACAAGCCAGCTCTTGGTGTTCTGAAGCTTTCGAGGTGCAGTTTTGGTGAAGGAGAGGCTACTCTCTTGAAGCAAGAGGTCTTCTATAAGGTGGTGGAAGCTATCTTTTGTAAGTTAGCCTTATATTCTGTTTTTAGGGTTTCTGTACCCTAATTTCAGAATTAGGGTTTGCTGATTTTCAGATTTGTTACACTATTTTGTGAGAATTAGGTACACTTCGTTGCTCAATTACTTCACACACACTCAGATTATAACCATAATCTGAATGTGTGTGTGTGTGTGTGTGTGTGTGTGTGTGTGTGTGTGTGTGTATATATATATATATATATATATATATATACACACACACACACACACATATATATATATATACATATATAAATATATATATACATATATATATATATATATATATATATATATATACATACACACACATATATATATATATATATATATATATATATATATATATATATATATATATATATATATACACACACACACACACATACATATATATATATATATATATATATATATATATATATATATATATATATATATATATATATATATATATATATATATGTATGTATGTATGTATGTATGTATGTATGTATGTATGTATGTATGTATGTATGTATGTATGTATGTATGTATGTATATATATACATGTGTGTGTGTGCGCACGCGCGCGTCTCTCTCTCTCTCTCTCTCTTCCCCTTAAGGATGGTCAAAAACCTAACTTCTAAGCCTTGAGGGAAGCGAGACTAGGTAGTAGGAGGTGATTGTCGAATTGTAAAGCTAATAGCTGATAGCTATGGATGCAAAAGAAGCAAGCTTAAGCAGATGCATGGATCAGGTTGGCATCACAAAAAATTAAGAAAACAAGCTCAAAATTTTGGTAAGTGAATATGATGGGCATGATTTACAAGGTCAAAGTGAAGTTCAAAAAATTCAAAAAAAAAAGGGATAAAGTTTGCTTTCCACGAATTAATTCGATGTAGAATTTTTCAAATTCTATAAATGCCCATTAATTCGGAAATTTTTTACACTATGATGGACTTTAATAGTTTTTTACACTATTGTTGTTTGTGTAGATACATGTATACTTTTGATCTTAACATATGTTCTGTCATGCAAGTGTCCACCAACACACACAAGGACCTTGAATCATGACGAGTTCTCCCCCAACACACATCACAAAGAGAACTCACGCATCCCTACTCTGCTCAACCAAGTACTACTTGGAAGGATAGATACAAATATATGAGATGTCAATACTTACAACATAAACATGCCCATACATAGTATGTAGACTTAAACATATCTCAACTTTCAAAATTGACCAGGCCTATCGAGTTAAAGTCATATGCTGTCATCTACACCTATCAAACAAACACACCAAAGTCATAAGGGGACGTGTCCTCGGGTCCTAGGGACATCGGAATGCCATCCCCCAAGCCAAATATATGGGGACGCCCAACCGGGAGGGTTGGCATCCTCTTGCACAGTGGTGCAACATGTTACCGCCCCGAGGAAAGTTTCATGTTATAAACTTGTTTGGGGATGCCTATTTGGGGACGAACCTAACAATACAAGGTTTTCTAGAAAACTTCAAGTGTGAAGTTTGAATACTTAGTACATATATTTTGTGTTCTAAAAGGTTCTCCCAAGCCTATTTGCAACCATTAAAAGAAGCTTTGTGATACCTCAAGGCTCAAAGTTCAAACATACATTAAGGCTTCAACCTTTTATGCTTAAGCTTTCCCTTCAACCTTGCATACTGAGGCTTGAGGAGCCCCTCCACTCTCTTAGCCCTCTCATCATGTTTATGATCTTTCGTGAAATGATGATGAAACATGTGCCTTTTGACTCTCGAGTCTTTGACATTTGTACTCATGATAATGTGATATCTCACACGATCATGAGTCTTAACTCTTATTATTTATATGATATGAGGAAGATGATAATGTTGTGATACCTCTCTTTTTGAGATGATGAAATACATATCACTTTTGATACTTTGTCCAATCAAAATATCAAGATATCAACGGCTATGACGTTGCATCTCTCGACTCAAGAGTCAACTTTGAATGTTCAATATGCTTCATACATGTTTCCACCTAAAAACACCTTTTTCCTATAGTTTTACTTTTACTGGTCTTTTCATATGTTAACCCATGGTCCCATCCATTGTATATGACTTTCATTTGATATTTCTAACAAAATCAATATTTTTTAGCGTCGTCACAAGGAGGTGATATTTTTGCTTTTGTTTGTCTTGCTTGTATATATTTAATATAAATATTTTCTTTTTGGTTTTTCTTTTTTTTTATATATGGTTGTTTTCCCCCCACAACTCTTGGAATGGAAAGGACAATTGCATAGAAAGTTAAGGTCAACCATTGGGACACTAGACTCATGGTTGATATGAGCTTTGGTTTGATAGACCTAGAGTTTGGCAAACGCAAGATTGGTTGAGCACTGAGTTTGGACGAGTTAATGGTATTGGGATGTTCACCTCGACCACTAGAGCACGTGCACACCACTGGTGGCGTCACCTGATGAAGAGTCATGATTTCATGGAGTACATTGCATTTTTTGATGTATTGCCAGTGTTCAAAATTGGTTTGTGCACCAATGGGAACACAATGATCGTGTCTCCTAAATTTTAGGAAGTTGCTAGTTTTGGCCTCCAAAAAGTGTTCGCATCACTAACGGCGAAATGCAAAGGGGATAAGAAGGCATGTCAAATTCTCGACGGATTGAGATGTTTTTAGACCTAAGAATTTTTAGGAGGAAATGGCTTAAAAAGTTGCCAAACATCACAAATGCAAGAAATCTATAAGACAGAGCCAAATTGGGGATGGATATTTAGAGAATGTCTTCCTTCATGTTCATTCTAAGTGGATTTTTAGGTTTCAAGCTTTAATGGAAAGCTTATCTTCTCCCCTCATCTATGTACAGTGATGCTTTGCGCTCATTGAACCCCTTTCTCTCTCTAATTACATAAAGGTGATGCCCCACTCAAGGGCTCTTCAGTTGAATGTACAAAATTCTGGGTTTACGTTCCATTGCTGAGGCAAGAGCCTCTTGAACAGGTACCGGCGTAGCTAATTGCTAATCCAAAACAGGTACATGCGCTGGAAATTCTGTTTTTCTCAGATTTCTCGGAGAAATCTCAGGGAAAATTTGGAGCGGGTAGCCAAAAAAGTGAAGGAGATCATAACCTATGCTTAAGAAAAGATGGCATGCAAAACGGAGTGTTGGACAGAGATTTACAGCATGCTGTGTCTTTCTGCAGGTTTAGGGTTTGGTCTCCGAATTGACGAGATGATGCCCGAGTAGTTTCAAGAAAGCTTGCAGAACTTTGTGCAAGTATTTAGTAGCAAAATATGGCAGAGATTTCAGAGTGCTGAAATTCTTTGACAACTAGCAAGCTTCAGCCAGCTTGTATTCAATTTGATTTTTTTTTTCTTTTTTTTTTTTTAATAATACCCCACGGGGCGCAAACCTTTGGGGCCAATATGGTGTCGGAGTCAATTGAAGGAGCATTCTAACTTCCTTTATTTTATTTCAGTGTCTGTGTCCACAAGTGCAAGTAAAGTAAGAGCGACGAGTATTTGGTGAAAGCATTGACGATTAAACGGATTACCACCCTTTTAAGTCAACAGGTCGGTTTCAATGCATCCCCGGGACACCCTAGGCTCCATCCCCATCCCGAGGACACCACCATTCCCGACACCCGTCCCCGGGAGACTTTGACACCCAGACACAAATACAAGAAGATGTAAAACTGTCTACCATAAGGTTTTGAGTGTAGATCCATTACCCCGACCTGCTCACAGTTTCTCTAGGAAACCCAAAATGGTCTTAACCCTTGGAACCCATGCAATTAGCCCTAGTTATACAACATTCTTCACCCCTCAAAGAACATACCCATATCCATTGCCTCTTGAAATTTATCATGGCTAGAATATCAATTAATCTTTCATGCAAAAAAACAATATGCACAAGTGAGGCTAGTGTGCATCCTTACTAATACAATATGAAGACATTACAATTTACGTGATGAGGTTCATGGCTTAAATAATCAGACCATTGATAGATCAGCATCTCATGTCAAAAAGTCAGATAATAACTGGTAAACTGAAACTTTCTGACAGAATATAGGACTCACCATCTCGGAAGACAGAAAGACGATGGAGAGCTGGCATCTTAATGACAAATGCAAAAAGGTCATCTATAATGGTATTTAGGAACTTGTAGGTCATTTGCCTCCATGGTAAATGAGCAACAGATTTAAGCTTATAATTGATAAAGAGTTGTGGACACATCATAATAAAACCTGCACAGAAAACAGAGCATTACAAAAATGAACACTCTTCAAGAAAGAAATATGATGCCAAAATACTCACCAAACATGTAGACGCAGCTTGTACACGAAGATAAGATCCATGAATACCAACTCTTGTGCCGTTCATACATAAGTGAATAAATTGAAAAACATATAACAAGAAAAAATAGCAAATAAGACAAGTATTTCATTGCCAAATCATCGTATTCTTTTGTCTTATTGCGAGCATAAGACTCTCGATCCCTAAACCTTAAAAGTGGGAACCAATGACTTCGATCAATCTGCAAATTATGGCAAAAAATAATGAGATTATGCACAAACCAATGAGTATGCAAGACTGCAAATACATGCAGCAAGACCATTGTAAAGTACCTCAATATGCATGGCTTTTCCAATCTTCCAAAACTCGATACAACAACCAACACCAGTACTTGCAATAATCATCCATGAGGTTTCATTGTCCAACAAGTATAAGAACACTATCACCTGACAGATGAAGTTCACGACCACTGACTTGGCTGATAAACCCTCCATGGACTTATTTTTGTTCCAAAATTGAATGTCTGAATGCAAGAAAAACCAGATAAGTTGGTTGGAAAAGAGCAAAAAACACACATAATTGGCTAAAAAGTATTATACGACTCCCATAGGCACAACTTCTGCAAGAAGGCAATGTGTATGTGTTGTTGAATTAGCCATGTAAATGAGGGCCTTAACTGAACATATTGCAGTTTACATTTTGACTCCCGATGAAATTTGGGCAAATAATGGAACACCATCACAGTACAAGATAAAACAAGGATACACTGCCATGCATTTCCAGGGGGAAGGCTTTATATGTGCAACAAAAATCACTGTTTACATACAAGATAATATACCAGTGGCATTACATATGAAAAAGCATAGTATTACCATTCTTGAATGCGAGGACATCAAATATTGTGTGCAAAACTGATACGAACATCGTAATAATCAGAAGGTAAGGATTGCCTTCCAGGAAGACCCTCTGTGAAGGGAAACTAAATCAGCACAGTTCCTTAAAGCACACAAAGCACTAAATAAGTTAACTAAATAGCACAACCTTTAGTTCATCTGCTTCTCCTTCGGCCATACTCCCATAACTGCGATGAATTTGGAAAGACTGGTCCATTTGAAGAAAAAGTTGCCACTTGGTTAAACCAATCGGGCTTAGTTCCAGGTCCAACTTTAACTCTTTGACAGTCTCATTGACTGCCACAAGCTTATCCCTCAGAAGCCAAAACTCATTATAAAATATCATTGGAAAATAATTGCCTGTCCTGTGATCAATTATTAATTCTATCACGTGTTTTAAGGCATACAACTTCAGTGAAGTGTCGTATAGAAAGAAGTCAATAAATAAGAAAAAAGGATAATTCCCTGTATTGTATTTCAGCAAAAAATCAAGTGCAGGATACTGTTATTACCATCTGCAATGTGAGGTGGAAGTGCATTCCTTGAATACCTGTAAAGCCATGCAAAAAACAACTCTCAAAAGCCTGTGTTTTATTTACTTTTAAGCAATCAAGCTTCCAAAACATACAATCTGTACCTGCTGAAATCTTCAACTAGATTAATGGTTATATTTGGCTTCCAATATGGCACAAAAACTGGAGCAACATCCTCTTCATTGATATCTGTTTCACTGGTGGCCTTCAGCAGACAATCCACCAGAACAGGTAGGTTAAAGATAACGAAAAAAGCATAGTACCGCTAATCAGGGAAAGCATGCATTGCATGTATTATAATATTACCAAAAGATCCAAGGATGATTGATCGTCATTACCACCACCCAAGAGGCTTTTTCTTTTATCGACCTTTGGCTTTGGAAGATATTTCACAATCTCTACAAAAGGATTAAAAAAATATGAACCAAACTTTTTTATGACCTTACATAATAGAAATGTGTATCCATTTACTTATTTACAAATTAATATGTAATAGAAAACATAAATGTGGCTTACCATGTGACTTGCTGAAGGACCACGGATCATATTCTGGATCATTGGGATCGGGAGTATATCCAGATCTAGAAAAAAATGTATGGGCATAAATAGTTGCATTTTGACTCAGAATCTGCATGAAATAGACATCAGCTGGTATTAAGATCCATGGATCAATCTACAGTAAATTCAAACGAATATCCAATGATATTTACAGATATTAAAGTTCATAACAAATTTACCTTTGAGGGGTCATAAACAATGTGGTGATGCCGAATAGCATTTGGACCCCATGTAGCGTAAGGAAAATTGGTTTCATGCCAAAAGAGGGCCTTTTCATTGCTAAAGTCCGTGAATGATGGTTCCTCTGAAAGGTAGAGCCACATATCCTGCAATGGCCCATAAGAGTGAACAGATTACGGAAGCATGCGCATCAGTCGTGAAATTGTGGCAGAAAGAACCAAAGCACAAGAAAGATTTCGTGCACAGGTTTATAAAGCTAAGAATCTCTACATCTACAACCTTGGACATATTCAAGCTGCCAGAAGCTAAATGTCAAAAGCATAATAGCTTCTGTCAAACCATAATAAGGAACACTTCCCTTCTATTTTGGACCAACGCACAAAAAAGATGTCGTTCACAGGTTTATAAGGCTAAGAACCTCTACATCTACAACCTTGGACATATTCAAACTGCCAGAACCTAACTGTCAAACGCATAATAACTGTTGTCATACCATAATAACGAACACTTTCCTTCCCTTTCCTCACTTGTGCACAAATGAATCATGGGAACCGTGTTCAAATCCTAAAATAGAGATAATAACAATGATAGCAGTAGTGGTCGTAATAGCAGTAGTCATAATGATGATGATGATGATGATGATAATAATAATATTGACGATGATAGAAATATCATAATAAGCACATTACGACAGAATTTGCACATAACTTTCCTAGACAAGTTGAATGTCCCCGTGAACGAGGAAATAAAGTTCCATTTTTAGTCAAGTCACTGTGTTCAAAAAACCTTTAGATACTTCAGGTGACTACGGGCGTTTGAACTGTGTTATACAGCTGGACTATCAACTTCCCTAAGATCCCTTTTTTTTTCTGGACGGAAGACGGAGTTGTGGACCAAGGATGTACCAAAAGCTGACCCTTGGGGACGAGGTTGTTCATGAGAAGAGCAGGATCGGAAGGCTTCTTGGGCGCAAACATCTGGGAGGCGATGTACCAAAATATTGCCATGCGAATGATAGTTGAAAACAATTGCCCAAATCCCTGCTGCTGTTGCTGCCCCTGCCGTGGCGGCGGTCCAACTGCTCCCGTCCCTCCTCCTCCTCCTCCGGGCGTCGCCATCACGATTCAGCCCACGCCTCTGATCTTCGTTGCTTGTAGCGACCGTCGCTGCACGCACACGTACGCGCAGAGAGGGTTCGATGAACTGCGTAAGACCCAGAGATCTATGCCGAGCGAGGACCTTCTTTTGTCTACGTGGAAAGGCTTCTAGGCTTACGTGGCGCACTAGTGGGCATCTCTTGTTTTTAACTCCGTATTCAACACTAGAAATTTCTTCCTCTAGAGGTCGTGGGTTCGACTCAGCATTGCATGGACCGGAGTCCGGACCATACATAGGTCAACAGAAATTTGTAGCTCTTTACTATCTTGGGTCCTTAATGAGGTGCCTTTGGATAGTCCTTTTTTCAATGTTGCCTTCAGAAGTCTTAACCCTGGCTAGTCAGATCAAGGAGTCTCATGGATACTATGATGATAAGTCATTAAGAACATGTATTCGAGGCTCTGATTTTAAAACTATATTGGGTGTTTTTAGCATTTTCTCAAAGTGACAATTGTCACAATTACATAGAAACTTGCAAAAGTTGAGCTAAAGATATGAAGCATTGACATTGGTCTCCATGAAGGGGGCAAGGAAGCTTCACAAAAATCAATAGTTTATGTAAGTTTTATTTCCTTTCTACATTCCTCTTTATCTTCTCTCAGTGATATATATATGTGTGTATACTGCAATTTTGCACATATAACGACACATTTGCCTCTTCTCTTAGTCAATAAGTTTCTTTATATCTCTTTCCCACATTATTCAAACTCCCCCATCTCAATGGCATTATCTTCATTATCCAACTGAATATTTGGAGCATCAACCATGTCACTCCTTTTTACACTATCTTTCACCAATTTTTCATTCCAATGTTTTGCATAGATATACGTGTGATGTACCCATTGACCCTAAAATATAAGGAAAGAAGACATAGTTTTCTTTGAATCCTTTCCAAATATACATTAGGATGTATATGTTTTGAGAATGACCTTAATGAATTGAAAGGGACACAAAATGTTCTCTTATTTTATTCTCTTTCTTTTTTGTCGTTTTGCAAGGCAGGCACTTTTTTCATAGGTTGATCATGCATTCTATGTCTTCAAGGTCCCATTACCTTTCTTCTCTTTGAGTTGGTTGCTATATATTTTCTGATATTTTGATGGTACATGTGTTTTTTTTATGGTGTGAAGATGATTGATTGTGATATCGTTTTGAAATAGTAAAATTATTTAGTCTTGCAATTCCAATGAAAGATACTTTATCAAACAAAAAAAAAAAAGGAAAAAGAATAGGAATCATGTCTTGGGATATTCTCAAAATCTTCCACAAAACATGCATGGAATCTTATCTTTCCATAAAATTTCATTGTACAATGAATATTTCAATTCCGCTCTCTTACATGATAACCTACATTGATGAGTGTTGTTGATTTGTGCAACCCATATGTAGAGTTCAAAACGACGTTGACATGGGAAAAATCACATAGGGTTGAAATAAGCGTATCAATGTTATGACAAATTGTAAAGAGGAGGAGAAGGGATCCTCATATAGAATTCAATCAACGACTATCTTGCCATATGTCATCTGGTGATCAAAGTGTAATTCACAAGAATACATCAAGGAAACATAATAGGGGACTAGACTATGATTATCCCCCCAAAGTAGAGATAAATAAAAATCAATAAATGTAAAGGCATTCATAATAGTTGGAGGGTGTTGAAGTTTGAGGTTTGTGAAAACACGCAAACAACACAAGGAAGAAGAAAAAGTTGGAGCACAACACCTAATACTGAATGCATTACCAAGAGAATGTAACAAAGATAAGTGACCCGTTAGGGTTATAGGCATATATACAAGCCAAGGGGGACCTCCTAAAGAGGGAAAAAAGTGTTCGGGTGGATATAGTATGTTCACACACATCACTACCTAAAATATATCAACAAATCCCCCTTGGGAGCGATGCACGGAACAAGGAGCTAGCACTCATGTATAAGGAAGTGCCGAGCTATGTGGAATCAATCCACAAAAGAAAGTAAGCACAAAGCTTTGTGAAAAGCTTCAAACTTCTCCCTAGGTAGAGCCTTTGTGAAAAGGTCTATAATGTTCTCTTGTGTGGGCATGTATGCCAAACTGATCTCTCCAGTAGAGAACCTCTCTCTTACATAATGATAGTTCACCTCAATGTGCTTAGTGCAAGCATGGAACATAGGGTTCCTCACAATGGCCAATGTGCTCTGACTATCAGTGAAATGTTATGAATTATGGAATATGTTGAACAAGTAATTGTTGGAGTGTTAATTTATTAATGTATTAATGTGTTTTTGGTGTTTTGATATAGCAGTTGAAGGTTCGTGAGGAGCATGAAAGGCGTGAAAGGGCGAACATCAATAATCTGACTTATAATTTATTTAGTTTGTAAATAAACCCGCATAGAAGGTTCTATTGTTAGAAACAATTAGAAAAGTAGTGGTTAGAATAAGGGTCATTGTAGACCGCAATTTCTGATATTGAAAGCAAAGGCTTTCTACAAAAGTTACCAACTTTTACTTTCACGCTTGCTTTTCGAAGCCGCTCTCATGTAACCACTATTTTCGACATAATCAAAAATTCCTATAAATACATGCACTATGTGGACTGTCGAAACGGAGTGCATGGGGGGAGACTGCACACAATACTGTGTTCTATCTCGTCTCCTTGTGTATCTATCTCTCTGTGTATTTTCAGCATTCATAACCTCTGTGTGCACCTGAGCAAGATCCTGAGCCGGTTCGTGTCACTACGGAGGGGTCTGTTTCTGTTTGTTTTGGCGATTGATCTCTATTTCGTTGTTCTCTATTCGTGATCCGATTTCGATTCCGGTTTTCGTTTCCATTTTCATATTTGTTTTCGATTTCGTTTCCTATTCCTGTTCCTGTTTCTGTTTCTGTTCTAGTTCTAGAAACAGAACCTATGTTTATACCTACGTTTACACCTGCGTTTACTCCTTTGGCTTACTGCAGGGCATAGAACTTAGGCATAAGTAAGGCATTACTTTGGCATCTCTAGCACCCTAGGCTCCCTTGGCGACCCTTGACTACGCGCGAACCAATTTTAATGTATCAGTGGCAATAAAGAGTTTTAGATTGACGAAGGTGGGAGGATTCGAAACCACAACCTCACTCACACAAGGGAAGTGTTTTACCACTACACTATCTCTTTGTGTTGTCACTCTAGTTCTCTCCTCTTATATTTAACACAACTTGCAACTCTTTCTTACTTTTTCAAGAAGGCTTGGGCAAGGCGACACGACACAGCACATCTCAGGGTATATCTTGTCAGGGTTTATCGGAGTACATCAGGGTACATCCTAACAAGGTTACATCCTGTTAGGGTATGTCGCGCCAGGGTACATCCTTCTATGGTACATCCTGCTAGGGTACATTTCCGTAGGGTACATCCCGAGAGGGAAGCATTAGATTGAGGATTTAAGATACTTGCATGGGTGAGAATTAGGTTCAAGAAACTAAGGTTGAGAGAAAGGAAAGTCCATAGCAAGAGGGTTTTGTTCTTTTCATACCCATGGACCCTAGACTATGTCAACACCACATAGATAATCTTAATAATTTAACACCTCCATGAACATTTCCATGCATGTGTTTTTACATGGAACATGCTTATTTTTATTCAGTGATGGAACATGTGAGTGACCCTCCATGTTTATTATTATTTTATCAACTGAGGTCGGTTGCTTTTTCAACTAAGGGGCATGTTATGAATTATGGAATATGTTGAATAAGTAATTGTTGGAGTGTTAATTTATTAATGTATTAGTATGTTTTTGGTGTTTTGATATAGGAGCTGAAGGTTCGTGAGGAGCATGAAAGGTGTGAAAGGACAGACATCAATAATCCGACTTATAATTTATTTAATTTGTAAATAAACCCACGCAGAAGGTTCTATTGTTAGAAACAGTTAGAAAAGTAGTGTTTAGAATAACGGTCATTGTAGACCGCAATTTCTGATATTGATAGCAAAGGATTTCTATAAAAGTTACCAACTTTTAGTTTCACACTTACTTTTCGAAGCCGCTCTCATGTAACCACTATTTTCAACATAATCAAAAATTCTTATAAATACATGCACTCTGTGGACTGTCGAAACGGAGTGCATGGAGAGAGATTGCACCGAATACTATGTTCTGTCTCATCTCCTTACGTATATATTTCTCTGTGTATTTTCGGCATTCATAACCTCTGTGTGCGCGTGAGCAAAATCCTAACAACAGAAGATGGTGGTGGTAGAAGACTGATCAACACCCAAATCAGCCATAAGGTGTATGAGCCACACACACTCAACAGTCGCTATGAAAGCTTCCCTATACTCAACCTCACACCTAGAAATGGCCACAGTAGGCTGCTTCTTGCTCAACCAAGATATGCATGAGCTACCAGGCATGAAGCAAAATTCACTCGTGGACACACGAGTGTCATAGCAACTAGCCCAATCATAGCCAAAAAAAGCATGTAAATATGGTGGTTGTGATCCCCCCTTGGGATAAAACAATACAAGCAGTCGGATACCACTCAAGTAGCGAAGTATGCGCTTAATTGCCTACCAATGCTTGACACTTGGGCAATTCATAAACCTGCTCATCTGTGAGACAACAAATTGTATATCTAGTCAAGTAATGCATAAGTAAATCAAGCATCCAACATCGTGCTCATAGAGATCAACATCAAATGCATCTCCAGAATCATGAAGACTCAACTATAGACCTGTTTCCATAGACGTGGCAATAGGTTTGCAGTCTTCAAGGCCAAAATGCTTCAATAATGTGTCAATATATTTTGTTTTACACAAGGTTATTCCACCATCAACTCACATAAATTAAATGCCCAAATAATGATGCAAATGCCCCAAATGTGACATCTCAAATGAGCCATGCAAATTAGCCTTAAAATCAGCAATATGCTTCTGATGATGACTAGTGAGAACATGTCATCAACATAGACAACAATGATCAAAAGCAAATCATTTGCATGCTTAACATATAAGGTGCTTTCATTTGGACTCTTCTCAAAACCATGTGCAATCAGGTAGGCGTGTATCTTTTCATATCAAGCACGTGGTGCTTGCTTCAAACCATATAATGCCTTTCGCAACCTGCACACTTTGTTTTCACGTCTTTCTACACAAAACCACGAGCTTGAAAAACATACACTTTTTCATGCAAGCCACCATTCAAAAATGTAGTTTTAATGTCCAACTGATGCACATTCCAACCATGATGAGCTGCAAGTGCACAGATGCTACGAACAATAGTCTTTCAATATGTAGGAGCAAAGGTCTCATCAAAATCAATGCCTCTTTCTTGAGCATAACCATTTGCAACAACCCTAGCCTTATACTTGTCAACTATTCCATCATGTTTATGCTTCAGCTTGTATACCCACTCAGTGCCAATGGCCTTCTTTCCAGGAGGCAAGTCACATAAAGACCAGGTACCATTTATCATAATAACATCATATTTTGATTGCATAGCAGACATCCAATTTTTTGATTTTTGTGCTTCATCAAACAAAATAGGCTCATTCTCATCACAAAGACTAGATGCAACCATAGCATAGCAATATGATGTAAAAGAAGCACTATGAGAGCTTGAACGAGTACGTTATGTTTTTTGCATAAAGCCTTTTACGTTTGATAAAGATGGTCGTGGTGAGGTTTTCTTAACTAGGAGACACCCAGATGTCAGGGTCTCTTTGCTGATGCAGTGGAAGACTTATCCAACCTCGCCATAGGAGATGTATGATAGTTGTTCATAGGTAATCGATAAGCCTAGTTGGCTTCTATTGGGTAACTGATTATATGCATTGGAGTTAGTGATTGACTATGCAAGTAAACATGTCAGTACTTGTAGCTTTATGATATTTTGACACTGGTCATATGCGCATTTTGCAGAGGATACTCTTGCAAAATTTTTCTACTTTTTTTGGTTTGTCAACTACAGTGGTCGATTTACTCCTTGATACACTTATTCGTTGGTGCTTGTGTTGGAAGTGATAGTGGGCCATAATAATCATAAATTCACAGGTTTACAGGATCTTCCAACAAATGAACCTTAACATACACACCTTAAGACTTAAAAATAGATGAGTGAGAGATAGAGAGAGAATAGATAGGATTTCAAAGTGTACTGTAAGATATGAGGCTCACCTACACTATCTATATACGAATGTCAAATTACAATGTGTGTATATGATACAAACTGACAATATCTTTATCGAGGCAGAAATAGGAACTAGATACAAGACATTGTGTGTCGAAGAGGTATGAAGAGTGTGTATGTGTGAATATATGGAGAATATGAACAATTTATAACTATTTTACAACAAAGCCAAATTCCGATCAACCTAAATCAGAAACAAGTGACCTAGCAAGTAAGAACGGAAATAGACTTGCTACTCACAGTAAATCAACAAGTGATGTTGATGGTAAGCTGACAAAATCTCCTCCCGATAATCATGAAGATGTAGATCACAACTCCTCCAAGAGTGTGAGAACTCCTCCTCCAAACTGGCATCCAAGGTCTCCTCCAAGATCTCCTTGAGTAACTTTGGAAGATACTCCTTGATCACCTCCAAGTTCTTCTCCAAGAGCTAGAGCTTGTGATTGAGTGATATTTAAGCAATGAGCCAAGGGCATGTTTATATAGCTTTGATTGAAGTTCCAAAAGCACACCTTCGTAAAAGCACCACGAGGAAAAACTAAATCATCGCTACTGATGTTCGCTATTGAAAAGTATCCGATCACTAGTTTTAGCGATTTTAAAATTTGTGCCAAAATTCAAATTATGCTTTTGCTTTTCAAAACTTTGTTACGTGTTGCTGGACGCGGGATTTGAACTCGTGCTACCCGTTTGAGAGCGTATTGGTGTAACCATGGCACCCAATGCCTTTTGCTTGTACAATAAATCAAAAGATAATTTAAATGTTGATTTTTTTGGACCATTGTTGGACATTGATTCCAACAGCTTGGACTTTTCTAGCTCCATTATCATTCTATTCAGTTCTCTACCATCATGGCATCAGAGGTCTCTGGCAAATCTAGTGGATGAGGATCTAGTGCCAGTATTACGAGGAGGAGCTATAACTTGTAGGGCAAGGACCATTTTGAGATTCGAATATTTGATGGCACAAACTTTGCTCTATGGAAGAATCAGATTAAAGAAGCAATGGAAGAATCATATTTGATGTGCTGATTCAAAGGAGGCAATGGAAGCCAATAAATGGAATTTCAAAGAAGCCCACTGACATGGATGAAGATGATTGGAATGAGTTAGATGAAATGACCAGATCTACCATTTGCTTGCACCTGACAGATAATGTTTACTTTATAGTATTAGGCTGTAAAAGTGCAGAGGAGCTTTGGAAGAAGTTATGCAATACATATGAAAAAGAGACGACATCAAATAAAGTGATCTGATGAGAAAATTATATGATCTTCGCATGAAGGACACAGATAGTGGTGTTTCTCATCTAAATGAGTTTGATGCTATATTCTCCTAGTTACATGCTCAGAAAATGGATATGGATAATGAAATGAAAATAGTATTGTTGTTATGCACCTTGCCATCATCATGGGATACGTTTTGCACAGTTTTAGCAATAGTGCACTTGGGGGTAAACTTATCTATGATGACATATGTGGAGCACTCTTGAGTGAGGAGATTCCTAGAAAATCTATGGCCGACACTCAGAGTGGAGATGCATATAATGTTCGTGATTCTTACCAAGGAAAGAATCAGCAACATGGCACGAGCAAGAACAAGGAAAAGAATGGTCGATGGAATAAGAGTAAAAGTAAATCAAGGAAGAGGGATATTGAATGCCATTATTGTGATAAGAGAATTTCTTACTTCAAATAAAATAAAGCAACAACATTGTCTTACATATGAAAGCTTCATCTCCATATCACATGAGTGTTGCACACTCCATGAGCTCATAGCTCCATGCCTTTCTTTGACATCTCTACATCTTCTTCAAGATCTCTTTGCACATCCATGGGTTCCACTCCCAATGCTCTGCAATCAAAGCTCTAACACCAAAATGTGGAGAAATTTCACTCCAATACACTCCAATAGACACAGCGGAAGTTAGAGAACCTCTTTTAGAATCTGTCCTATAAGACATATGCTTACTTAAGCCTGATTCAGTCACAACTCAAAGATCCAATGACTTAGAAAATTGATCCACATATAGTAGAATCTTGTAGCTTTCTAACAAGCTATTGAACACTCCATTTTGAGTTCATATGACTAGGTAACCGACTATTCAAAGATAGACTACTTGTCATCTCAGGTTATGCAAAAAGCTAAGGTTCACAAGCAATGTTCCCAGTAACTATTGGAGAATGATCTGACAAAGATATTAGAGATACAGAGATAATGAGAGATAGCTTTCCAACAA
Source organism: Ceratopteris richardii (assembly GCA_020310875.1). Taxonomy (NCBI): domain Eukaryota; kingdom Viridiplantae; phylum Streptophyta; class Polypodiopsida; order Polypodiales; family Pteridaceae; genus Ceratopteris; species Ceratopteris richardii. The sequence goes on along the minus strand of CM035439.1, from coordinate 134,036,859 downwards.
GATATCATATGCATTAATTGGATAAGGACATAGAGAGATATGACCTTCACAAGGTGACTATGTATAGAAAAGGTATGCGGCTATAATACCTTTGTCCCTTCTTGCATAGAAATGAGGCACCTTCTGATATCCATTGGTGAGAGAATGACCAGCATATGCTCCTAAACCATCTCCTTGTCATCTCCACAAAGTTTCACGTTCAAATGAGCTCTTTTTATAGAGCTATGGGTATGGGACTTTTCACCTACCCTTCATCTTCTCTCACCTCTTGACTTTCCACTTCTTGTATTTTGTCTTTCCATTGCCTTGGGTGACTTTTGGTGCTCCATATCACTTCATATGGATAAGATCACGACTTTTTTTATTATTCCATCTATCTAAATATATATTGGCTTTTATCCAAGCCATAAATACAAATGCTCTTTTTAATTCAACACTCTACTCTAAAGTTATGAGTGTACCGTTTATATTTTTAGGGTCTAGCTTCATTTTGGGCTTAGAACAAATACATAAATGATGAAGAGGTAATAAATGAGAGGTGATTATGTGTCAAGCCTCACAATTGGAGCTTGCAGAAGTATCATAATTTTCAACATTCAGGTGTAGCAGGAGGTCACTTTTCAAGTGAAAGAACTGCTAAGTTAATCTTATATTCTGGATTCTGGTGGCCAACCCTTTTCCCCGATGCTATAATATTTGTGAAAAGGTGTGGCTACCAAAGAGTAAGCCAACCTAGTAGAAGAGATGATATGCCATTAACACCATTAATTTCAGCCAGAGCTTTTTCTAAATGGGGAATAGATTTCATTGGACCAATACACCCTCCAGCTAAAAATTCTCATGCAGAATATATCATTGTAGCAACTGACTATCTAACAAAGTGGGCAAAAGCAAGAGCCACAAAGAAAAATGATGCTCATACTACAGGAAGATTTCTTTATGAAAATATAATCACCAGATTTGGATTACTAATTGAATTGGTAAGTGATAGGGGAACTCATTTCCTTAACCAAGTTATTGAGAACATCACTGATCATTTTATGATTATTCCTAGAAAATCAGCCCCTTATCATCCTCAAGCAAATGGATTAACAGAAAGTACAAACAAAGTACTTTGTACTGTATTATCAAAACTTGTAAATCCAAATAGAACTGATTGGGATTTACAACTCCATCATGTTCTATGGGCTTATAGAGTAGCATATAAGACTGCTATTGGTACAACACTTTTAATTTGGTATATTGATAAAATGCAGTTTTGCCACTAGAATTTCTTATACCTACATTAAAGGTGTGGAATTAGTTGAAATGGTTAGGACATGAGCTGTCAGAAAGAGTTTGTGAATTGGAGAAATTAGGAGCTTCAAGACTTCAAGCTGTCATGAGTATCTATGCAGATAAGAAGAGACAGAAGGCATATCATGATGTTCATGTTAGAGATAAAGATCTGCAAGTAGGAGATTTGGTATTGGCCTAAACTTTAAAAGAACACCATAAGAAACTTCAGAAGAAAGGACATGGACCTTATATCGTACATCAAATAAGTAACAGTGGTGCAATTCAATTAGCCAATATAGATGGAGAAGTCATGGCAAATTTTATAAGTGGATGTAGAGTGCAGAAATATAATCAACATTTGACCACTCAAGAATGGAGGAGATTGCATCAAGCTAAACATAGGAAGCAAGAAGAAGAAAGAATGAGATATGAGGCTCAACAAGTAGCTAAGGAAAAAATGAGAAAATATAAGGAAATTAAAGAGGTATTGATATGTGAAAAAACTGCAGGAAAAGCGAGAGAACATTTGCCTGTGATTTTGATGAATTTCCAAGAAGAAGAAATTAGGTTTTTAATAGACTCAAGATCACAAGTAAATCTAATTAGTACTAATTTACTAAATAGATTAAATGCAAAAAGAAAGATGAGTAAACCCTTAATTAAAACCCTAGATGAACAAATAGCTCAAACTTTGTCTACACAAATAGTCACAGTCGAATTTGATAAAAAACTGATGAATATAGAATGTGAAGAATGGCCTGATCACATGATGTCTGAAAAAATAATTACAATGCCATGCATTCACTAGGCACATAAGAGCATTCCCATGCACTTGTCACACCTCTTTTTCTTGGAAAAAGATTAGGAGAGGAAGAGAGTTTCCTCAATCAGTTGCCTATCTATTAACTCAGAAGGCAAATAAAACAATGTATTCTAGAATAGCCAACATATCAAATCTAGGATGACCAATAGATGTAAATGACTATTAGAAAAACATTTAGAAAAAATATCAAAAGAAAAAAATACAAAAAAATCAGACAAAATTAGAGAGAGAGAAATACACACACACACACACACACACACACACACATATATATATATATATATATATATATATATATATATATATATATATATATATATATATAGAGAGAGAGAGAGAGAGAGAGAGAGAGAGAGAGAAATTGAAAAAAAAAGAAAAAAAAGAGAGAAAAAATGATGAGAAAAAAAAGATGAGAAAAATGTATAGAAAAAGAGTGGAAAAAATATATGAAAAAATCAGGTGCAAATTCAGTAAAAGAAAAGACATCAATTTCTTTTAAAAAGTAATTCCTTTCTTTCCTAAGTAAGCACAAAAAAACAATAGAAATCTTGCTTCACCTATAATGATCACCTATTTTGAGTCTTGAAAATCACCAATGGTGTGAGGCTTGGAGAAAATCTTTTACTTCAAGTAACATTTTTTCTTTTTCTCAAACATTACTCATGATGGAAAAGTGTGTATGTGTGGTGTACTTTCTTTTTGACTTTATAGGATGGTGAATACAAAAGAACTTCCCATTCATGACTTCAAAGTTGAATCAGTGGTGGTGTCAAGGGGACATTGGTTCTTGGATAGTGAGTTAGTTGAGGAAGTCTTGGAGTTAGAATCTAATGCAGAAGAAGATCTTCTTGAAGCGGATTAGATAATTAAGGAGCTTAAGGAAACCATCAGGATCATTGTTCAACATATTTTCATTGTGAAGGTCGGAGGTAACAAATATACAATGTTGTGCCAGGAATTCTATAAATTTCAGAGGGTGACTGCCAATTATAGATGGAAGGTTGTGGGACTCCACTAAATTTTGGAAGAACCTATCTTTTTTATAGATTTTGAAAGAGTCTCCCAAGTCATGTCTAGTTTGGTGGAGTTGGGTAAGGGAAATGAAGCATATTTCAGATGTTTAGTAAAAGATAAAGAGGGTAAAAAAGCACAGATCATAATCGAGGCAGAACACATCAGAATAGCTCTTCGGTTTTATTCCATGGGAACTAAATTGGATGGCAACTTTGTCAAAAAGAATGAAGCGACTTATACTGGATTCTCCAAGTTTGCTGATTTCAAGGGCAGAGAGAATGAGGAATTTGCCACAAGGATGTTCTTACAGTTCTTCTATTTTCCTAAGTTGCCAAGTTACACTATGCCCCATAAACTAATTACTCTTATGATGCTCAATAATAAAGATAAAACTAAACCTTTTGGAGTAATGGATGTGACTCCATATATCCATGAACAATTGAAGGAAGCTGCTAAGCATTCGCAACAGAAGAAATTTATGAATCGAGCTCAATTTCTGACCAGAATCATGTATCATGTTCTGGACATGGAGGATCAATTGAAATTGGCACCTAAGGCTCAATATTTTAGAAGCCTAATAGTAGGAATAGAAAGTCCATCCAAAGTCACTCAAGTTGGAGAACATAGAGTCAGAACAGGTATAAGAGGATTAGGCATGAAGAGGAAAGTGGTGACTGAAGAAGTAATGCTCAACAAGAAGAGAAGAACAGATCCCAGGAAGGTGAAATTGGAACAAGAAGACGCTTCCAAAGAGGAGATTATAGCTGCTCGAAAAGAGGTACAAGCTGACAAAGATCCACATCCACCTCAGACCAGTAAGGCACAACTTTATGCTTACCTAACTCAAGGAAGTGACAAGAGAGCTTTATAACCACAGTTGTAGCAAAGAAAAGGGTTTCAAAGAAGAATGTTCAGAAGAAGAAATTAACTAGGAAAAGCAAGGGGAAAGTGGTGGAACAACCAATAACACAAGTAGAGGTGAAACCAAAAAAGGTAGGTAGAACAAGAAAAGAAACAAATTTATCTTCAGACTCAGATACTGATATAGAAGGCTTCCTATTGAGAAGCTTAAATTTATATGTACCAAGCACACCAGTAAAATCAATGCAGATATTAGAGAGGGACAAATCAACAGAAAAATTGGTTAGAAGTTCAAAAAGAATCCAGATTGTTGAAGAATCCACAAAGGAAATTAGTCTTGAAGAAGAGAAGAGGAGGTTGAAGGGTAAATGAAAAATGTTGCAAGAAAATATCACAATGAATGTAGGACTCGGTGAAGGAGTTGTAGATACAAGGTCAAAACCAATCTAGGCTAAACCTTCAGAGTAACCATATTGTCAACCTTTTGTAGATGAGCAAGAAGTACAAAAGATTGAAGAAAGTAAGGGACAAGAAGAGATGAGGAAGAAGTTTGTCAGAAAGAAGAAGCAGCAGAGGTGAATAAGAAGATTGAAGAAGTTTTGTTTGATTTGGGAAAACAAATCAGAGATGAAGAACAGATAGAGAAACAGGAAGTAACATATGAGCCTATGGATATAGATGATACAGTGACAGGAAATGAGTACCTAGATATTGAAGAGAAGAAGGAAGAAGTGAATCAATAGGAGCATTCAAACAAGGAAGAAACTTATGAAGCAGAATATGCAGTATCAGAACAAACACAAGAAAACAGGAATGAAGGTGAGAAAGTTGAATCAAACCAAGAGGTTGAGGATAATTTAAAAGAAGAAAAGGGACCAGATCTTTAAACAGATCAAATATCCTATGATGAAGAAATAGATAAAGAAGAGGAAGTTAAGGAAGAAAAACAACTTGAACTCAAGTAGATAGATTCTAGCTATGGTTTGGAAAGGATACCAAAAGACATTAGAAGCGCTTGTAAAATTATCATGGATAACATAGAACATTTCAGACCATCAAGCAGGAATATGATACTGTCAGGTATGGCTGCTGAATCAGAATTTATCAAAGGTAGTAGAGTTAGAGGAGCTAAAGAAGGAAAAGGAGAAGATGAGTGAGCATATAAAGGAAATACATGGAAATAATGACAGGTTGTTAGAAAGAATATTCCACATGGAAGCACAAGAGGTTAAAAACCAAAATAAGATTAGATTTTTAGAAGAGAAATGTGCAAAACAGACTGAAAATATGTCCAAAATGGAAGGAGAAATAAAGAGAATAGGATCTAAGTACAAAATATTGCACGAGTCCTATCAAATAATGGTTAGAGCTAATGAACAAATCAACAAATTGTTAATGGATGAAGGGCAGGTAAAGGTGGAAAGACAAGCAATTAATGAGAATCAAGAAGAGCTGGAAGGATTGAAAAAAGAAGTTCAAAGATTATACCAAAATACATTCAAAGAAAGGGAAGAATGGAGGAATGAAAAAGAAACACTGAACTCAAGGAATATTGAATTAATGGGAGAAGTAGCAGAATTCAAGAAGCAATTGGAAAGCCAATCAAGAAGGGAGAAGGAACAGGTAACGAAGTTACAGGAACAGACAGAGGAAGATCAGAGGAAGGAAACTAGAATGTCATCACCACGAGAGGATAGTTACATAGAAATAGACAATAGACAGGAGGAAGATTACTCTGAAGAATTTGTACAAAAGAAATGGTGTCCATCCATATCAACATCATTGGGCAATTGATGGACTTGGAATCCCATTTTGCATGATTTTTGAAAGTATAAAGAACTATCAGACTGCAAGAGTTGGAATACCACCTAACAAATACTTGGAATATGAAGAAGATATATCAGTTACAAAGGGACTCTTTGAGAAAGCTAATCCGATGTGGAGAAATAGGTGGTTAGATGCCAATAAGGATTGTAGAAAAAATTGGAAAGAGGCTCCTTTACACTTAAAGATTAATCCAGCATACTGTCTAGTGGCAAGAAGAAGGGAATGGTCAAACTATTGGAGCAAGAGAAATGAAGGCTTGATCCCAACAAGATGGCTGAATTTTCCTAAAATAGTAGGACCAAAGAAAGGATCATGGCCAACAAAGAAATACATGGTAGAGACAGTAGAATCTATTATAGAAGCATGCAAAGATGTCAATGATCCAGCTTGTATATTAATTGTATGAATCATGAGGTTAATTCTCACTTGTATAGATACTCTCACTCATACAGATGTGAGAATACTTAACTATATAGGATTTAACCCACCAAAAGATGCATTACTTTTTGATATGAGTGAAACACCTGACAGAATATGTCTCATGGCATACTATAGCAGAATTGTATTTTTGGGTTTTCCAGATTTTTTGATTTAGTCAACTATACAGTGGTCGATTTACTCCTTGATACACTTATTCGTTGGTGTGTGGACTCTTCTAGCTCCATTAGCATTCCATTTATTTCTCTACCATCATGGCATCAGAGGTCTCAGGCACATCTCGTGGATCAGGGTCTAGTGCCAGTGTTCCGAGGAGGAGCTATAACTTACAGGGCAAAGACCATTTTGAGATCCGCAAATTTGATGGCACAAACTTTGCTCTATGGAAGAATCAGATTAAAGATGTGCTGATTCAAAGGAGGCAATGGAAGCTAGTAAATGGATTTTCAAAGAAGCCTACTGACATGGATGAAGATGATTGGGATGAGTTAGATGAAATGGCAAGGTCTACCATTCACTTGGACTTGCCAGATAATGTTTACTTTACAGTATTAGATTGTGAAAGTGCAGAGGAGCTTTGGAAGAAATTATGCAATACATATGAAAAAGAGACGACATCAAATAAAGTGTATCTAATGAGAAAATTATATGACCTTCATATGAAGGACACACATTGTATTGCTGCTCATCTAAATCAGTTTGATGCTATATTCTCCTAGTTACAGACTTAGAAAATGGATATGGATAATGAAATGAAAGGAATATTGCTATTATGCACCTTGCCATCATCATGGGATACATTTTTCACAGCTATTAGCAATAGTGCACATGGTGGTAAACTTGTCTATGATGACATATGTGGAACACTCTTGAATGAGGAGATTCATAGAAAATCTATGGTTGGCACTCAGAGTGGAGATGCATATAATGTTCGTGATTCTTACCAAGGAAAGAATCAACAACATGGCAGGAGCAAGAACAAGGAAAAGAATGGTCAACAAAATAAGAGTAGAAGTAAATCAAGGAAGATCTATATCAAATGCCATTATTGTCATAAGAAAGGACACATGAAGAAAGACTGTTATGCATTAAAGAATGCTAAAGGTAAAGGACAGAATGTTGATGGGCATGTTAAACAGTTACCTACACCATCTACTTTGACTGTGAAGATTGAAGAAATTAATGTTATTTCTGATGATGTTGACATGTTGACACTTGATAGTACTGTGCCGACTAAGGCTCTTATGGCTGATTCTCTTTCCCACATGTGGCTGCTAGATTTTGGTGCTTCTTTCCATGTGACACCACACAGAGAATGGTTCTCTAATTATGCAGCAAAGTCTCTTGGTATCGTGAGACTTGGTGACTCTTATCAGTGTGATGTTGTGGGAATTGGAGATGTGGTTGTGCAATTCATTGATGGTTCAAAATTTATTATGCATAATGTATGCCATGTACCTCAGTTATCACACAATTTGATGTTAGTTGGTCAACTTGATGATCTTGGTTACAAGGTGGTCTTCTAAGCTCAGTCCTTTTGCATATCAAATGGCAATATGGTTATTGCAAAAGGAAGCAAAGTTGGCTCACTTTATCCTTTATTTGTATCAAAGAAAGAACACTTGTTAGATGTTACTGAACAACCTATGGCTTGTATTTGGCATGGTCATTTGGGCCGTATATCTCGTAGTGGAATGGAAAATCTTTCTCATTCTCGCTACTTACATGTGTTATCTTTCTCTGATTTTTCATTTTGTGAGCATTGTCAATATGGAAAGCAAACCAGAAATGTGCATAGAATGCACATTGCCTCTTCAATTCAGCCTTTAGATCTCATTCATACAGATGTGTGTGTTTCTATGCCCACTAGGTCCTTAGGTGGTTCTCTTTACTTTGTCACTTTCATAGATGATGCTACTAGAAAAGTTTGGTTATATCCTATCAAATCGAAGGATGAGGTATTCCCTACTTTTAGAAAATGGCTTGCTTCAATTGAGATTGAAAAAGGAACTAAGCTTAAGGCTTTACATTCAAATAATGGGGCTAAGTATACCTCACATGAATTCACCCATTTTTGTGAGTCTAGAGGGATTCGTAGAGAGTTTATAGCTCCTTATACCTCAATACAGAATGGTGTAGCTGAGAGGATGAATAGAACTATTCAAGATAGAGTAGTCTCTATGTTGCATCATGCAAACCTCCCATAAGGCTTTTGGGCAGAAGCAATATAGACTGTAGGTCATGTGATTAACCTTTCACCTAGTACTGCCAAAGGTGTGAAAGTGGCACAAGAGTTATATGATCATCTTTGAGTTTTTGGGTGTGAATCATATGTTCATATACCCAAGAATCTTAGACGTTCATATACCCAAGAATCTTAGACACAAGTTGGAACATAAGTCAAAGAAATGCATTTTTCTTGGATATGGTCGAGAAGGACAATTTGGATATTGCTTATGGGATCCTGAAACATGGTCAATGATTAGACGTAGTGATGTCATTTTCAATGAATCTAAGATGCATAAACAACCCATTAAGGAGGTTGAAGTGAGAAGAGTGTTGTTTGAGGATACTAGTCCTCTGGTTAGCATGCATAAAAATGTTGCACATAGGAATGTTTAAGAGAATGTCCATTCAGATCAGTCTGCACATGTTCCTATTCAGCAACCATTGAGACGATCTGCACATGCTCACATCCACCTGATAGATATGTTCTATGTTTAGATTTTGTTATGCTAGCAGATGCGAGTGAGCCTTCTTGCTAAAAAGAGGATATGTAGACAGAGGATCATGTCAAGTGGAGGCATGCCATGAAGAGTGAGTTGGATTCTATTCACAAGAATGGTACTTGGGATTTAGTACCTTTGCCAAAGGGCAAGAAAGCTTTACCATGTAAATGGGTATATAAGATAAAATTCACATCAGATAGTGCTTCTCCAAAGTATAAAGAACAACTTGTTGCAAAGGGTTTTAAGCAACAACAAGGTGTTGATTTTGAGGAAATCTTCTCTCCAATGATCAAGATGACTACCTTGCACATGTTGCTTGGATTCATTGCAATGGAGGACTTAGAGCTAGTCCAAATGGATGTGAAAACTACTTTCTTGCATTGAGATCTTATAGATGAGATCTATATGGAGCAATCAGAGGGTTATGTTTCCTGGCAAGGAAAGTCTAGTTTGTAAGCTTAAGAAGAGCTTGTATGGACTTAAACAGTCCCCTAGACAATGGTACCAAAAGTTTGATGCTTTTATGAAGTCTCAAGGCTATTCTCGAAGCAATGAGGATCATTGTCTCTACACAAAGAGATGCTCGGATGGCAGCTTGATATGCTTGATACTTTATGTCGATGATATGTTGGTTGCTCGGAAGTCCTCTTATGATTTGTCAATTCTCAAAAAGAAGTTGAGTCAGACATTTGATATGAAGGATTTGGGGGATGCCAAACATATTCTTGGCATGCGCATTACTTGTGATAGGAGTAAAAGATGCATGTACTTGTCTCAAAGTGAGTACATATCCAAAGTACTTCAAAGGTTCAATATGCAGGGTGGAAAGGCATTGAGTACACCTTTACACACATATGTGAAATTCTACAAGGATGATTGCCACAAATCAAATGAGGAAAAGGAATTCATGACCAAAATCCCCTATCAGTCTGATGTTGGTAGTCTCATGTATGCTATGGTAGCTACGAGACCAGATATTGCATTTGCAATGGGAGCTGTGAGCAGATATATGTCTAATCCTCGAAAGGAACATTGGTAAGCGGTTAAGACGATTTTAAGATATCTGAGTGGCACTAAGGACAAGTGCTTATGCTTAGATAGAGGGAAAGCATCCATTATTGGTTACACAGATTTTTACTATGCTAGTTATGTAGACAATCATAAGTCTACATCAGGGTACATTTTTCATTTTGTTGGAGGTGCTATCTCTTGGAGATCTCATCTTCAAGAATGTACAACTGTTTCCACCACAAAAGGAGAGTATGTTGCAGCGATTGAGGCATGTAAGGAAGCATTGTGGCTTTCTCGTCTTGCTTGTGATATGGGTTTACCTCAAAATGTACCTCGTTTGCTCAGTGATAGTCAGAGTGCCATTGCTTTGGCTAAGAATCTGGTCTATCATGCAAAGACCAAGCACATTGAGGTGAGGTATCACTTCGTTAGAGATTGCTTAGCCCTTGAGTGCATTATTGTTGAGAAGGTTCACACTTGAGATAATGCTACAGATGCTTTGACTAAAGCTCTACCATAGTTTAGCTTTCGACACCGTTATCACTTGATGGGGGTTACTTGATTCATGATCTTACACAGTTATTTGTATACTGTAACATGCCCATCAAGTGGGAGGTATAGTTTCTATACTTACACTCAGGTACTCTTTATCATTCTTTATTTTTCTCCCATAGTTACTTTGGCCATATTGGCCTTTAGTGGGAGATTGGTACCATTAGTGTCCGTATGAAAGGCCAAATGGCCACCAGACACTTCTTTGCATATATTCTTTAATAAAACATATAGTGGCCTGGTCAGTCACAGATTGTAAGTTCGACCGCATTTGTAAGACCTAAGGAGTCTGTCTTTGTGCTCCGTGTGTACTGTGTTTTTCTGCGTATTTTGAAGCCTCTATGCAGCCCTCGGAGCTCAGTTTTCTACTCTGAGGATATCATCGTGGAGCTCTTGAGAAGGAGAGTACATTGTGGTACATCGCCATCAAAATACTTCAATGCTTGGAGCCATTGTTTGAATTCAAATTCAAACTTCTACCTAAAAGGTGACTCCTAAAGTATATGATAGATTCTCTCATGACTCAACAACTGACTGATTTGTGATTTTAGATCTTCCTAACTCCATGTGGGTGTAATCAACTTTTACAAGGATAAATATGAAGGATTTTTACAAGAGACTAATCATATGAAGTCCTGCATAGGTCATGCCAATAAATCAAGCATAAGTGAATTAATCAAGTATGTGGGCTTGGGTTTAATTGCACCAACAACTCCCCCTCAAGCCTAACATGCTTGGTCTTCATTGGTCCTTGATTTCGTGCAAACCAATCATCAATTTGAACCTATTCATCTTTGTTCCATCCAATGACTTGGTGAGTGTATCTAACCATTGTAAATGAGTTGATACATAAGATAATTGAATATCCTTGCTAAGCAGTTTCTCCCTTACATAATGATAGTTCCCTTCAATGTGCGTATTCTTGCATGGTATATAGGATTAGCAACCAAATGAAGTGAGCTAGTGTTATCTCCAAAGATTATTGGAGTGTAGGAATGTATCTCCAAATCTACATATAGTTGCTTAAGCCACATAGCTTCTTGAGTTGCATTAGCCAAATCTTTATATTCTGCTTTTGTGGAAGATAATGCCAAAATTGGTTGCTTCTTAGATGATCAAGATATAAGCTTTGAACCTGCAAAGGATAGACAACCTGAAGTGCTCCTCCTATCATCCTTGGAGCCCGCCCAATCTGCATCAGAATACATATTTATATCTATGTTAGAGGTAAAAGGATAGAACAACCCTTCATTTATTGTACCCTTTGGATACTTAAGCACCCTCTTTCTAGCTTCCATATGAGGCTTCCTTGGTGCATGCATAAACTGACTCAATGTACTCACTCCATAGGCAATGTCTACTCTTATTAGAGTAGCATAGTTTAGACTTCCCACAAGTTGTTGATAACCTGTAACATCATCACGTAGTTCACCTTCATGTGAACTCAGTTTATGGTTGAGTTCCATAGGAGTACCTGCTACTTTAGTGTTATCCATCTTAAATTTTACCAACATATCATGTATGTATTTCCTTTGAGTGATAAATATACCAAAATCTGTATACACAAGCTCTAAGCCAAGAAAGTAGGTTTATAAACCAAGATCATTGATTTTAAATTCCTTCATTAATTGATTCTTGAGTTGCTTGATGCCATGAATATCATTCCCTGTAATAATGATGTCATCTACATAGACACATAAGTAGATAACTTCTGATTTGTTCTTCTTAACAAATAAAGAAGAATCTGCCTTGCTTGCCACAAAGCCATGGTCTTGAAAATAAGTAACTAGCCTATGGTTCCAAGCTCTAGGAGCTTGCTTGAGACCATAGAGTGCCTTTCTTAGCTTGCATACATAACTTGTTTTATCTTCATCTTCAAGACCTCGAGGTTGTGCCATATAGACTTCTTCTGATATCCATCCATTTAAGAATGCATTCTTGACATCTAACTAATATAAATTCCAATTCTTAGAAGCAACAACACTTACCAAAACCCTGATTGTTGGCATCTTTGCCACAGGTGAAAATGTTTCTTCATAGTCCACTCCATTGGTTTGGGCCAATCCCTTTGCCACTAATCTTGCCTTGTACCTGTTTATAGAGCCATCTGAGGTTTTTTTCATCTTGTATATCCACCTGGATCCAATTACCTTCATGTTTGGCTTCTTGGGAACTAGATCCCAAGTATGATTTTCCTGTAGTGCTTCCAATTCTTCCTGCATAGCTTCTCTCCATTCTTTCTTCTTCCTAGCCTCTTCAAATGAAGAAGGATCTTCTATCATAGAGGCTTTAGTGATATACACAGAGTGCTTGGTGGCTAAAGATGTATCATATCCATACCTTATGGGCTTCTTGCTTTCTCTTTGTGATCTCCTTAGTGCTTGAGTTGAAGACTCTAGTATGTCTTCTAATTGCTTGAGTTTGACCTTGCCTCTTGAATTCCAAGCCTTGAAGTCAATCTGTTCTTCATCCTCTGAGTTGATATCCTCTGCTAAGTGTCGATCTTCTTGAGTGAGGGTTGGAAAATCATTTTCCAAATCATATGGTAACTTGAATTTCGTGCAATCATCTTCAAACCATGAATTATTCTCATCAAATACTACATCCCTACTAACTATGAATGCTTTGTTAATGGGATTGTATAGCCTATACCCCTTTTGGTTCTGATCATACCCAATAACTGTACATTTCTCAACGTTAGGGTCAAGTTTCCCTCTGATTTGTGAGGGGATGTGTGCATAAGCAATGCACCCAAATATTTTGCAATGGTCCAATGAGGGTCTCCTGCCATTCCATGCTTCATATGGTGTCATACCATCCAATGATTTGGATGGAAGCCTGTTGACCAAGTAGGTGGTTGTGGAAACAACCTCTTCCCATAGGTAATTAGGTAACTTCTTCTCATTTAACATAGACCTAGCAGCTTCAACAATTAACCTGTTCCTTCTCTCTACCACTCCATTCGATTCAAGAGTGTATCTTGTTGTTACTTCCCTCTTTATGCCTCTGTCCTATAGAAATGAATCAAATTCATGTGAAAAGTACTCACCACCTCCCTCATATCTGATCCTCTTCAAGCTCCTTCTTATTTGATTTTCAACTAGTGCCAAGTACTTCTTGAAACATGTAAAAACCTCATCCTTATGCTTCATGAAACAAAGAATTGTCCATCCACTATAATCATCAATAAATGAAACATAGTACCTTGAACTTGAGCTAGATGGATCTTTGCTAGGACTCCACACATTTGTGTGTACAAGCTCCAAATAGTCTGCATGAATGTATCCTCTCCTATCGAATGACTACCTGTAAGCTTTGCCAAATTGGCATGCTTGTAGAAGGTGCTATGCAAGCCATTAAGGTCTTGTCTTGCTACAACATTTTCTTTAGCACCGTAAAGGGCAAGGAGGGAAGACCATGTTGGTCTTGGAATGCGCTAAAGAAAATGTTTCCAAAACCGTTTCCCTAAAGGTAAACTTTCCACATTTGTATATCATATGTTCCTTGGTCACATTGGGTGCCAAGCACACTTTGATCCCTGCATATTTGCTTCATAGTCCTTTCTCCTATGTGTCCTAGCTTTTTGTGCCATATTCTAACTCAGATACGGTTTGATCCTTATAACTGAATAGTGCTATGTTCCTTGTGTCTTCAATTTCAAATGTGAATAATCTACCAGACTTCTCACCTTTGGCAATCCTTTTGAAACCTTGTTGAGGGTCTTCCATATATACTCCATGCTTAGTGAATCTGACATGTAAACCTTTCTCAACAATCTGCCCAACACTAATTAGGTTTTTGGTTATAGTTGGCACATACAAAACTTTACTCAAAAGGTTTATGCTACCCTCAGATGTTTTGACATTTCCAATTTGCTTGACTGAGTGTTTAGTATCATCACCTATTTGTACTTCATGCTTCCTTTTGGGTTCCTCAAGATCAGATAATAGAGCTACATTTCCAACCGCATGATTGGAACAACCGGAATCAATGTAAAAAGATGCTCATGATCTTTAACTTGCTTGGATGTCATGTTCATGATGAGTAATGAGTCTTGTTGGTCTTCAATATAGTTGTTGTAGTCTCTTCTTCCTCTAAAGCCTCCTTGATAATTGTTGTTGCTATAGCCTTGATTGTAGTTATGGTTGTAGTTGCCTCCACCATTGTTGTATTTTCCTCTTAATTATCCATAGTTACCTCTATGGAATCCTCTTCCCCTTTGGTTCCTTGTATCCTTGAAGCATTCTTTTGTCGTGTGGTTGTTAAGACCACAAATGTTGCAAGGTGAATTGTTGTAGGGTCACCCCTTGCCTTGCTCTCCTCCTTTGCCCCTTACTCTAGCACCTCTTCCTCTTCCTGCATAATTAGCTTGAGAGGTACTAGCCTCTTCTTCATGTTTCTTGCCTTCACCTTTATCCTTAGCTTTAGTATTATCTGTATAAAGGATAGACGATTGGTTACCTCTAGACTTGTCACCATTCTTGTTGAGCTTTGTCTCATGGGTGAAGAGTTGCCCCATCAAGGTATTGAGGTCAGGTATTTGCATATCCATGTAGAGGTCCATTGCTGTGGTGAAGGACTCCCACTTGTCATCAGCCTTGATTCCATTAATGATGTCCCTCACACTGTGTTCTTCTTCTATCTCCTCTCCAATGGTTGCAAGCTGGTCAGCCACATCTTTCGTTTTGGTTACATAATCAGCCACTCCTTGCTTTGGTTGTTTCTTTAGAGTTGTAAATTACATCCATAATTGATTCTTCCTAGCTCTTGTGTTTGAGGAGAAATATGATGAAAGCACTTCCCAAGTCCCTTGGGAGGTTTTGCAATTCTTAACATGTGGTAACAAGAAATCAGAGATTGAGTTTAATAAATATGACCAGGCAAGAGCATCTTTTGCACACCATGTGGTCAACCTTTCTTGCTCTTCCCTTGTAGGTTGTTGCTTGCTCCTGATAATTGGCATCTCTTCATCTCCTGAAGTGTATCCATATAGACTTCTCCATTGAAGGTAGGCTTGCATCCTAAGTGACCATGTGATTGGTTGTTCCTGTCCAATTTGTTAATGAAGGATGGAAATCTATCTCCCATCTTGATTGTTGTTGCTTTGATACCACTTTTGGAGGAGATGGTGGATAGTCACAAGAGATGAAGTGGTGTAGCTAGATCTTGCTTCACACCTACTAAGAATGATGGCTGGAGAGTGTAGTGGGCCTCTTTAGCTAGCCAATGAGCACAAATAACCATATATATTGCTTGGAAGGTGATCCACTAAATGATGGATCAAAACAGATATGTAGGAGCTGATCCAAGAACAAAAAACTTGCTATTTTTCTTCTTACACCTGTTCAGTGTCTTGAACAATTCTCTGAGTACAACATCAATTGAATTAATTCCTTTTGGGGAACTCTATTTAACTTATTAACCTATCAATCATAAGTGATTTCATAAAAAATGATGGAATATATGCAAAAAGAGAAGTTTAGCAAGTCATAGCTCCATCCCGACATTCACAGGCTGCTACAATTATCAGACTAGTGAGCAAAGATACATTAATATCTCATGATCCCGAAAAGTATTGCTAATGAAACTTTGTAAGACTGTAATAGAAAATATGCTGAATCTAAAATGCTTTAAATCATGGCAAATGAACAACTACACACTGAGAACAAGCTTTGAGAAGATCACTATTTTGATGGAGTTATAACCGAGAGGTGAAATGAGAATGTAATGATCATATATGTTTTAAAACATGTAGAATACAATGTCATTGGCAATCATACATTGCTCAATGTGTGAGAAGTGAATGAGCTATGATGTGAGCTCTCACTTCACAATGATTGACTTTCAACATGATCTCACAAGGTCAAGATACATGCGGGTCTTTTAGATCCTCTTTTTATAGTTATGCTGGGAGCCAAGTTTGAATTCAAATTAAAATTTCTACCTAGAAGGTGACTCCTAAAGTATATGATAAATTCTCTCATGACTCAAAAACTGATTGATTTGTGATTTTAGAGCTTCATAACTCCACGTGGGTGTAATCCACTTTTACAAGGATAAATATGAAGGATTTTTACAAGAGACTAATCATATGAAGTCTTGCATAGGTTATGCCAATAAATCAGGCAGAAGAGAATTAACATACCAAGCACGTGGTGCTTGCTTTAAACCATATAATGCCTTCTTTAACGTGCACACCTGGTTTTCATGCCCTTTCTGCACAAAGCCATGGGTTTGGAAAACATACACTTCTTCATGCAAGTCACAAATCAGAAATGATTTTTTAATGTCCAACTTATGTACATTCCAACCGTGATGGGCTACAAGTGCACAAATGCTACGAACAGTAGTCATACGTCATGTAGGTGCAAAGGTCTCATCAAAATCAATGCCTCTTTTTTGCGCATAACCCTTTGCAACAAGCCTAGCCTTATACCTATCAACTGTTCCGTCAGGCTTACACTTCAGCTTGTATACCCACTTAGTGCCAATGGCCTTCTTGCCACGAGGCAAGTTGCATAATGACCAGACACCATTCTTCATTATAGCATCATATTCAGTTTGCATAGAAGCCATCCAATTTTCTGAATTTTATGCTTCATCAAATAAAATAGGCTCATTCTCATCACAAAGACTAGATGCAGCCATAGCATAGCAATCTGATGCAAACCAGCCACTATGAGAGCCCAAACAAGTATGATAAGATAAAGGTGCATCTAATGTGCTGTCACACAAAGTTTGCACCAGCCATTTTCACATACTTTTTGCCTCCTCAATATCAGCTCTCATCAACAAGTGCATCATGTAAATCTGCATCAGAATTGGAATGACCTACATCATCACATGAAACCTCTAAAGGCTTAGAATTTGCCTCATTAGGACCATCACTAGATTGTCCACTTGTAAAAAGAGGCAACAAAATATCATACATGTCTTTGGAGCTAATATATGTCTGCTTCGTACATGAAAGTAAAGGCTGACTAGCATCTTCCACAAAAACAACATCATGGCTAACCAAAATTTGTTTAGTCTGTGGATGATACATACGATAGCCTTTGCTTTCAGAACTGTACCCGATAGAAATACATTTTACTGCTTTATCATCCAATTTATTTCGATGTTGTTTAGGCACCAATGCATATGCCAGACAACCAAAAACACGCAGATGAGAAACTGATGGCTTGCGACCATGCCAAGCCTCATATGGAGTGATAGAATGCAATGCTTTAGTGGGATACCTATTAAGTACATATGCTACACACATGATAGCCTCAAACCAAAAACTATGTGGTAAAGCCTGACTCTTGACCATACACCTGACCATCTCCATGAGTAACTTGTTCTTCCGTTCAACAACTCCATTCTGTTGAGGTGTATACGGCACTATACACTGATATATATTCCTCCCCTCAATCAGAATGGAGGGTGCTCATTTTACATGCTGATAGATTTTCAACCAAAACCAAAAACTGTTCGAAGCACATAAACACTTCGGACTTTGCTTTCAATGGATATACCCATGCATGCCTGGAAAAAATCATCAATGAAAGTCATGAAGTAAAGATAATTTCCAAAAGAGGGTGTCTGTATAGGACCATAGACATCACTATGAAGAAGTTGCAATTTTTGAGTAGCTCGAACTGAACCATCTTTTGGAAAGGAGGAACACTGCATTTTCCCCAAGATTACAACCTTCACAAACATGTTTTTTGAGTGCCTCAAGTTTTGGTAAGGATGACATCATTTTAGATTTTAGCAGGTGTAGTAAACTGGCAAAATTCAAATGACCAAAGCATGCATGCGAAAGCTTTGCATCTGACATAGCCTGAGAATCATGTACTACGCATGCCGAATCATTCACAAATTTTTCATAGTCTATGAGCTTATACAACCCACAACATAAAATGCTAGAAACAATAATTATGTTACCATTTGATAGACCATGAACTGTACATCTGTCGTCAACAAATTTTACAACCAAGCCAATCTTGACTAAAGCTGAGATTGATAACAAATTCTTCTTGATCTCTGGCACAAATAAAGCATTTGACAATGTAAAAGAACTACCATCAGTAGTAGTTAGAATGATCTTACCAACTCCCATAATTGGATAAGAGGAGTTGTTGGTGCATGTAATAGTATTCCCTGTAGGGGCAGGCTTGAGTGAAGAGAAGAAATTGCACTGCGAGGTAATATGTTTGGTCACCCCACTATCAAAGTAC
The DNA here is from genome assembly GCA_020310875.1 of Ceratopteris richardii. Lineage (NCBI taxonomy): Eukaryota > Viridiplantae > Streptophyta > Polypodiopsida > Polypodiales > Pteridaceae > Ceratopteris > Ceratopteris richardii. The sequence goes on along the minus strand of CM035439.1, from coordinate 134,018,104 downwards.
CAGACATCTGAGTCTACTGCAAACATGCAATGCTGATGAGAAGATGGGTCAAAATTGCAAATAGTAGTAAACCCCCATCCTTCATCCTACACAAGATTGGCAGACTGTGTTTTCGGTGTAGAGGCCCCTACAATAACCATTCTGGCCTCTTTCTTCTTTGCCTCTTTAGCAACCAGTTTTGGATAGCTCTTAATGACATGATCACTTGTGTTATAGTACCTGCAAAATAATTTCCGCTTTCCTCATTTCTTCTCATCTCTGTCTTCCTTCTTCGATTGTGTAGAATTAGCAGATTTCTGCTTACTAGTAGAAGAGCTCCATTTTCCTTTGTCCTTCTGACTAGCCAGGAAAGCTTGACCTACAACACGCATAATGGACCTCTTCTGCCTAGATTGATCTTCCTGCAACAGAGTAGAAACTAACTCTTCAAATGTTAAGGCATTTGGATTGCCTTTATCAGCAAACAAAGAGTAGAAGTAAAACTATGATATTAGTCAGGAAGACCATTCAGAAGAGTTTGCACCCGCAGATGTCTAACTCCAACAATTGGTATCAGAGCAGGTCGTCGCTTCATCTAGGGCGTCCTCGACACCCCTCTGCTCACAGTCTCAGAATCGCACAAAATTTGGTACATATACTCAGGGTGTTTCAGAGATCAAAATAGCTTTGATGTGTGGTGCAGAAATCGTGATCTGTGCTCTTTTCGGACTCCAAACGCACTATCCTAGTGCTTGTGCAGGCTATTTTGTCTTTTTGTGCCAAAGGTATATACCAGTTTTGGTTCGCCATTATAAGCATCTCGAAGTTTGCTACATGCCTAGCAGAATTCGTCTGGGCAGTTCTGTTCAACTTTTTGAGATACAGTCAATTTTTTGCATCAAGGTATTTTAGTCACCGACCATGGCTGAAAGAAGTGATGTATTCCGTATGTTGGCTATTGATGATAATTTGGATGGTACCAACTACCCGTTATGGGCTTATATGATGCGGCATGCATTGGTTGCAAAAGGACTGTGGAACATTATGCAGGGTGTTGAAAAACGTCCTATCACACCTGCAACTATTACAACTGCAGGCATTGAAGCTGATGTAGAAGGTGTCGAAGATGATGATATTCTGCATATTCCTATTCATGCTCCGGTTTTTGCTGCACCTACTATAGAGATAATTTGTTGGGATCGAAGAGATGCCCAGGCCATGCATTGATAGCTTTGTCTGTCAAACGTGCCATTATTCTCACATTCACTCTTGGAGAATAGCTAAGTATGCTTGGGATACACTTACCACATTGTACCAAGCTAGGAATGACGCACGTGTTGCTTACCTCCGAGAATAGTTGGAGAGTGGCACATGAATGAAGGTGATTCTATGGAGAATTTTCTAACAAAGATCAAAGACTTGAAGGAACAATTGATTTGTGCTGATGAGTATATACCAGATAGCTCACTTGTGCAGACCGTTCTGAATGGTCTTCCTGATTCATGTCAGAGCTTTGCTTCTACTCTTCGGTTGATGATGAAAGGCAATCCAAATGCCTTGTCATTTGAGGAGTAAGTCTCTGTTCTGTTGCAGGAGGATCAGTCTAAGCAGAAGAGGTCCATTATGCGTGTTGTAGATCAAGCTTTCTTGGCTAGTCAGAAGGGCAAAGGAAAATGGAGCTCTTCAACTAGTAAGCATAAATCTGTTAACTCTGCACAATCGAAGAGGGAAGACAAAGATGAAAAGAAATCAGAAAAGAAGAAATTTTTTTGCAAGTACTGTAAAGGAAATGATCATATCATAAAGAACTGTCCAAAATTGGCTACTAAAGAGGCAAAGAAGAAAGAGGCTAGAATGGTTGTTGTAGAGGCCTCTACACCAAAAAAAGAGTCTACTAATCTTGTGCAGGAAGAAGAATGGGTGTTTACTACTGTTTGCAGTTTTGACCCATCTTCTCATGAGCAGTGCATATCTACAATAGACTCAGATTTTTGGTACTTTGACACTAGGGTGACCAAACATATTACCTCGTAGCGTAGTTTCTTCTCTTCACTCGAGCCTGCCCCTACAAGGAATACTGTTACATGCACCAACAACTCCTCTTACCTTGTTATGGGAGTTGGTAAGATCATTTTGACTACTGCTGATGGTAGTTCTTTCACTTTGTCAGATGCTTTGTTTGTGCCAGGGACAAGAAAAATATGTTATCAGTTTCTGCATTAGTCAAGATTGGCTTGGTTGTGAAATTTGTTGATGACAGATGTACAATTTATTATCTATCAGTCGTTTCACAGTTGATTGAAACTGTAAAGAGTTTTTTTGGTTGTTGTTTTCTATTAAGTGAAAAGGACCTTAACAGTCAACTTTAGCTCCAAATGGCAACGTGATTATTGCTTCTGGCATTTTATGTCGTGGGCTGTATAAGCTCTTAGACTATGAAAGATCTCTAAATGATTTGGCATGTGCAGTACATGATTCTCACGCTATGTCAGATGCAAAGCTTTGGTATGCATGCTTTGGTCATCTAAATTTTGCTAGTTTGCTATGCCTGCAGAAATCAGAAATGGTGTCCTCTTTGCCCAAACTTGAGGCACCTGGAAAACATGTTTGTGAAGGTTGTATTTTGAGCAAAATGAAGCGTTCCTCCTTGCCAAAAGATGGTTCAGTTTGGGCTACTCAGAAATTGCAACTTGTACATAGTAATGTCTGTAGTCCTATGCATATGCCTTCTTTTGGAAATTATCTTTACTTCATGACTTTCATTGATGATTTTTCCAAGCATGCATGGGTATATCCATTGAAGGCAAAGTCCGAAGTGTTCATGTGCTTCAAACAATTTTTAATTTTGGCTGAAAATCTGTCAGCATGTAAAATGGGCACCCTCTGTTCTGATCGAGGGGGGGAATATATGTCGTTTGATTTTAATGCATTTTTGGCTGAACGTGGGATAAAACACCAGTGTACAATGCCATATATACCTCAATAGAATCGAGTTGCTGAATGAAAGAACATGTCACTCATGGAGATAGCGAGGTGTATGATCAAGAGTCAAGCTTTACCACATAGTTTCTGGCTTGATGCTGTCATGTGTGCAGCATATGTACTTAACAGGTGTCCCTCTAAAGAGCTGCAGTCTATCACTCCATATGAGGCTTGGCATGATCGCAAGCCATCTATTGCTCATCTACGTGTTTTTGGTTGTTTGACATATGCATTAGTGCTTGAACAACATCGCAGAAAATTGGATGATAAAGCACTAAAATGTATTTTTGTTGGGTACAATTCTGAAAGTAAGGCTATCATCTGTATCATCCATAGATTAAACACATTCTGGTTAGCCGTAATGTTGTTTTTATGGAAGATGCTATTTAGCCATTGCTTTCATGTACTAAGGAGACATCTGTTAGCTCCAAAGACATGTACGATGCTTTGCTACCTCTTTTTACAAGTGGACAGTCTAGTGCTGGTCCTAATGAGGCAACTTCTCAGCCTTTGCAGGTTTCATGTGATGATGCATATCATTCCATTTCCGATGTAGATTTACATGATGCACTTATTGATGAGAGAGTTGATATTGAGTAGGCAAAAGCTATGCCAAAATGGCTGGTGCAGACTTTACGTGATAGCAAATTAGATGCACCTCTATCATATCGTACTCGTTTAGGCTCTCATAGTGCCTCTTTTGCATCAGATTGCTATGATATGGCTGCATCTAGTCTCTGTGATGAGAATGAGCTTGTTTCATTTGATGAAGCACAAAATTCAGAAAATTGGATGGCTGCTATGCAATCTGAATATGATACTATAATGAAGAATCGTACTTAGTCTTTATGTGACTTGCCACCTGGAAAGAAGGCCATTGGGTCTAAGTGGGTATACAAGCTCAAGCGTAAGCCTGATGGTACAATTGATAGGTATAAGGCTAGGCTTGTTGCAAAGGGTTATGTGCAGGAAAGAGGCATTGATTTTGATGAGACCTTTGCACCTACTTGCTGAATGACTACTATTCGTAGCATCTGTGCACTTGTAGCTCATCATGGTTGGAATGTGCATCAATTGAATATCAAAACATCATTTCTGAATGACAAGTTGCATGAAGAAGTGTATGTTTTTCAGCCCCGTGGCTTTGTGCAGAAAGGGCATGAGAACGAGGTGTGTATGTTAAAGAAGGCATTATATGGCTTAAAGCAAGCATCACGTGTGTGGTATGAAAAGATACATGCCTATCTGATTGCACATGGTTTTGAGAATAGTCCAACTCAAAGCACCTTATATGTTAAGCGTGCTAATGATGTTCTTCTGATCATTGTGGCTTATGTTGATGACATGTTGCTCACTGGTCCTCGTGAGAGGCATATTGCTGATTTTAAGGCTGATTTACATGCCTCATTTGAGATGTCTGATTTGGGGCATTTGCATCACTATTTGGGCATCCAATTTATGCATGTTGATGGTGGAATGACTTTGTGTCAAACGAAATATATTTACACATTATTACAGCATTTCGGCCTTGAAGATTGTAAGCCTATTGCCACTCCTATGGAGACAGGTTTACGATTGAGTCTTCAGGATGTTGGAGATGCCTTTGATGTTGTTCTCTATCAGCAGGCTATTGGATGCTTGATTTACTTATGCATTACTTGGCTAGATATTCAGCTTGCTTTCTCATAGATGAGTAGGTTTATGCATTGCCCAGGTGTCAAGCATTGGCAGTTGATTAAGCGCATCTTTCGCTACTTGAGTGGTACTCAGATACTTGGGTTGTTTTATCCCAAGGGGGGATCACTACCGCCAAATTTGCATGCTTTTTTTGACTCTGACTGGGCTTGTTGCTTTGACACTCGTGTTTCCACTAGTGGCTTTTGCTTCATGCTTGGTAGCTCATGTATATCTTGGTTGAGCAAGAAGCAACCTACTATGGCCACTTCCAATTGTGAGACTGAGTATAGGGTAGCTTTCACAGCTACTGTTGAGTGTGTGTGGCTCAGACGCCTTATGGCTGATTTGGGTGTTGGTCAGTCTTCTGCCACCACCATCATCATTGATAGCTAGAGCGCATTGGCAATTGCGAGGAACCCTGTGTTCCATGCTCCCACTAAGCACATTGAGGTGCATTCTCATTATGTCAAGGAGAGGTTCTCTGCTGGGGAGATCAGCTTGGCATATGTGCCCATGCAAGAGAACATTGCACACCTTTTCACGAAGGCTCTGCCAAGGGAGAAGTCTGAAACTTTCCGCAAAGCTTTGGGCTTAGTTCCTTTTGTGGATTGATTCCACATAGCTTGGTGCTTCCTTATACATGAGTGCCAGCTCCTTGTTCACTGCATCACTCCCAGGGGGGATTTGTTGATATATTTAGGTAGTGATGTGTGTGAACACACTAGGACCGCCGGCGCACTTTTTTCCCTCTTTAGGAGGTTTTTTCCGCGGCTTGTATATATGCCTATTGCCCTAATGGGCTACTTATCTTTGTACATTCTCTAGTAGTACATTCACTATTGTGTGTTGAGCTCCAAGCTTCTTCTTCTTCTTCCTTGTGTTGTTCGTGTGCTTCCGTAGACGTCTAACTCCAATAATTATGCACACCAAATTTTGTGCGATTCTGAGACTGTGATCGGAGGAGTGTCGACGATGCCCTAGATGGAGCGCCGACCTGCTTTAATACCAATTGTTAGAGTTAGATGTCTACGAAAGCTTGTGAACAACACAAGAAAGAAGGAGAAGCTTGTAGCACAACACAAAATACTGAATGTATTACCACTAGAATGTACAAAGATAAGTAACATGTTAGGGCTATAGGCATATATACAAGTTGGGGGGAAAACCTCCTAAAGAGGGAAAAAAGTGTCCCAACAGTCCTAGTGTGTTGACACACATCACTACCGAAATATATCAACAACTACTCTACATCTTACCATCACACGCTCATCCTCGAAGCTCTCTCCTCGACAACGGCACCAAATTTGGTGTCACTCTAGCACAATGGCGAGCACGAGCGTGAGGAGATTCATCTCATAAATGTCAATCCATGGAGACATGAGGACTGGTATGAAGACCCTCAGCAAGTGAAGGCACAAGTGCATGAGTGAAAAACACACTAGCATGCACATACATACACACACATGCATACACATGGCAAGAACAAAGAGAGGAACAATAAAAAGCTTCTATTACAAAAGAACTCTCTTAAAAAAGCTTAATCTCTAACAAACTAACCTCAAAAAATGAGCTCTCTAGCTCTTTTTATAGTTTTTTGAGTAGTTTTGGCCCTGTCTAGACTTAGTGTCCGGCCTACTTAAAAATTAGGTTCCAGGGCTTATTTGAGGGCTCAAACGGAGTCTAAAAATTATGAAAATTGGTAGGTACCTACTTGTAATACTCCTCAACCTTGAGAAATCCTCACATTGAATAAAATGGAGTTTCAAAAATGTGAAACGGTATTTACAATGGTTTCTAGTGATGAAAATCACTATTTTTATAGGGTTTTCTTCTGAAAAATTGACATGTGCTTTTTGGAGCTCCCTACATGCTCGCTCTTCTTGTGTGTCCACTTCTTTGATGTGCTCCCATGATTTGTGCTTAACCTTGAGTGTCAATAGAAGTTCCAAGCCATGTGGAAAGAGATCAATCCATAATAGGAAGTAAGCCCAAATTTTTGCAAAAATCTTCAAACTTCTCCCTAGGTAGAGAATTTGTGAAAAGGTGTGTAACATTGTACTTTGTGGGCACATAAGCTTAATTGATCTCTTTAGCAGAGAACCTCTCCCTGACATAATGATAGTGCACCTCAATGTGCTTTGTGCAAGCTTGAAGCATAGGGTTCCTTGCAACAACCCATGTGCTCTAAATCTCAGTGAAGATATTGGTGGCAAAAGACTGATTAACACCCAAGTCATCCAAAAGGCATATGAACCACACACACACTCAACAATCACTATGAAAGCTGCCCTATACTGAGCTTTACAAACAGAACTGGCCATAATATGTTGCTTGTAGCTCAACCAAGATATGCATGAGCTACCAAGCACAAAGAAAAAACATGGGTGGACACATGAGTGTCATAGTAATCAGCCATGTCCAAGTAAGAAGAAACATGTAAATATGGCGATGATGATCCCCCCTTGGGATAAAATAATCCAAGTAGTCGGGTACCACTCAAGTAGTGAAAGATGTGCTTAACTGCTTGCCAATGCTTGACACCTAGGCAATGCATAAAATTTCTCAACTGAGAGACATTAAATTGAATATCATGTTGAGTTATGCATAAGTAAATCATGCACCCAATAGCCTAGTGATAGAGAACAACATCAAATGCATCTCAAACATAATGAAGACTTAACTGCAAACTTGCTTCCATGGGATTGGTAACAGATTTGCAATCTTGTCAATGTATTTTGTTTGGTAGAAAGCTAATCCCCCATCAACTTGCATAAATTGAATGCTCAAATAATGATGCCAATCCCCAGATCTAACAATTCAAAAGAGGCATGCAAATCATCCTTAAATTCAGCAATATGCTTCTCATTAGGACCAACCCATATCATATCACCAACATTACAAAAATGATCATAAGTATATCATCTACATGCTTAACATATAAAGTGCCCTCAGTTGGACTCTTCTCAAAACCATGTGTTAGCAAGTAGACATGTATCTTCTCATACCAAGCATGTGGTGCTTGCTTCAAACCATATAATTCTTTTTTCAACCTACATTCTTTCTTTTCATACCCTTTTTCACAAACCACATGCCTCAAATACATACAATTCTTTATGTAAATCACCATTCAAAAATGCAATATTAATGTCGGGCTAGTGTACATTGCAAAAATGCATATGCAGGAAAACCAAAAGCATGCAAATGATCAACAAATATCTTGCGACCATTCCAAGTCTCATATGAATTGATCGCTTGCAATGCTTTTATGGGATGCCCATTAAGTACATATGTTGCACACATAACAACCTTTGTGGTAAAACCTGACATTTGACCATACACCTTTCCATTTCCATGAGAGACGTGTTCTTTCTTTCAGCAACTTCATTTTGTTGAGGTGTATATGGCACTGTGCATTGATGTTTTATTCCATGCTCAACCAAAAATGCATTAAAATAAGAAGACATGTATTCCCCTCCTTCATTAGAATGGAGGGTGCCAAAGTTAAATATTGACATATTTTCAACCATAGCCAAGAATTGTTCAAAGCACATAAACACTTCAAAATCTACTTTCAATGGATAGACCCATGCAAACCTCGAGAAATGATCAATAAAATTCACAAAGTAGAGGTAGTTCCCAGATGAAGGTCTCTACATAGGACCACATACATCACTATGAACAAGTTGCAATTTATGAGGAGCTCGAACTAAACCATCTTTTGGGAAGGATGAATGCTACATTTTTCCCAATACATCCTTCACAAACATGTTTACAAGTTGCCTCAATTTTTTTTAGGACACCATTTCAAATATCTAGAGGCAAAGCAAAGTAGCAAAAATCTAGATGACCAAAGTGTGCATGCCAAAGCTTTGGATTTGAGATAGCTTTAGAATCTTGAACTACACATGTTGAAACATTCATAGAGTTCACCTAGTCTATGAGCTTGTATAGCCCATGACATAAAATGCTCGAAGCAATACTAACATTGCCATTCGATAGATCATGAAATCTACATTTTTCATCAATAAATTTGACAACCAAGCCAATCATGGCTAATGGGTGAAACTAAAAGCATAGTCTACTACAGACATACAATACTCATGTGAAGATGGTTCATAGTTGCAAACAATAGTAAATGCCCATTCTTCATTCTAAACAAGATTAACAAACTATGTTTTAGGTATAGAGACCTCTGCAACAACCATGGCATTGAGTACACCTTTACCCACATATGTGAAATTGAGCAAGGATGATTGCCCCAAATCAGATGAGGAAAAGGAATTCATGAACAAAACTCCCTATCAGTCTATTGTTGGTAGTCTCATGTATGCTATGGTAGCTATGAGACCAAACATTGCATTTGCAGTGGGAGTTGTGAGCAGATATATGTCTAATCCTAGCAAGAAACATTGGGAAGTGGTCAAGATGATTTTGAGATATCTGAGTGGCACTAAGGACAAGTGTCTATGCTTAGGTAGAGGGAAAGCATCCTTTATTTGCCTCTTTTGCATCCAGTATAGAACAACTCTTTATGACATGATTGTTTTCCTTATTGTACTTGCAAAAGTCTTTTGTTTTTTTGTCATGTTTGTATTCCCTTTTTGATTGTGCAACACTAGCAAATTTTTGTGTACTAGTATGTTAAATTCATTTACCTTTGCCCTTCAAACTAGCTAAGAAAGCTTGATCTACAACATGCATAATTGACACGTTCTGCCTCGACTATTCTTCTTGCAGCAAAACAAAGACTAACTCCTCAAATGCTAAGGAATTTGGATTGCCTTTCCTTCTCAATCAAAAACTAGAAGCAAAACTCTTATATGAGTTTAACGACTGTTAAGGTGAGTCTATACAAGTGAACTATCTGGGAAGATTTCATTAGAAGAAATCAATTGCTTCTTCAAATATTTGATCTTTGTCAAAATTTTTTCCATCGAATCTCCTTCTTTATATGCTCACTCTCCAACTATTTTTACAGGCAAGCAACACGAGCCTCATTTCTTACATGGTATAAAGTTGGAAGTGTATCCCAAGCATCCTTTGTTGCCTTCTAGGAGTGAATGTGAGGGATAATGGCATGTTTGATAGAAAAAGCCATCAATGCATGTGCCTTGGCATCTCTACAATCCCAATGAAGTTGCTCTATCGTAGGTGAAGCAAGAACCACAACACAATAAGGAAATTGAAGATCGTCATCTTCATCGTTCAAAACCATCTGCATCACCTTCAATAACTATAATTGTAGGTGTAGTAGGATGTTTTTCAACACTTTGCACAATATTCTAGAGCTCTTTTTCGACCAATACATGATGCATCATGTATGCCCACAATGGGTCATTAGTACCATCCAACTTATCCTCAATATCCAACATAGCTCTACTAAACCTATAGCAGACTTTGAAGCACTTGTACTAGTGATCCAAAACTTTTATATATATTTGCAACAAAAGGGCAAAATTTCCTACAAATCACTATGATAATGTGTTTGGAGGTCGAAACGAGGTCAAACCAGAATTTTGATGCCACAAAACAAAGTCATTTTGAACTCCTAATCGCATCGACTATGCTCACAAATTTTTTGTGTGATTTTAAGACTAAGAGGAGAGGAGTGTCAACACCCTAGATGAAGCAACAACCAGCTTTGATACCAATAATTTGATTTTGAAGTATGTGAAAACACATGAACAACACAAGGAAGAAGAAGGAACTTGGAGTACAACACAATAAAAAAATGTATTAACAAGTGTGTCCAAAAGATAAGTGACCCACTGGGGTTATAGACATCCACACAAGTCAAGGAAAAAACCTCTTAAAGAGGAAAAAAGAGCCCTGCGCTCATAAGTGTATGCACACACATCACTACCAAAATATGTCAACATATTTTTGGTATTGGCACAAAAATTACAATGATGTCCATTAGTGTTGATTTTTTATCAAAACCATGAGCTCTCCATTTTTGTAATTGTAAATTAAATAAAATCTCTTATTTTATATATTTGAATACTTTTGTATTTATAATGAAAAATTTTAATGATTTTTACTAGGTTTATGATATAAAATGAATCTCATATGTGCCATGATAGTGTTGTCATTTATAAATTATTTTGCAAAGTGATGTTATGAATATGAACTATTTTGTATTATCAAAATACTTTTTAAGATTATAGAAGATAAAAATATTCTTTTGTCAAGCTTAGGAGTCAAATTTCTATGTCATTCATTAAAGGTAAAAAATTCTACTATTTTTCTATGTGAAGAAAAGGCCATTTGATTAGCAAAGATTGCATATGCTACATGATTAAAATTAATGTGCTAGTTTCTTCTACATAAAGTAGGTTATAATATTCACTAGAATTATTTTGATTAATATTATATGTCTTATATAATTGAGAAAAGGTAATTTTTAAGGATGAAGTGAAATATGGTTCTTCAATGAAATACTGAAATGGTTAGTGCTATGTGATTCAAGTACATGAATTATTGGTTCAAGGACATGTAACATATGTGTATGATAATATATGATGTTTTTTGGAATAAAAAACTAGAAATGTCGTTGTTTTATGCATCAATATGTTTTAGTGATATGTGAGTTAGGTACATGAATTTTATTCTAGTAGAGTGAAATACGGCTATTTGATGAAATATTGAGATGCTTAGTGATATGTCAGTCAGGTACATGAATTATTGGTTCAAGGAAATGTAGCATATTTGTTGATGAAATTATTCAAAACTAAATGCTTGATCATTTATCCTAAAGCGCATATGTGCATTCATGTACTAGCACATGAATAATCTCTTGTAAAAGATAGATTTTTTTTACTCCTTGTAAAAATGCACATATGGAATCACTTCAATCACGAGCTCTTAGGAGAATCTTTTCACAAATTATTGGTGTGATAAATGGAGATTGAGATCCTAAAATCTAGAGATACTTTTTTGGTAGAAGTTTGAATTTAAAATAAAGAAAAAGAGCTCCAACTTTAGCTATAAAAGAGGGCTTCAAAAGTCGCATATGTGCAGCCCAATTTGAAGAGATATTTAGAGGGATTTTAATTTGCTATTGAGCTCACACCATAGCTCTATCATTGCCCTCACAGTGTGCAATCATTCATTGCTAATGTCAACGTAATTTATGTGCATTTACATATAGTTCTCTTATATCTCAACTCTTCTACTCTCTCATGTATCACTTAGAACAATGTACTTCTCTGATCTCTAGCTTGCTAAGCATCATTCTCTGAGCAACATGGCCTATCATTTCAAGTGAAATAACTTGCAAAAGTTAGCTATCCAAGTTAATTAGATGTGCACAAAAGGATTTTACTCAATTGCTAGCGGAGAAGGAGTATTGTTCATTTCTCTGAGCAGGTGTTGTGACCAAAATAGCACGTTTTGGTTCGTAGTTGAAACTCCTACTCGTCTGTTTTGATCCAATGATTTGAGGATAATCTTCCAAAGTACTTGGCTGATTATTTGTGCTTCCTGTCAAGCTCAAGTGGTATAATTTGCACTCATCAAATCAATTTTGGATGGTGTGAAGAAAGACTATACAACAACATCTAATCTCTAAAAGGTGTCCACCATCTCCTCCAATAGTGGTATCAGAGCAACATCAGGTAAAATGGGAGATGGATTTCCATCATTCATTGACAAATTAGACAGAGGCAATTATCCAACATGGTCCCTAAGGATGAAAGCTTACCTCCAAGGAAGAAGCTTGTATGGATACATATATGGAATTGAAGAATTGCCAACCCTTAGAAGCAAACATCAACCTACAAGAGAGGAGCAAGAGAGACTAGTATGCAAGGATGCTCTAGCCAGGTCTTATATACGCAACTCAATATCTGATTTCTTATTATCTCATAATAGGAATTGCAAGACCTCCCAAGAGACTTGGGAAGTAATTTCTTCATACTTATCATCAAATACAAGGGATAGGAAGAACCAACTTTGGATGGAGTTCAGAACCTTGAAGAAGCAACCAAAGCAAAGTGTAGCTGACTATGTGACCAAGATGAAGGATGTAGCTAATCGACATGGGAGCATTGGAGAAGAAATAGAAGAAGAGAAGATAGTGAGGTAGATCATAAATGGCATTAAGGCTGATGACAAATGGGATTCCTTCACCACAACAATGGACCTATATATGGACATGAAGATAACTGACCTCAATACATTGATGGGGCAACTCTTCACACATGAAATAAAGCTCAACAAGAATGGAGATACCTCTAGAGGTAATCAGTCTTCTGCCCTCTACACAGATTGAAATAAGATTAAAGATAAAGCCAAAGGTAAGAGGAATGAAGAAGAGGCAAGTACCTCTCAAGTCAATTTCATAGGTAGAGGAAGAGGTACTAGAGGAAGGGGCAGATGAGCAAAACAAGGTAGGGGGAGACCATATAACTCATCATCTTACAACACTTGTGGCTTGAGCAATCATAACACAGATGTGTGCTTTAGGAACATAAAGAATCAGAGAGGAAGAGGCTTCCACAAAGGAAGGTATGGACAATGAAGAGGTAGGTTCAATAATGGAGGAAACAACTATCATCACAATTACAACCAAGGCTACAACAAAAACTATCAAGGAGGCTTCAAAGGAAGAGACTACAACAACTATACAGATGATGAAGAGGATTCCTTACTACTCATGAATATGACAACTAAGCAAGGTAAAGATGATGAGTACCTATTCTATATTGATTCTGGTTCTTCCAATCATGTAGCAGGCAATGTAGTATTGTTGCCTGATCTCGAAGAACCTAAAGGAAAGCATGAAGTCCAGACATGTGATGACACCAGGCACTTAGTAAAGAAGATTAGAAATGTTAAAGCATTTGATGGTAACATGAATCTCCTAAGTAGGGTATTCTATGTTCCAACAATAACAAAAAACCTTATCAGTGTTGGATAGATTGTTGAAAAGGGTTTATAGGTTAGATTCACAAGGCATGGAGCATATGTGGAGGACCCACAAAAAGGCTTCAAGAGGATTGCAAAAGGTGAGAAATCTGGTAGACTTTTTACCTTTGAAGTTGAAGATACCAAAAATATTGATCTCTTCAATTATAAGGATCAAACCCTATCTAATTGGAGATATGGCATAAGAGACTAGGTCATATATGTGAAAGGAAATTGAAGCAAATATGCAGGGATCAGAGTGTGTTTGGCATTCCAAATGTGTCCAAGCAACACATGATTTACAAATCTGGAGCATGCCAATTTGGCAAATCACATAGGCAACCATTCAACAAAAGAGGATACATGTACGAAGACTACTTGGAACTTGTGCACACAGATGTGTGGGGTCCAAGCAGAGAACCATCAATCTCAGGGTCAAGGTATTATGTTTCATTCATAGATGACTATAGTAGATGGACAATACTTTACTTTATGAAGCATAAAGATGAAATCTTCACTTGTTTCAAGAAGTATTTGGCATTGGTTGAGAATCAAACAGGTAGAAGTTTGAAGAGGCTCTGATCTGATGGAGGTGGTGAGTATTTCTCACATGAGTTTCACTCCTTCTTACATGACAAAGGCATAAAGAGAGAGATTACAACAAGGTACACTCGTGAATGGAATGGAGTGGTAGAGAGAAGAAATAGACTAATAGTAGAGGTTGCAAGATCAATGTTGAATGAGAAAAAACTTCCAAATTACTTATGGGAGAGGCTATTTCCATAGCCACTTACCTAATCAATAGGCTTCCATCCAAGTCTCTGGATGAAATGAGACCTTATGAGGCACGGAATGGCAACAAACCTTCTTTAGATCATTGTAAGATCTTTGGATGCATTGCTTATGCACACATACCCTCACAGATTAGAGGAAAGATTGACCCAAAAGTTGAAAGATGCATATTTATTGGCTATGACCAAAAGTAGAAAGGATATAGGTTATATAATCTCACTAGTAAAGGATTTTCAGTTAGTAGGGATGTGGTATTTGATGAAAATAACTCCTGTTGGAGATAGACGTTTGCGGAAGCACGCGAACAACACAAGGAAGGAGAAGAATCTTGGAGCACAACACACAATACTGAGTGTATTACTAGAGAATGTAAAAAGATAAGTAGCCCATTAGGGCAATAGGCGTACATACAAGCAGGGGGAAAAAAACCTCCTAAAGAGGGTAAAAAGTGCCCCGATGGTCCTAGAGTGTTCACACACATCACTACCTAAATATATCAACAAATCCTCCCTGGGAGTGATGCAGTGAACAAGTAGCTGGCACTCATGTATAAGGAAGTGCCAAGCTATGTGGAAATCACTCCACAAAAGGAAGTAAGCCCAAAGCTTTGCAGAACGCTTCAAACTTCTACCTGGGCAGAGCCTTCGTGAAAAGGTCTGCACTGTTCTCCTGCGTGGGCACATATGCCAAGCTAATCTCCCCAGGAGAGAACCTCTCCCTGACATAATGGTAATGCACCTCAATGTGCTTAGTGCGAGCATGGAACATAGGGTTCCTCGCAACTGCCAATGCGCTCTGACTGTAAGTGAGGATGGTGGTGGCAGAAGACTGACCAACACCCAAATCAGCCATAAGGTGTCTGAGCCACACACACTCAACCGTCGCTGTGAAAGTTGCCCTATACTCAGCCTCACAACTGGAAGTGGCCACAGTAGGCTGCTTCTTGCTCAACCAAGATATACATGAGCTACCAAGCATGAAGCAAAAACCACTGGTGGACACACGAGTGTCATAGCAACTAGCCCAATATGAGTCAGAAAAAGCATGCAAATCTGGCGGTAGTGATCCCCCCTTGGGATAAAACAACCCAGTAGCCGAGTACCACTCAAGTAGCGAAAGATGTGCTTAACCGCTTTCCAATGCGTGACTCCTCGGCAATGCATAAACCTGCTCATCTGTGAGACAACAAACTGAATATCTGGCCAAGTAATGCATAAGTAAATCAAGCATCCAACAGCCTGCTGATAGAGAACAACATCAAATGCATCTCCAGCATCATGAAGACTCAATCGTAAACCTGTCTCCATAGGAGTGGCAATAGGCTTACAGTCTTCAAGGCCAAAACACTGCAATAATGTGTCAATATATTTCGTTTGACACAAAGCCATTCCACCATCAACGTGCATAAATTGAATGCCCAAATAGTGATGCAAATGCCCCAAATCAGACATCTCAAATGAGGCATGCAAATCAGCCTTAAAATCAGCAATATGTGTCTCAATAGGACCAGTGAGCAGCATGTCATCAACATAGACAACAATGATAAGAAGCACATCATTAGCACGCTTAACATATAAGGTGCTTTCAGTTGGACTGTTTTCAAAACCATGCGCAATCAGATAGGCATGTATCTTCTCATACCAATCACGTGGTGCTTGCTTTAAACCATATAATGCCTTCTTTAACCTGCACACCTGGTTTTCATGCCCTTTCTGCACAAAGCCACAGGGCTGAAAAGCATACACTTCTTCATGCAAGTCACCATTCACAAATGCAGTTTTAATGTCCAACTGATGTACATTCCAACCATGATGGGCTGCAAGTGCACAAATGCTCCGAACAATAGTTATACGACATGTAGGTGCAAAGGTCTCATCAAAATCAATGCCTCTTTCCTACGCATAACCCTTTGCAACAAGCTTAGCCTTATACCTGTCAACTGTACCATCAGGTTTACGCTTCAGCTTGTATACCCACTTAGTGCCAAGAAAATCTGTCAGCATGTAAAATGGGCACCCTCCATTCTGATCGAGGGGGGGAATATATGTCTTCTGATTTTAATGCATTTCTGGCAGAACGTGGGATAAAACACCAGTGTACAATGCCGTATACACCTCAACAGAATGGAGTTGCTGAACGAAAGAACAGGTCTCTCATGGAGATGGCGAGGTGTATGGTCAAGAGTCAGGCTTTACCACATAGTTTCTGGCTTGAGGTTATCATGTGTGCAGCATATGTACTTAACAGGTGTCCCACTAAAGCGCTGCAGTCTATCACTCCATATGAGGCTTGGCATGATCGCAAGCCATCTGTTGCTCATCCGTGTGTTTTTGGTTGTTTGGCATATGCATTAGTGCCTGAACAACATCGCAAAAAATTGGATGATAAAGCAGTAAAATGTGTTTTTGTTGGGTACAGTTCTGAAAGTAAAGGCTATCATCTATATCATCCACAGACTAAACGCATTCTGGTTAGCCGTGATGTTGTTTTTGTGGAAGATGTTAGTCAGCCATTGCTTTCATGTACTAAGGAGACATTTGTTAGCTCCAAAGACATGTATGCTACTTTGCTGCCTCTTTTTATAGGTGGACAGTCTAGTGCTGGTCCTAATGAGGCAACGTCTCAGCCTTTGCAGGTTTCATGTGATGATGCAGATCATTCCATTTATGATGCAGATTTACATGATGGACTTATTGATGAGAGAGTTGATATTGAGCATGCAAGAACTATGCCAAAATGGCTGGTGCAGACCTTGCGTGATAGCAAATTAGATGCACCTCTGTCATATCGTACTTGATCAGGCTCTCATAGTGCCTCTTTTGCATCAGATTGCTATGCTATGGCTACATCTAGTCTCTGTGATGAGACTGAGCCTGTTCTGTTTGATGAAGCACAAAATTCAGAAAATTGGATGGCTGTTATGCAATCTGAATATGATGCTGTAGCTCAGTGATGAGTAGCACCTCCTTTAATGTCAATCTGGGAAGACGTGAGGATGGTATGAAGACCACGAGCAAGTGGAAGCACAAGTGCGTGAGTGAGAAGCACACAAGCATGCACACACATACACGCACACACGCACACACGGCAAGAACAAAGAGAGTAAGACAATGGAATCACTTCTATTGCAAGAAAGCTCTCATACAAGCTCAAACTACAAGAAGCTCCCTCAAAAATGAGCTCTCTAGCTCTATTTATAGTTTTTGACTAGCTTTGGCCCCGTCCAGACCTAGTGTCCGGCCTAGTTAAAAATTAGGTTCCAGGGCTTATTTGAGGGCTCAAACGAGATCTAAAAATTATGAAAATTGGCAGGCAACTACTTCTAAGGCTCCTCAAGCTCGAGGACTCCTCGGCTTGTACAAAATGGAGCTAAAAAAGGTGAAAATGGTATTTACAGGGGTTTTTAGTGATGAGAATCACTTTAAAATGATGTAAGGGTTTTGAAAAAAAATGAAGGGTTGCCTTAGTGCTAGATCTGCATGTGTGTCCGTACTTGCTTCGTCCCGTATACTGTCAACACTCTCCCCCCCCTAGGGTCTGTCGCCTCTGACAGACCTCTGTTCCACAGTTTGATCAATGTACTTCTGCAGGAGGTCGGTTGCCAATTCTTGTTCTTTGATTCTTAAACCTCTTATCAGGTCTCGTTGCAAAGTCTCCCAATCAACTGTACCAGGCATGTCAGGTTGTGGCATTGTGTAAAGCTCGGAATGCATTGTTTGCTCGCATGCAAAGAGGTGGAGTAAATGCGTGGGCCGTGGCGCGAATACCTCTGAATGTGCTTCCCAAAAGCCCGTGGTGAACATATCGTCGAATGTTTGCTTGTAGCAGGCAGGGAGATATCTTATGCGTGCATGCCATGCGTAAGCCACTCGTATGCTTGGGGTTGTGCTCATATCATATAGCAGGTCGTAGTTACCATTAATAAACCCGGGAATAGGAGGTTGCATACGGCATACATTGCGAAAAGTTTTGAATACGACCTGTATCATATCGAAGATCTTGAGTATCATCTGGGCAGCGACATCTGGCATGGGGTGGAGACGTGGTATCCAATGTCTGATGGTTGCAATCATGTATGACACTGTGGGAGTACCGGTTGGGGGGGCGATGGCGGGGTAATTGAGCCATTCTTTACAGTTCGCGTTATTCTGAACCTTGATTGCAAAAGCTTTCCATGATCTTCGTCTTTGCACTGGCCCAAAACACGGATTGTATTTCAAATGCATGGGGGCGTGATCCCATGTTCTAAGCATTTCTGGGTAAGTTTCGAGTAACTTCTGCCTCCAAGTTGGTTGGAATATGGCCCCTTTTCGTGCCGCTTCTGGTATATCTTCTGGTTCGAACTGTGTGGCAAATGTTGGGCACTTATTGGTGACTCTTTTGATTTCTGCGTTGTAGTCGGCCAACAATACAAAATAGGGCTTGTATTGTAATTCTGAGCTAGTGATAAGGCGTCTAGAGGCAATGTGCCTGAAGTACTCTGAGTGAAGGATGGTGTCCTCAATGGCCTTCATTGCCAGCATCTGAGTGGATATCCGTTCCTGATGAGTTTTCCCCATTTCCTCTACCTGTTTCATCCATGCTGATGGGGGTTCCTCATAGATATCTTGACCTTCTTCTGTGACGCGTCCTCCTGGGAATGGTTGAGGCTCGTAGGTGTCGTCGAATGCTTCCTCCACTGGAATAATAACTGCTTCTTCTTCTAACGGTTGCTCTGGTGGGGAAGGAGGTCGCTCGTACTGCATCAACTTCAATTTTAATTCTGCAACCTGTTGCCGTAACTCCAGTACGTCATTGGTCGTTGAATGTTCAGGTTCAGGTGAAGTAGAAGCGTCGGTCATCTCTTTAGGTTCCCGTTGGTGTGGTGTAGACTCTTGGGGTCTCTGTAGGTCCTTCAGTTGGTCGGCAAGCTGATCATGTGCTTCTAAAAGATTGGCATAAGTTTCCAAGATCTGTTGTATGCTTTCTGAGGGAACAGCTTGAAATTTAGCCGGGTCTATGGGTGCTCCCGGGGTGTTCTCCATGGCAGCCTCGAGGTTCTCTTGGTTTTGTTGTTGAAGCCGTCTGTTCTCTTCTTGAGCTGCCGCCAGATGTCGTCGTAGAAAGGCCATGTTTCGTTGAAGCCTTGCATTGCGGCCCATTTGATCTCGCAGCTGTTCCTCCATGGCTTTGCTCTCTTCCATATGCCTCGCTTCGAGTTGCGCATTTGCATGTTCGAGGGCGGATATTTTGCTTTGTGACTCCGTATGACTGGACTCCAAAGCATTGATACGCTCTTGGAGTGTTGCTGAGAGGGTGCAAAGCTCCTTGTTATTTTCTTCCAATAATTTATATTCCTGCTTAAGCTGAGTGGCAGCTTCGAGCATGGTGTCGAGTGCAAGACTAAATGAGGTGGATGCCGGGGTAAGGATGGGAGATGCAGGGGGTTGGGAAGTGGGAATGGGAAAGGTGGATGTTGTGCCTACCGTGTGTGGAAGTGGTGATGTGAGTGTAATAACCTGTGATGGTGTTGTGAGAACAGTGGTGGTGGGTGATCCAGCGGATGGTGAGATGTCCATGGGGTCGGACATGAGAGAGTGTGAGTCGTGAAATGTGAACACCGGGATGGTGGGTGGTGTGATAGTGGTGGCCGTGAATGTGGGGGAGTGGATTTGGGGAAGGGACTTTTTATTATGTTTATCAACCTGTTGAAGAATGTTTACAAGTTGGGTCCAGAAGGAGGGTTGGGTGATTAGTGTGGTGCCCGAGGCAGTCACAAGGGACGGGGTAGGTAGAGTTTGGGAGGGAGGAAATGGAGGGGTGGAGGGTAAAGGAAGGGAAAGAGTCTGACTAGTGACAGATGGTTGTCCAAAGGCAGGGAGGAAGGAAGGGTGACCTAGTTGGGGTTCAAAAATCTGGGTGACAGAGATGGATGAGGGTGAAGGAAGGAAAGTGGAAACGGGGGTGTGTACAATGGTCTCACTATAGGAGGATATTGGTTGTGTAGAAAGACACGTGGAGAGAGGTTCTGAGGGTGGGATAGGAGATGATGGGGGGGATGGTGCATGCGTAATTTCCTCCGGTTCATCATTGGGCCTAGGGCTAATCATGTGAACATCTTCTGACGTGGACGTAGCTAACGTGGTAGATACTTCCATCTGAATCATCTTTCCTTGTCGAGGCCGTGTATCAATTCTTCTTTGATCATAAGTAGGGTTCTCTCGATAGACCAAGGTTCTCATTGCTTCACTGATGCCACAGGTGTCCGCCAAAAGATTTAGCGATTCTACAAAATGGGGGTCGATATTCTCCGACTGCAGCATCTGGTTTACTAGGGCCCTATTTGCTTCTTCTGACATTTTATGGCGTCGTTGCACCTGCTGGATTGTTCAGTATAGTCGTTTGAGCTGTGCCGTATATGCAGGGGCTTCGTCTTCACTCTCTTCTGGGTCATCTCTTGGTGCCTTCTCCTGAGCTTGTGTGCTTAGTCTCGGAGGAAGTTGTGCCACTCTTATCTCCTGTACACTGCTTGTCTTGCCTCGTGCATGTTCTCTTTGGGCTGATGTCCCCGGATCGACATTGTCAGGGCAACCTTCACTGTCTGATAGATGGGCCGTCTGCAGGAATGTTTCAAAATCAAAGTTTGGGTCCTCGGTGAAGGTGGCCATAGCTGCAAATTCTGCATCGGTAGGTAGTGGAGGGGCAGAAGGAGTGGGCTGTACCACTTCTCTTGGTTGAGACTCTTGGAGATGGATTGTGAAAGGTGCCACTTGGGCTTCCTCTCTAGTGGAGACTTCGGTGGTGGCTTCTGGAGGGATCAGGACCTGTGAAAGGGATCCACGCATTCTTTTTGCAGGCTGACTCCCTGACTTTCGCCCTTTGAACAGCTCTAGGTGTGCATACTTTAGGGCTCGGGCAACTGGCACGTCATATGCAAGACATCTGTAGATGATTCTTGTCAGCGCACAACAACCATGTAAAGTGGGCTTCCTCACTCCCCGCTTGCCTGCCTCATACACTTGATCTAAGATCCATACCGGCATCTTAATGGGCAAGCTTCCGGTCTCTGCTAAATATAGCCCGTACCATATCTTCTTGTGAGGCTGCGTGAAACGGTCCTGAGCGGGAAATGCGAAGTGCTGGAGGCACATCCGCAGAGGTATGGCAATGTTGGGGGTGAGGGCGCACATTTCTTTTAGTTTCTTGATTCTATTGCTTTTCATAGACTCTGGTATCAAGGGGTCGCGGTCAGAAGGTACATGCGTGCCATACATCTGAAGGGCTTCCCTGATTAACGTTACATTTAATTCAAACTTCCTCATCTCCTCCAGATTGGATAAGGAGGGCACCCAGAATGTGCCTGAGTGATCTTTATCCCCGGTAGGTTTCATCGTAGCAATCAAGTAGTAGCACCTGAGGAAGTCGGGTTTAGGTAGAGCTGCACTGAAGTAAGCTTGTAGTCCTGCCTTTTGCCAGATATCTTGAAGTGGAGCTGCATTCTGTAAGGTCTCAAATTCTCTTGAAAAGAATTGGAAGGTCCACCAAACCCCTCCACACTCCATCTTGGACTCCCAGATGTGATCTGCGTCTCCCAAATCCCCTGGCATTTCATTGAACCAATGGGAGTGCCCTTTTACTCTTTCGGTTAGTCCATTGGGTGGATCTGGAATAGGAATCCTTCGCACATTCAAGAATTCTTCAGGCCGAGCTGTTGGTGGAGCTTCCACTGGCATGGCATCCCAATTGATAGGAGCACCAGATCCTGCCTGAGAGCTTGTGCCTGCCGCTGTTGCCATGAGAGTAGGTTGCTTATCTGTTGGAAGACGAAAGGCACATTAGTGTTGTATAGGAAACAAGAGGTAGTGGTGTTCCCTTCACAATACTAACATGACAATCCCAGAGGTCAGTGGTTAGTGGTGAAGTGTTTGTGATGGTGTGAGCGGTGATTAGAGGTCAGTGTCATCCTAGATGCATGCTTTGGTTATGCAATGGGCTCGGACTGCTCCTGTTGTTAGTGTGGGTGGATTTACAGAATTGGGTCAGGGGGTTTAGTACACAGTTTAATTCTCCATGCTTGGATAGAGGGGTCGTAGCTCTTAGGGCTAAAGATAGGTAAAGGTTTCTGGATGGGAGTGTGATGTATTTGGGACCTTTTGGGTACCCAAATCTGCGTGGGTGTGGGTCTATGGGTAAGGTATTTCTTGGCGATCCAAATTTGTCGAATGCTCGGACTTGTAGAAGAAGGTCGAGGGGATGGCAGATACTGCTTCTGTTTCTGCCCTGCCTTTTGCTTGTCGATCTCGGCTTTGTTGGAGTTCTTCGGTGCTTCTTGTCCTTTTGGCACCCAAATTTGTCTGGTGCCGCTTCCTTTGGTTGGCCTAGACTGCTTTCCTTGTTGCGTCTTATGATACTGCCGTCGGTCTAGGTTCCTTCGTCGTGGTTGACTCTACTGTGGTTGAGGTTGAGAGGTCGGATGGACGCTCTGCTTTGGAAAAGAAGGGAGCTCCAACACTTGCGTGACCTGCCCATTAGGAAGTGATTCGCTCTTTAACTTCAATCTAGGCCTGTCCGCAACAAGTTTGGAAGGATGAGCACCGCAGGGTGTCGTGCTCATTTGGCTTCTGATGCAACCCACCTGACCGCTGATTGTGTCCATCTGCCCTCGCGGATGGGTAGCTGCCCCTTCTAGTTTGCAGGAAGTCCCAGGGAAGATCTCCTGTCGTCTTTCTGATTGATAACTGTCTATAGCCAAGCCCAAGCGGGTTGGTGTAGACGTAGCGTGATTGAGCTGATCAAAGATCTTCCGGTCTTCCGTCGCCTGTGTCTCATAGGGTCTAGGGTCACAATCGTCAGGCGGAATGCCGTTAGGGAAGTCAAGCGGTATCACTCGCTTCTGCTCTAAGGTTCCAATCTGTAAGGAGCCTTGTCTAAGATTTAGGTCCACTGAGTGATCGTATAGCCAATCTTGGCCAAGGATTAGGGGTTCTATCAGGTCGTCATCATGGCACACTAGTAGCTTCGCCGTCGTGGTCATATTCTTAATGAGGATAGGAAGGTCCACCTCACCCATGCAAGGGGTTTCCATGCCTCCTAGCCCTATGAGGTATGCCTCAACTGGCCGCATTTCTATTCCTGAATCCTTATAGTGGGACCATCTAATCGCACTAGTCGCCGCACCTGAGTCAATTAAGGCCCTGAGTTCTTGGCAAGGGTTGCCGTGCTCTAGCCTAACTGTAATGAATGGTCTCCTGTCCACTATGCTAGGATGAGTGGTTGACTTTACTTGACACATGGCCATGGAATATCTGGGTGATGTTTCCTGATGGTTATAATGTTCTCTCCCTAGTCCTTGTCTTCTTAGCTTCATGCGCTTAATGCGTTCTATGGCCTCTGCCTGTGCTTCTTCTCGAATTCGTTTTTCCTCCTCTTTACGTTGTTTAGCAGTATTGAGTCGACTTAGCATTTCCTCCGTGAGGGGTTCTTGATACAGCTTGACTCTGCACCCGCTAATATAATTTGGGAGGACATCCCCCTCTAAAGTGGCTAGTTGTACTGCTCCACTCGTGGAGATCCTATTAATGATCATAGGTCCGTAGCCTCTCTTTTCTAGCTTTCTTGCGTGTTGTTTCAATGTGTAGACTAAAACTAGATCCCCTGCTTTCAAGCCCTTATCCTTCACATGGGCATCAAAGTATGCCTTTTGCCGTTTCTTTGCAGCATAGATGCCTGCTGCTGCTCGTAGCCTCGTCTCACCTAAACGCTCTAGATCCAAGATCCTAGAGGACAACTCATGTCCATTCCACTCATGCTCTTGTGCTACTCTTAAAGCTGGGATTAGGAAATCTAGTGGTAGCACTGCATTCTGTCCGAAGACCATCTGCAATGGGGTGGCATTGAGTACCGTTTTGTAGGCAACTCGGTATGCCCAAACAGCATGATGAAGTTGTTTGTCCCAATCAGAGCGTTTATTATTTACCAGTTTCGTCAATACGTTACATAGGATCTTATTCGTGCTCTCGGCTTGTCCGTTAGCTTGTGGGTGATAGGGTGCAGACTTCTTATGTATCACCATGAATTCTTGAAGGAGATTTTCAATGACCTCATTCAAGAAGTGCGTACCTCTATCACTAACCAACTCTATTGGTAACCCATATCTAGTGAACACATTTTCGAATAAGAACTTAGCCGTCGTTTGAGCATCATTCTTTGTCGTGGCCTTTACTTCCACCCACTTTGTAAGGTAATCTGTGGCTACAATAATGTATTCTGCATGGGAGTTTCTAGCTGGGGGGTTAATGGGACCTACAAAGTCTATACCCCACTTTGAAAATGCACGTCCTCCCATCATTGGTCTTAATGGCATTTCATCTTTTCTTATCGGATATTGGGCACGTTGGCATGTGTCGCAACTCTTCACATAAGTATGTGCATCCATATGAAGAGTGGGCCACCACAGTCCCGAGAATAGAATGGTCTTAATTACTCTGTCAGGCCCAAAGTGTCCACCTGCAGCACCGCTGTGTGCCGTTTCTAAGACTTTCAAGTAGTCTGATTCATGTACGCACAGTCTTAGGTAACCATCTTTGCCTCTTCGATATAGGTTGTTTCCTACTAAGGCATAGTCTTGAGCCTCTTGCTCCATGCTCCGTTTTCTTGCAAGACTAGCCTGATTGGGTAATGTTCCCGATCTCATGAACTCGACCAATGGAGCACTCCAATCTGGGATTAATGACACGTGATAAAGAGTGGCATGCTCCACTGGGGGTCTCTCCTGGCACCCTGGACAACTCTGGATCCACTCTTGTATTTCTTTGTCCATGCTACGCCAATACACTCCTAAGCGTTTTAGATTCTGCAATGTTCGTTGTTTAGAGTAGTGATTCCCTAGCAGTCCCTCATGGGCTTGTTGCAACCAACTAGCATGTTCATCATCCTCGACACAACAAGCTAATACGCCCTCGGTATCTTGCTTGTACATACTTCCGGCCAATATTTGATACTTTAACGATTTTACAATTTCCTCTTTGCTTGTTTTAACATTTTTGTTTGCAGGCCCGAAGGTTAGGACTGGTACCAACTTATTTGCCCATTTAGGAACAACTTCTAAATTGAACAAATAAGCATCGGGCAATTCATCAGACACTCCTTGCGGTGGCTCTCCTGAAGTGATGCGAGAAAGATGGTCTGCCCTAAGATGGGTTCTACCTTTCCTGACAACAACTTCAAAGTCGTATTCCATTAGTAAGAGGAACCATCTTACTAAGCGGCCTGTATTGCAAGGTTTATTGACCAAATATAGTAAAGCTTGATGATCAGTGAAAAACTTGAACTTATTGGCCAATAGATAGTGTCTAAACTTCTTCACAGCATATACCATACCTAGGCCTTCTCTTTCCGTTGTGGTATAATTCCGTTCAGCTGCATTTAATTGCCTACTAGCATATGCTATTGGCAAATCCAGGTTTCCCTCACCTGTGGGTTGTGCTAGTACGCATCCTATTGCATGATTGGAGGCATCTACATGGACATGGAAGGGTTTGCTCCAATCCGGAGTAGTCAATATTGGTGCTGTGCACAGACGTCTCTTCAGCTCGTTGAAGGAAGTCTCGCATTCCTCACTCCACTCAAAATTTGTTAACAACCCATAGAGAGGTTTAGCTATGATGGCATACATGTGGATAAACCTACGGTAATATCCACAATGGCCCATAAAGGCTTGTACCTCTTTCACATTCCTTGGTCTGGCCAATTCTGCTATTGCTCTTACCTTGTCTTCATCTGTTGATATTCCATTCTTAGAAACAATGTGACCTAAGATCTTACCTTGTCGTACCATAAACACACACTTCTCTGGATTCAGACACACTCGATAATCTCTACACTTGTTGAAGATTTGCCTGAGCTCAGGGATGTGGTAACTTCTCTCTTGGGAATGAGCGCACAAATCATCCACATATACTTCTAAGCTCTTTCGCAAGAACTCTTTGAAGACATGACACATGAGTCTTTGGAATGTTGCAGGTGCATTGGTGAGCCCAAATGGCATCACACGAAATGCAAAGATTCCCCATTCTGTGGCAAAGGCCGTTTTGTGTTGATCTTCGGGGGCAATGGCTACTTGGTTGTAACCTGAAAATCCATCAAGGAAGCTGTAAACTTCCTTGCCTGCAACACGCTCCAATAGATGTTCGGTGATTGGAAGTGGATAACTATCTCGGATCGTAGCGGCATTAACTTTTTTAAGGTTAATGCACACTCGCAATTTCCCATTCTTCTTGGGCACCACTACAATGGGGGACACCCATTCAGTGTGCTCAATCTCATAGATGAATCCAGCTTCAATCAGCCTGTCAATTTCCTCTTTTATTTTGGCTGCATAATTGTCATTATATGTGTAGGGCTTTTGTTTGGTGGGCTTGGCATCAGCGGTCATCGGAATCGTATGAGAGCAAATCTCTGGATCTACTCCTTTCAAGTCTCTATAGTGCCATGCGAACACATCCCTATATTCCCTTAATAGAGCTACAAGCTCTGCTTCTTCTTTGGCACTTAGGTCATCTCCTATGTACGTACATCGCTCTTCGTTCCCTTCAATGGTCACTACAATTTTTTTGGTCTTTTCTTTATTGTCATATGCTTCTCCTATAATGGCCTCTCTCTTAGGCATTCGTACCAAAATTTTCCGGTCTTCCACTTCATATTTTTTGAAATTTTATGGTACTTCAAACAATGATTCTTCCTCTTCCTGCCTTACTGCTTTTCTTTTCTTTTTCTTTTGACCTCCTTCACTTCCTTTCTTTGAATTTATCGTTTTAATACTCGCAAGGGGTTCTTCTTCTTTTTGGGTTAGCACTCCTATGTCTTCTAAGTAATGTTCCTCTGAGTCAAAGTATGTATCCATCACAATGGATTCTAGATCATCGTCATTCTCTTCTTCTTCTATGAACTCACTAGGATCACACTCTTCCAACAAGGGTTGACACATGAACACTGAAATATCATAACCCTCCTCATCACAATGGGGTGTCCATTGTTCCTCATTGACTGCAATGTCCATGGTAGCTAAGATTTCTGCCCAACCATGAGGCTCAAATTCCTCATCTGGAAATATCATTGGTGTATAGGCTGGGTCTTTTATTGGTCTATCTACTGGGGGAGTTCCTTCTTCTCTCGCTTTTAGGCGCTTTTCCTCTTCCTCCGCGACCTTGCACATCCACAAGTGAGTATCTTCATGCAGCCAGGATGGTTCAGGTGAACTTCCAGAATGCACGGAGATAGAATCTTCTTTCGCTTTGTGGATAGGATTCTACTGTAGGGGTGGTACATCTCTGAAGGTGTGATCCTTCAGATTGACCTTGGTGGTGACCCCTAAGTGCTGTAAGTACAAGGAGTTGGTTCCCCAATCCTGTACTATTTGCAATTGTCGTAGGAAAGGTCTTCCTAGGATCATCTCGTAAACATTATTCTTCTCAAAGTCACATATAGCAAACGTATGTTCAAACTCTACACCACAAGTGGTTAGAGTTATCCCTTCAAGCAATCCGAGAGGTCTTTCAAAATGACCATCTGCCATTTGAAGTTTCATTCTCGTTGGTCTTAAGGTGGGTTTGCCCCATCGCTTCCACAGGGAGGTGGTTGCAATAGCAACACCGGCACCCGAATCCACAATTGCTTTGGTTGTGTAACCTTGATAGGTGATCGGAAGATAAGTGTTACCTTCTTCACCTTCGCTCATGTCTCCTATCTTGTCGAGAGGTATCCCTGGTACTTTTTGTTTAGAGCCTACTTTTGGTGTATTGGATTCAAGTTCTGGGACCTGATCCTTCACATGATCCTAGAGCTCCGGTTTTGCCTTGAGGAGTTCCTCTACAGTGAGGTGACATTGAACCTTAGTGTTCTTCACAACATCAGTGTTCCTGGGAATCACTGAGTCTTCATTTCTCACCAATATTGTGGGAGCTCTGATCTGGAGAGATTCAGATTCCCATGGGCCTGTGAAATGAGGCAACTCTTGTAAAGAATTAGATTCAAAATCTAATCTCTCATCCTCTTGTTGCTCTGTTTGATCTCCATAGATAGACGGAATGTCTTGGGGAAATTGATCATGGAGATCATCAATCTCAGGAATAGGAGGGGAATCACCCTTCTCCTTGGCCCATTTCTCTTCTTGTATTTCCCGCAAGAACTCTTGAGAGTACTGTTGAATTGAAGGATGTATTCCCACATCCGTGGAATTAGGAACATAAGCTCCCTTAGGTGGTGAGCTCCCTCTTTCAACAATTGGTTGAGCCTGTGGAGGTAAAGAAACTTGTGATTTGTTTACCAACTGCTCTAATTTTTCTAGTAAGCCTTGGAAATGCAAATCCGGCTTGACAGAGTTGGTCTGATTGAACTTTTGACTAGTCTCAAGTATAGCTTGAGCTTGTTCTACCATTTTCATGCACATTTTCATCCGTTCAATCTCTAAATCTGCTCTAGGGTAACTCTTGTCTAGGTTTGCAGCTGTTGGCCCTTCTTGAAGTCGAGCCTGGTAGGCCTTGAACATCATGTCCAAGCCTTCAGGAGTGGGGTCAGCTAATACTGATCCTACTCGGGGTGGTGGGTGGGTTACGAGGGGTGTGTTAGAGGGTGGAGAAATGGAGGGTGATGGGGATGGTAGTGGTGGAAGTGTGTGGGAGTGCGGTTGAGATGTGATTTCTGTGATTTTTGCCTTGGTTTCTCTCACGCTTTCTTCAAGTTCGTTTATCTTTTTTGCCCATTGCCTCTTCATTCTTTCACGACTATCCTTCCAGGCATTAGTTCTCTTTTTGGGCATGCTCTCTGTTTCACTCACCTCGGGGCTCTTTTCAGGACCAACACCTTGGTGTTGTTGAAGTGCCTGGGCTCTTGTGATCACCTGCACAAGTGATGTGGAAGTCACACTCCCTGTGGAGTCTACAACTAACCCAACAACATTGATAGGAGTGATTTTAGGCATGTTATTAGGGTTCTTCGGGCAATCTCGTAGGAGATGCTCTTTCCCGCAGTCTTGACAGAAGCCCTGAACGGTTACTGGTTGAGGCTGTGTAGGGGCAGGCAGTGGACAATCACGTATAAGGTGATCTCCCTGACACCTGAAGCATGGTCCTCTAGGAAATGGGGGTCGTACCTGCCTAGGTTGAGGTCTAGAGTTGGGGTTTGTGTACATAACATTAGAATACTCAGGTTCCCCACTATTTTCACTTGGGTCCTCATAATAGTATGACTCGTTATGCTCGGGAGACTGCATGTAGTAAGCATGTGGGCTATCAATATGTGTGGAGTCAAAACTATGGTCACTTGGATCACTGTCTGATAGCAATGGGGTGACTGGAACTATGGCTCTATTCGGATTTTCTTCAGTAGATGCATATTTCACTGGGATCACATTGGTTGGAGCAGGGGGTTGCTGCACTAGGACTGGTTGAGGTCTCTGCTGCCCTTGATAAGGTGGCTGATAAGTTTGCTGTGGTCTGTTGTATTGTGGTGATGGGTACTGATTCTGGTATCTACCATGTTGTGGATATGGCTGAGAATAATTTTGCCTAACAGTTTGTTTATTATATGGGCAGTCTTGTGCCGTGTGATTGGTGTACCTGCGCTCTATGATGCAGTACTGGCTACTAGGATTCGCCTGAGGTTGGGCCATAATGGGACATACACTTGCCATATGTTCACCGCCACAATTGTAACACCGCTTAACTGGGGCAAATCTTGGAATTTGCTTGCTAGAGACACCTATTTTTTGGGCTACCTTCTCTGCAAGTTCCTCGATGGATGTGGATTGACCAGATGTCATGTTACTAGCGCTATCAGAATCCTTATAGATCTTTGATAGTTCTAATTCCTCACCTAGATTGTCCTCAATGTCTATGCACATGCGCACGCACTCTTCTATCGTTCTGGGGTCCTTCAGATACACATATGACCTGAGCTTAGTGCTCAACAATCCGTCTAGGAACAAGGCCACTTGTTTGGCTGGTGTGGGTAACTCCGGCATCGGGCATCTCTCCAGGTACTGTCTAAATCTTCTTCCAGCTAGTCTGACCGTCTCTTGAGGTGTTTGTTTGAAGCTATGAATTAGTGAGGAGGTGTTATGCCTGATTCCACTCTTGGAAAATTCAACAATAAATGCCTCTAAGAGTTGGTCTATGTTTCGGAAATGCCTCTCATTCAGTGGTTGGAACCACGTAAGGGCAGTGTTCCTAAGGGTTAGACCGAAAGCATTATATTGTGTGAATAGGTCCTCTACCTGTTCAGCTTTCAACACTTGCCGAAATTCTGCCACATGGTCATAAGGGTCTCCCGTGCCATCGAAATAATTCTTCATGGACTTCACCAGTTGAGTTGGTCGCAGGGTCCTAGTGTGTTCTCTCGGCCTTGGCAAAGGGAAATCATCAATGTCCCTGTGATTCCATGGGGTTCTATGTCTCTCAGGTTCCACTCTATTCCTTTCTGTTCCCGTTCTTTCTCTTCCCAGGGAGTTGGCAAAACTTACCTCAGGTTTGTCTCTACTTCTATCTCTCTGAGCCCCATGAGCTTGGGAGGTCCCAGCTCCTTGGTGACCAAAGGACACAGTAGACCTTGGTTGGGGAAAAACAAATTCTCCCTTCCATGTGTAGGCATGTCTGCCATGCTCAGTGACCACGAAGATTCTCTCTGATGCATTGTCTAGGTAGGTTACTTGACCTGGGCTATCAGGGTCTTTAAACTCATAGATTGTGAGGGCACTCACTTCCTGAGATTGAGGAGATTTATATCTCCAAAAAACCTCATCGGTTTCTCGGTTTAAAAGCAGATCTATGCTTTTATTATCCTGTGGAATCCACTCTGGAGTCATGATTCTGGTCAAGACAGATTTACCACGGGGAGTTCTTGGCTCTCTCTCTAAGTTCCCTTGCTCTATATCACCCATGTCGGTCTCCGCAATCACATTTCCAAACTCATCAGTTCTATCAGGGAGAGTGGTGACTACATATATAGTCCCCTCTTTATCTAGGTATGCTCCATTCTCAAACTTGACTACCGGGTGGGCTAATCCATGGGGTTGATCGGGGTTCTTAATCTGGACCACCGATCTTCTCAGTCCGTCTTCGTAGATGCGAGCACCTAGACGATTCGTTCTGATATATTCCAATTGAGTCTTATAAGGCCCCTCTGGCTTTTCTAGATAAGCCAACCCTGAACTACCTACTGGTCTCTCCATGTGATAGGACATCTCAGAATCACTTGTTTCTGATCTGGGAGTGTATGGATAATCACTCAACTGCTGGGCCCAAGACCTGGCAGTGTGATTGACACTAGCTTCAGAAGATCTGAGGCTTTGTCTGTCTCGGCCTAAGTGTCTGCCTGATCTAAGGTTCATATGCCTGATTTATCTACCCCCTTGGACTCAAGCACACTCTCGTTGCAAGTTAATTTGCACCAATCACTTTGTTCTTTTGAGTTGAATATTATGTTTATGGTCTTGTCTGAAATAGCGTCGTCAGGAGTACTTAAGTGAATTTCCGCACTTGATAAGTGATCGATTCTCGTTTACCTTTTGTCCCTTAGGGTTTTTGCACTTAAGACCTATTTACTTCTTGCACTTGGTTGATTAATACTCTTGGACTTGATTCGTGCCTAACGTTGCCCTAATTAATTACCACACCTAAGTCGTACTTAGCCTAGGCTAGGAATTGACAAAGGAGGGTTGAGAGATCTTCCAACCTCAATTAGCTGGTTGACCAGACTGCTACACAAGCCCAGGAAGCCTTCTCCCAAGCTTGGTACTCACCCTTGCTAGCTTGCTTTGGATTGCCTTGAGTGCACACAAAGTTCTTGCAAAAGCTCACCCGTTAGTATAGCTCTATTGCCACAAGTAATTGAAAGACACACATCAATAATTTTAGTCCCCCTGGAGTAGTTCACTGTACCCCCTGAATCTGAGGACCACTTAGTTCCACCTAAAGGTCAACTTAAAAATGCATGTTCTAAAACTCTCAACGAGCTTTCCAACAAGACCAAAATCTCATCAATTGGAGTCCGTATGGTCAAGTTATGACCATTCAGGCACTAAAGGGTCAAAACAGGCTCTCAGGGTTCAGGAGATCCCTCTCTTGTTTCTAGGTCTTTTGCCCACGTCCAAGGTTCTAAAGTTATACCAAGGTGCCTAAAATTAAGCTAAACTACCCTTCAATTCACTCAAAATTAACCCTAACTTTTCATGCGTTAAAGGCCGTGTGTCGCGATAGGTCGAGGTGTCGCGATAGCTCGTGAAGTGTCGCGATAGCTCGTGAAGTGTCGCAATAGGTCGAAGTGTCGCGATAGGTGGGAAGTGTCGCGATAGCTCGTGAAGTGTCGCGATAGGTCGAGGTGTCACGATAGGTCGTGAGGTGTCGCGATAGGTCGAAGTGTCGCGATAGGTGGGAAGTGTCGCGATAGGTGGGAAGTGTCGCGATAGCTCGTGAAGTGTCGCGATAGCTCGTGAAGTGTCGCGATAGGTCGTGAGGTGTTGCGATAGCTCGTGAGGTGTCGCGATAGGTCGAGGTGTCGCGATAGGTCGTGAGGTGTCGCGATAGGTCGAGGTGTCGCGATAGCTCGTGAAGTGTCGCGATAGGTCGTGAGGTGTCGCGATAGGTCGAGGTGTTGCGATAGCTCGTGAGGTGTCGCGATAGGTCGTGAGGTGTCGCGATACCTCGAGGTGTCGCGATAGCTCGGGATATGGTGAATTTTTCTGTTCTATCTAGTGATCCTGGGAGCTCTAGGCCTGCGCAGTGTCGTGGTGCACTCAGAATCGTGATTGGGTGAAATTTTCGGAGTGTCGCGATAGCTCGAGCTCAACGCCTCGGGGACTGTGCAGACAATTTCTGTACCTGCTGAGCTTGCTGGAGATGATGATGGAGCTGCCACCTGCAAGAAACATGCAAAAAACACACAAAGACAAGCACGCACAATCGCTCTCTCTCAAGCTCGCACACAACAAATGAGGGAATGATAGGGAAGAGGGAATATGTAGTGGAGAAGGAGGTGGAGGTGGAAATGGAGAATGAGGTGAAGATGAAGATGGAGATGGACAAAAATTCAGAAATTTACCTACTACTTACCATTCCAACGCGTCCTCTCTACGTCTTACCATCACACGCTCGTCCTCAAAGCTCGATCCCCGGCAACGGCGCCAAAATTTGGTGTAGCTCAGTGATGAGTAGCACCTCCTTTAATGTCAATCAGGGAAGACGTGAGGATGGTATGAAGACCACGAGCAAGTGGAAGCACAAGTGCGTGAGTGAGAAGCACACAAGCATGCACACACATACACGCACACGCGCACACACGGCAAGAACAAAGAGAGTAAGACAATGGAATCACTTCTATTGCAAGAAAGCTCTCATACAAGCTCAAACTACAAGAAGCTCCCTCAAAAATGAGCTCTCTAGCTCTATTTATAGTTTTTGACTAGCTTTGGCCCTGTCCAGACCTAGTGTCCGGCCTAGTTAAAAATTAGGTTCCAGGGCTTATTTGAGGGCTCAAACGAGATCTAAAAATTATGAAAATTGGCAGGCAACTACTTCTAAGGCTCCTCAAGCTCGAGGACTCCTCGGCTTGTACAAAATGGAGCTAAAAAAGGTGAAAATGGTATTTACAGGGGTTTTTAGTGATGAGAATCACTTTAAAATGATGTAAGGGTTTTGAAAAAAAATGAAGGGTTGCCTTAGTGCTAGATCTGCATGTGTGTCCGTACTTGCTTCGTCCCGTATACTGTCAACAGATGCAATGATGAAGAATGGTACTTGGTCTTTATGTGACTTGCCTCCTGTCAAAAAGGCGGACTTTGCCTTCAATGGATATACCCATGCATGCCTGGAAAAATCATCGATGAAAGTCACGAAGTAAAGATAATTCCCAAAAGAAGCTGTCTGCATAGGACCACAGATATGACTATGTATAAGCTGCAATTTCTGAGTAGCTCGAACTGAACCATCTTTTGGAAAGGATGAACGCTACATTTTGCCCAAAATACATCCTTCACAAACATGTTTTCCAGGTGCCTCAAGTTTGGGCAAAGAGGACACCATTTCAGATTTCTGCAGGCATAGCAAACTAGCAAAATTCAGATGACCAAAGCGTGCATGCCAAAGCTTTGCATCTGACATAGCCTGAGAATCATTTACTGCACATGCCAAATCATTTACAGATCTTTCATAGTCTATGAGCTTATACAGCCCACGACATAAAATGCTAGAAGCAATAATCACATCGCCATTTGACAATTCATGAATTGTACACCTGTCATCAACAAATTTCACAACCAAGCCAATCTTGGCAAATGCAAAAACTGATAACATGTTCTTCTTGATCCCTGGCACAAATAAAGCATCTGACAAAGTGAAAGAACTACCATCAGCAATAGTCAAAATGATCTTACCAACTCCCATAATAGGATAAGAGGAGTTGTTGGCGCATGTAACAGTATTCCATGTAGGGGCAGGCTAGAGTGAAGAGAAGAAACTGCGCTGCGAGGTACTATGTTTGGTCGCCCCACTGTCAAAATACCAAACATCTGAGTCTACTGTAGACATGCACTGCTCATGAGAAGATGGGTCAAAACTACAAACAGTAGTAAATGCCCATTCTTCTTCCTGCACAAGATTAGCAGACTCCGTTTTTGGTGTAGAGGCTTCTGCAACAACCATTCGAGCCTCTTTCTTCTTTGCCTCTTTTGCAGCCAGTTTTGGACAGTTCTTTATGATATGATCATTCCCTTTACAGTACTTACAAAACAATTTCTGCTTTTCTGATTTTTTTCTCATCTTTGTCTTGGTTCTTCGAATGTGCAGCATTTGCAGATTTCTGCTTACTAGTAGAAGAGCTCCATTTTCCTTTGCCCTTTTGACTAGCCAAGAAAGCTTGATCTGCAACACGCATAATGGACCTGTTCTTCCTAGACTGATGTTCCTGCAACAGAACAAAAACTAACTCCTCAAATGATAAGGCATTTGGATTGCCTTTCATCGTCAAGCGAAGAGTAGAAGTAAAACTCTGATATGAATCAGGAAGACCATTCAAAATGGTCTGCACAAGTGAGCTATCTGGTATAACCTCATCAGTAGAAATCAAATGTTCCTTCAAGTCTTTGATCTTTGTTAGGAAACTATCCATAGAATCACCCTCATTCATGTGCTCACTCTCCAACTGTTTTCCGAGGTAAGCAACACGAGCCTCATTCCTAGCTTCGTACAATGTGGTAAGTGTATCCCAAGCATCCTTAGCTATTCTGCAAGAGCGTATGTGAGGAATAATGGCACGTTTGACAGACAAAGCTATCAATGCATGTGCTTGGGAATCTCTGCCATCCCAATGAATCTGCTCTACAGTAGGTGCAACAGAAACCGTAGTACGAACAGGAATATGCAGAATATCATCATCTTCGACACCTTCTGCATCAACTTCTGTACCTGCTGTTGTAACAGTTGCAGGTGTGATAGGACGTTTTTCAACACTTTGCACAATGTTCCATAGTCCTTTTGCAACCAATACATGTTGCATCATATAAGCCCACAACGGGTAGTTGGTACCATCCAACTTATCCTCAACAACCAACATACGAAATACATCACTACCTTTCAGCCATGGCCGGTGACTAAAATACCTTGATGCAGAAAATCAACTGTATCTCAAAAAGTTGAACGGAACTGCCCAAACGAGTTCTGCTAGACCTATAGCAGACTTCGACACGCTTAAATTTGTGAGCAGAAACTGGTATATACCTTTGGCACAAAAAGATGAAATAGCCTACACAAGCACTGCGATAGTGCGTTTGGAGGCCAAAACGAGCTCAAATCACGATTTCGGCACCACAGAGCAAACCTATTTTGATCTCTGAAACAGCTGAGTATGCTCACCGAAATTCGTGCGATTCTGAGACTGCAAACAAAGGAGTGTCGACGACGCCCTAGATGAAGCGACGACCTGCTCTGATACCAATTGTTGGAGATAGATGTCTGCGGAAGCATGCGAACAACACAAGGAAGGAGAAGAATGTTGGAGCACAACACACAATACTGAGTGTATTACTAGAGAATGTACAAAGATAAGTAGCCCATTAGGGAAATAGGCATATATACAAGCCAAGGGAAAAAAACCTCCTAAAGAGGGAAAAAAAGTGCCCCGACGGTCCTAGAGTGTTCACACACATCATTACCTAAATATGTAAACAACTCCTGGTTTGAAGATGATTGCAAGAAAAGGCAGAATCCAAGGCATAGACCTTGGCATACCTCATCATCAGAGTCACCGAAGTCACCATTGGCTGTGCGTGAGGGAGGACCTCAATGATCAAGGAATATAGAGGTTCCTGATACTTCTCTGGAGGTCACCCATCCCAGTACTCTTCCTCCTGGAGCTTGCTTAACCATGGCAATCTCTTGCCACTAAGCTACACACTTGTGGTGTCTGAAGAAGGGGAAATACTAAGGTTGACATTACCTTGAACATGTTTTGGTCCCTCAAAGCTTCATTCTTTGCTTTCAAAACCTATTTTGGAAGCATTTTTGGGGTGTCTTTTGGAGCCATTTTGGAGTACTTTCACACATAGTTCTCTTCACACAGGTCCAACCACATCAAGAAGAGTGTTCTTTGTACTTCTCCGATAATAAATATCAACCTTTGGGGCTGTGTTTTCAGCCACACTCATAAAACTACAGGTTTCTTGAAAGATTTCAGTTTTGGTGGGAGCAGCCGCTGCAAATTTATGCAGGTTTTTGAGCCTAAAACATCAAAGTTGATAGACACTTGCAGGTGTTATTGGCTAGTTTTTGGCTACGCATTCAGCCTTTTAGTGTCATTTTATTGCATATATTGAGCACATACACACCATGTATGCTTATGTGGATACCGCTTATGTACGTCCATGTGGTCATTGATATAGCGGTTATGTTTTTTTGCGTAAAGCCTTTTACATTTGATGAAGAGGGTTGTGGTGAGGTTTCCTTCACTAGGAGACACCCAAATGTCAGGGTCCCTTCAGTGATCCAGGTGGAAGACTTACCCAGCCTCGCCATAGCAGATGTATGATAGTTGTTCATAGGTGCTTGATAAGCCTCGTTGGCTTCTATTGGGTAACTGATTATATGCAGTGGAGTCAGTGATTCAGTTTGCAGGTAAAGATGTCAGTACTTGCAATTTTATGATATTTTGACATTGGTTATATGCTCATTTTGCAGAGGATACTCTGGCAAAAATTTTCAAGATTTTTGGTTTTGTCAAATATACTATGGTTGATTACTCCTTGATACACTTATTCATTGGTGTTTGGACTCTTCCAGCTCCATTATCATTCTATTTAGTTCTCTACCATCATGGCATCAGAGGTCTCAGGCACATCCGGTGGATCAGGGTCTAGTGCTAGTGTTCCGAGGAGGAGCTATAACTTGCAGGGCAAATACTATTTTGAGATCTGAAAATTTGATGGCACAAACTTTGCTCTACACACTTATTGGTGTGAGCACATACATTCTCACATAATCTTTCTGGTTTGTTATTGTTTTTCATTCATCCATTTTTTGAGGAGACTATCGAACTTTTCACATAATCTTACGTTAGGTCATCCTTTTTTAGCCTTAGTGGTGTTTAGCCTATTCTAGCTCCATTATCATTCTAGTCAATTCTCTATCATCATGGCATCAAATATCTCAAGCACATCTGGTGAATCAGGGTCTAGTTCTAGTATGCTGAGCAAAGAAACTTTTTAGATTAAAAAATTTGATGGCATAAACTTTGTTGTATGGAAGAATCGGGTTAAATATGTTTTAATTAAAAGCAAGTAGTGGAAGACAGTAAATGGAATCTCAAAGAATCCTATTGATATGGATGATGACTAGGATGAGTAGGATAAAGTGGCTAGGTCTACCATTCAATTTCCTTAGCATATAATGTTTACTGTACAATATTGGATGGTGAAAGTTCAGAGGAGCATTGGAAGAAGTTATGCAATACATATGAAAAAGAAACGGAATCAAATAGTGTATCTGATGAGGAAGTTATATGACCTTCACATGAATGACATGTATAGTGTTGCTGCTCATTTTAATGATTTTGATGCTATATTCTCTCTGTTACATGCTCAAAAAATGAGATGGATAATGAAATGAAAGAATTCTTATTGCTATGCACCTTGCCATCATCATGGCATACATTTTCCATAGCTATTAGCAATAGTGTAGCTAGTGGTAAACTAGCCTATGATGACATATGTGGAGCACTCTTGAGTGATGAGATCTATAGAAAGTCAATGGTTGGAACTCAGAGTGAAGATGCATATAATGTTCATGATTCTTACCAAGGAAAGAATCAACAATGTGGCAAGAACGAGAACAAGGAAAAGAATGGTGAATGGAATAAGAGCACAAATAAATCATGGAAGAGGGATGTCGAATGTCATTATTCTCATAAGAAAAGACATATGGAGAAAGACTGCTATGTGTTACAGAATGCTAAATGTATAAGAAAAAATGTTCATGGTCATGTTAAACAATTACGTGCACCATTTGCTTCAACTATGAAGATAGAAGAAATTAATGCTATTTTTGATGATGTTGATGTGTTGACACTTGACAATATTGTGCCCACTAAGTCTCTTATGGTCGATTCTCTTTAACACATGTGGTTGCTAGATTCTATTACTTCTTATGTGACACCACATAGAGAATGGTTCTCTACTTGTGTAGTAAAGTCTTTTGTTACCATAGTGTGATGTTGTCGAGATTGGAGATGTGGTTGTGCAGTTCATTGATGGTTCAAAATTCACTATGTATAATGTATGCCATGTACCTCAGTTATCATGTAGTTTGATGTCAATTGGTCAACTTGATGACCTTGGCCATAAGGTGTTTTTCTATGCTTCATCCTTTTGCATATCAAAGGGCAATATGTTTATTGCAAAAGGAAGTAAAGTTGTCTCACTTTATCCTTTCTTTGTATCACAAAAAAGAAACACTTATGATTTGTTACTAAAAATCTATGGCTTGTATTTTCATGGCCTTTTGTGCTATATATCTCGTAGTGGAATGGAAAATCCTTTTAGTTTTGGCTACTTACTTGTGTTATCCTTCTCTCGTTTTTCATTTTGTGAGCATTGCCTATATAGATCTCGTTCTTATAGATGTGTGTGATCATATGCACTCAAGGTCATTAGGTGATTCTCTTTACTATTTCACTTTCATACATGATGCTACTAGAAAATTTTGGGTATATCCTATGAAATCGAAGGATGAGGTATTCCCTACTTTCAAAAGATGACTTTCTTCAGTTGAGACTGAAAAAGGAATTAAGCTCAATCCTTTACGTTTAGATAATGGGGGTGAGTATACCTCACATGAATGCAATCTTTTTTGTCAGTCTAGAGGAATTTGTAAGAGTTTAGAGCTCCTTGTACCCTAGTACAGAATTGTGTATATGAGAGGGTG
The DNA here is from genome assembly GCA_020310875.1 of Ceratopteris richardii. NCBI lineage: Eukaryota > Viridiplantae > Streptophyta > Polypodiopsida > Polypodiales > Pteridaceae > Ceratopteris > Ceratopteris richardii. The sequence goes on along the minus strand of CM035439.1, from coordinate 133,978,328 downwards.
AATAGAACTATTCAGGATATAGTAGTTTCTATGGATATGACCAAAGTTCTGAAAGTGGCACAAGAGTTATGGACAAGGAAGCCATCACATTAAGATCATCTTTGACTTTTTGGCTTGAAGTGTATGTTCATGTACCAAAGAATCTTAGAGAAAAGCTAGACCATAAGTCAAAGAAATGCATTTTTCTCGGATGTGGTCGGCAAGCCCAATTTGGATATCTCTTATGGGATCCTAAAACACAGTTAGTGCTCAAAAGTAGTGATGTCTTTTTCAATGAGTCTAAGATGCATAAACAACCCATTATAGAGGTTGAAGTGAGAAAAGTGATGTTTGAGGATACTAATCCTCTAGTTACCATGCATAAAAATGCTGCACATAGGGATGTTTAGGAGGATTTTCAAAAAATATATATTCTATAATTGTAATGAACATGGTCATGGTATACATATATGCCCTCAGCCTTGAAGGAACCACCCTAGGGATATGTACCCTATCAAGAAAACCACATGTATATGGACAAGATACACTTGCATAACAACAACAAGCACAAGAAAATATTCCACCTATCCTAATGGGTTCAAGGTGAGCAATGGAAAGTGAATATTTTGGAGCTGACCAAGGAACAAGAGGCATGGATACTATACCGATGAAGCAAAAAAGGATGCAAGATAGAGAAAGGTCTCAAGATGAAGAGTCTTGCCTAGGTACACAGACAAAGGAAGGAAAGATTTCAATAATCCCAATATCACTTGGCCACAACTAATTATATAAAACTAGAAGGGAGTGGTCCAAGCTAGTAATTACTCAAAAGCCTAAACATAAGGATATTATTTTCATAAGGGAAAATGCATGTGATGACATTGTACCTAGGTAGACGCATACATAAAGGGGAAAAGGATCCCAAATGTCTATGTGGATGGGAGAGCAAAAATGTTTGTGATGACAAAGGAAGCTTGGATAACATAAAGAACAAGTACCATTTTTCATGATAACATCGTATTCTGATTGCATAGCAACCATTCAATTTTTAGAATTTTGTGCTTCATCAAACAAAGCAGGCTCATTCTCATCACAGAGACTAGAGGCAGCCATAGCATAGCAATCTAATGCAAAAGAAGCACTATGAGAGCCTGAACGAGTATGCTATGATAGAGATGCATCTAATTTGCTGTCACGCAAAGTTTGCACCAGCCATTTTGGCATAGTTTTTTCCTCTTCAATATCATCTCTCTCATCAATAAGTGCATCATGTAAATCTACATAAGAAATGGAATGATCTGCATCATCACATGAAACTTGCAAAGGTTGAGAATTTTCCTCATTAGGACCAGTACTAGACTGTCCACCTGTAAAAAGAGGCAACAAATTATCATACATGTCTTTGGAGCTAACAAATGTCTCCTTAGTACATGAAAGTAATGGCTAAATAGTATCTTCCAAAAAAACAACATCACAACTAACCAAAATGCGTTTAGTTTGTGGATAATACAGAGGATAGGCTTTTGCTTTCAAAACTGTACCCAAGAAAAATACATTTCACTACTTTATTCTCCAATTTTTTGCATTGTTGTTCAAGCACTAATGCATATGCCAAACAATCGAAAGCATGTAAATCGGCAACAGATGGCTTGCGACCATGCCAAGCCTCATATGGAGTGATAGACTGTAGCGCTTTAGTGGGACACTTGTTAAGTACAAATGGTGCACACATAACAACCTCAAGCCATAAACTATGTGGTAAAGTCTGACTCTTGACCATACGCCTTGCCATCTCCATGAGTCACTTGCTCTTCCGTTTAGCAAATCCATTATGTTGAGGTGTATATGACACTGTACACTGGTGTTTTATCCCACGTTCAACCAGAAATGCATTAAAATCAAAAGACATATATTCCTCCCCTCGATTAGAATGAAGGATACCCATTTTGCATGATGATATATTTTTAGCCAAAAGCAAAAATTGTTTGAAGCACATAAACACTTCAGACTTTGCCTTCAATGGATATACCCATGCATGCCTGGAAAAATCATCAATGAAAGTCACGAAGTAAAGATAGTTCCCAAAAGAAGGTGTCTACATTGGACCACAGACATCACTATGAACAAGTTACCATTTCTGAGTAGCTCGAACTGAACCATCTTTTGGGAAGGAGGAACGTTGCATTTTGCCCAAATTATAGCCTTCACATACATGTTTACGGTGTGGGGTGCCTCAAGTTTGGGCAAAGAGGACAACATTTTCAGATTTCTACATGCATAGCAAACTAACAAAATTCAGATGAACAAAGCGTGCATGCCAAAGCTTTGCATCTGACATAGCTTGAGAATCATGTACTTCATATGTTGAATCATTCATAGATTTTTCATAGTCTATGAGCTTATAGAGCCCACGACATAAAATGCCAAAAGCAATAATCATGTCGCCATTTGAGAGATCATGAACTGTACATTTGCCATCAACAAATTTCACAACCAAGACAATCTTGGCTAAATGCAAAAATTGATAAGAGATTTTCATTGATGCCTGGCACAAATAAAGCATCCGACAATGTAAAAGAACTACCATTAGCAGTAGTTAGAATGATCTTACCAACTCCCATGATAGGATAAGAGGAGTTGTTGGCACATGTGACAGTATTCCCTGTAGGGGCAAGCTCGAGTGAAGTGAAGAAATCGTGATGCGAGGTAATATGTTTGGTTGCACCACTATCAAAGTACCAAACATTTGAGTCTTCTACAAACATACACACTATTCAAGAGAAGATGGGTCAAAACCGTAAACAAAAGTAAACACCTATTCTTCATTCTGCAGTAGATTAGCGGACTCTGTTTTTGGTCTAGAGGCCTCTGCAACAACCATTCCAGCCTCTTTTTTCTTTGCCTCTTTTGCAGCGAGTTTTGGACAGTTCTTTATGACATGATTATTTGCTTTATAGTACTTGCAAAAAAAATTTTGCTTTTTTGTTTTCTTGTTGTTGGTGTCATCCTTCTTTGATTGTGTAGAATTAACAGATTTTTGCTTACTTGTAGAAGAGCTCCATTTATCCTTGCCCTTCTGACTAGTCAAGAAAGCTTGATCTGCAATATGCATAATGGACTGAAACATGTATATATTTTTTGCACAAAAAGACAAAATAGCCTACACAAGCACCACGATAGTGCGTTCGGAGGCCAAAACGAATTCAGATCGTGATTTCGGCACCATAGAGCAAAGTTATTTTGATCTCATGATCACCCAGAGTATGCTCACCAAATTTTGTGCGATTCTAAGACTGTGACTGGAGGGGTGTCAACCATGCCTTAGAAGAAGCGGCGACCTGCTTTGATACCAATTGTTGGAGTTTGATGTCTGCCACTACAAGAAAAAGGGGGGCGTAGCGACGCCCCCAAATTGGAAAAAAGACGGGAAGCGTCGCTTATGCGACGTGGTCGTCGCATAAGCGACGGTCAGAATTTCGAATTTTATTTTTCCCCGACCCTCGTCGCATAAGCGATGCTAGCGTCGCTTAGGCGACGTTAATTAAAGAGCGTCGCTAATTTCGTCGCTACCTAGCAACGGTGGGAGCGACGTTGGCAAACTGCAGAGCGTCGCATATGCGACGCTCTGGAATGTAAAAAAAAAATGAAATGTGCCGGGACTTGGACGCGAGCAAGAAGAGACTGAGAGAGAGAGAGAGTGAGAGAGAGAGAGAGCGCGCGAGAAAGAGAGAGGGCCGCACAAACTAATAGCAAGAAGGTATGCGCACACACACACACTTACATACACATACATATGTACACACACACATATACACACATAGACACACATACACATACACACACACATACACACAAATACACACACATATACACACACATATACACACATACACAAATAAGGTTGCATACACACATGCACACATAATGCATACACATGCACACACATATACACATACATATACACACACATACACACACACATACACACACACATACACACACATACACACACACACACATACACACACATACACACACATATATGCATACACACACATAGAGAGAGACATGCACACACATACACATACATGCATACATAATGCATATGCATATGCGTACATCCATACATACTTACATGCATACACACACATATGCATACATAATGCATATGCATATGCGTACATACATACATACTTACATGCATACACACACATATGCATGCATAATTCACATGCATACATACACATACATAATGCATATGCATACATACACATACATAATGGATACACACACATATGCATACACACACATGCACACATATGCATACATACACACATAGACACATACACACATAGACACATACACACACATAGACACATACATACACATACACACTCATGGACACACACACATATACACATAGACGCACACACACATACACACATAGACACATACACACATAGACACATACACACATAATGATGCATTCACACACATAGACACATACACACATAATGATGCATTCACACACATACACATGCATACACACATAGACACACATATACACACACACACATAGACACACATATACACACACATATACACATATACATACACACTCATAGACACACATAATGATGCATTCACACACATACACATGCATACACACATAGACACACATATACACTTACACATCCAAACATACACTCTCATAGACACACATTCATACACACACACATCCAAACATACACACTCATAGACACACACACATACACACAGACGTGCACACACATACACACACATATACACACACACATACACACATAGACACATACACACATAATGATGCATTCACACACATACACATGCATACACACATAGACACACATACACACACACACACATACACACATACACACATATACACACATATATGCATACACACACACATAGAGAGACATACACACACATACACATACATGCATACATATGCATACATAATGCATATGCACATACACACACATAGACACATACACACACATAAACACATACACACTCATAGACGCGTAGCGACACATAGACACATATACACAAACACATACACACATAGACACATACACACATAGACACATACACACATAATGATGCATACACACACATACACATGCATATGCATACATACATGCATACATACACACATAAACACATACACACACATAGACACATAGACACATAGACACATACACACTCATAGATACACACACATACACATAGACACACACACATACACACACATAGACACACACATACACACATACACATGCATACACACACATACACATGCATACACACATACACACATATACACACACATACACACATAGACACACATATATGCATACACACACACATAGAGAGACATACACACATAAACACATAAATGCATACATATGCATACATAATGCATATGCATATGCATACAATGTACATACATATTTACATGCATACATAATGCACATGCATAGATACATACACACACACACAGACACATACACACATAGACACATACACACACACAAACACATACATACTCATAGATACACACACATACACATAGACACACACACATACACACACATACACATGATGCATACACACACATACACATGCATACACACATACAGACACATGTACACACACATTCACACACATATATGCATACACACACATAGAGAGACATACACACACATACACACATATGCATACATATTGCATATGCATATGCATACATACATACTTACATGCATACATAATGCACATGCTTACATACACATACATAATGCATACACACACATACACACATATGCACACACACATATACACACATATACACACATAGACACATACACACGTAATGATGCATACACACATACACATGCATACATAGACACACATAATGATGCATACACACACATACATATGCATACACACACATAAGCATACATACATGCATACACATACACACATAGACACATACACACACATAGATACATACATACACATAAACACATACACACTCATAGACACACACACATACACACATAGACACATACACACATAATGATGCATACACACACATACATATGCATACACACACATATGCATACATACATGCATACACATACACACACATAGATACATACACATAAACACATACACACTCATAGACACACACACATACACATAGACACACACACATATAGACACACACATACACACATACACACATACACACGTAATGATGCATACACACATACACATGCATACATAGACACACATAATGATGCATACACACACATACATATGCATACACACACATATGCATACATACATGCATACATACATGCATACACATACACACATAGACACATAGACACACATAGATACATACATACACATAAACAAATACACACTCATAGACACACACACACACATACACACATAGACACATACACACATAATGATGCATACACACACATACATATGCATACACACACATACATATGCATAGACACACATACATATGCATAGACACACATACATATGCATACACACACATATGCATACATACATGCATACACATACACACACATAGATACATACACATAAACACATACACACTCATAGACACACACACATACACATAGACACACACACATATACACACACACACATAGACACATACACACGTAATGATGCATACACACATACACATGCATACATAGACACACATAATGATGCATACACACACATAATGATGCATACACACACATACATATGCATACACACACATATGCATACATACATGCATACACATACACACATAGACACATACACACATAGACACATACACACACATAGATACATACATACACATAAACACAACTCATAGACACACACACACACATACACACACAGACACATACACACATAATGATGCATAGACACATACACACATAATGATGCATAGACACATACACATGCATACATAGACACACATAATGATGCATACACACACATATGCATACATACATGCATACACATACACACATAGACACATACATACACATAGATACATACATACACATAAACACATCAACACTCATAGACACACACACACATACACATAGATACACACACACATATACACACACACATATACACACACATACACACATAGACACATACACACATAATGATGCATACACACACATACACATGCATACACACACATATGCATACATACATGCATACACATATACACATAGACACATACACACACATAGATACATACATACACATAAACACATACACACTCATAGACACACACACATACACATAGACACACACACACACACACACACATATACACACACAAACACACATAGACACTTACACGCATAATGATGCATACACACACATACACACATATATGCATACATACACACATATATGCATACACACACATAGAGAGACATACTCACACATACATGCATATATATACATACATAATGCATATGCATATGCATACATACATACATACATACATGCATACACACACATACATATACACATACATATACACACACATATACACACACATACACACATAGATACATATACACATAATGATGCATACACACACATACACATGCATACACACATACACATGCATACACACATACACATGCATACACACATACACACATATATACGCACATACATACACACACATGCATACATACACATACTTAATGCATACACACTTACATATGTACACGTATATATATTGATTTCTAACCATTTTGTTTTATATGTTAGGTATTATGGATTCCAGTAGAGAGAGAAAGGTGAAACTCACTCTCATAAAAAGTCTCATGAGAGCAAGAGTTATGTCTGATACTCTAGGGGCCATAATGCATGATTACTCAGAGGTGTCTGATGAGGAGCTGGATTATACGATCAAGATGCTTACCCAGCAATCAGACGAGGGCTCTTCTGCAGCTCCACATGCAGGAAGAGAGCTAGCTGCTCATAGGTATGTTTTGTTTTCATAAACTTTTTTAATGATATTATAACACATATTTTTATTTATTTCTATCTATTTATTTTCAGGACACCTATACCACCTCCAGCACGTGATAGCAGAGCAAAGTTGCCTATGAGGACATGCATAGGCACCTTAGGATTAGAGTGCGACATAGAGCCAGAGGGGAACATTGTGTATATAGGGAATGGATTGGAGTTCAAGAGAAGAATGCGGGCACTATGCGACTCTTACCTGCGCTTTATCCACTTACCGTGGAAGTAAGTAAAAGTTTTACATATAAATTGAAATATATATCTTATGTTTTATTTACATTATGTTTTTTATTTTCGTAGTGAGCATGATGAGAGGGATAAGAAATATGTGCTTAGTTCACTTGAGATAGAGTTTGGGACAGGATGGTCCCTTAAGTGGTGTTTAAAAGAGATGCGGACACTTATGGCTCATCGTCGCGACAATGCACGGTATGCACTGCTTTTATGTATATATATGTGGATATGAGTATGTGTGTTTATGCATGTATGTATGTATATGAGAGAGAGAGAGAGACTAGAGGTATAAATACATGCATACACACACATGCATATATACACACAAAACACATGCATATGCATATATAGATACACATACATACACAACACATGCATACGCATAAATAAATAAATAAATCCTATTTCAAAAATCCTAAATTGAAAACACTAATTTCGATATTAGGGTTTTGAAATCCCTAATTTAAAAACTCTAATTCAACTTTTTAGCCATATGTTTGAAGTATATGTACACCTCCGACGTCCTACTAGAGAGATGTCTCTCCTCCCAACCTTATGCCTCTATATATAGCTACTCGAATCAACGAGGATCATAATATATGTAAAGATATATACACATCATGTAGATAGGATACATAAATATAAAATGGAGTAGATATATTATGCATCACACATACATGCGTAAATGCACACATAAATATATATATACATACTAACATATTTACATGTACACATTTACACATAGACATATATACATATATACATGTACACATCACATATACATGCCTACATGCACACATAAACATATATATACATGCATACATATTTACATGTGCATATTTACATTACATGTACATATTTACACATAGACACATATACATATATACATGTACACAATTATAAACACTTGCATATATTACATGAATACATGAATATTTTACATAAATGCATATGCATATATACACATATGCATATTTAACACATGTATACATATATCACACACATGCAAACACATACATATACATGAAATACATATATATGCATACTAACATATGTATACATATAATACACATGAATACACACACATATGCATACATACATGATAAAAATTTGCTCCTCGAAGATAAAGCTATATATAAAATAATTAGGCATACCCCCGAGCTTCATGTTCTAACTTAGAAGAACATGATTTCATCTCTCTAATAGGATTCATCGTTATTCAAGTTAATTAAAAAAAACCTATTATCTGATATCCATTCAGAAGCTTCAAGTTATTGATCGATAACTAGAGTACAATTTACTATCTAATCTGCTCATATGTTTCCATTATTGCCATCATTTTGGTAAGACATCAATATAGTCTCATCTTCATTATCATTATTGATTTCATTTATTTCTTCTATTGTTAAATCTATGTTCTCATGAATCACATAATCTATTGATGGATTAATATCTATTTCTGGTAATTCATCTTCCTCATCAGTAGAATCAGCATGTAGAGAATTATCCTCTTCATAAAAAAGATTAGTATCATTATCACGTATAATGATTCTAATTTCTATTTCAGATGTTGATGTATCAGTATCTGATGCTGAATCATCAAGAGGACTTTCTTCGATCTCTCTAACAATAAACTGTTTAAACAATGACCTACCTCTAAGTTGCACATGAATGACTTGCCACCAAGGATGAGCATCTGGGTTTTTATAAAAGAATGCTTGTTCAATATGCCTAAGAAGAATATTTGGTTCTTTAGTAGATCGCATTACCTTGGAAGAATCAATTGCCCAAAACCCAGATAATTCACTTCTTAATGTAGAATTACTACCTTTATACTCCGCTCGAAACCAGTCAACCTTCAAAATGACCTATCAAAATATATAACAACAAAAACCCATTATTAGGTGCTTAAAAAAATAACTAACTCTAAAAAAAAATATAAACTTTTTTTTACATGTTTGAATGTACGAAATGAAATTTCGTGATACCAACAAAAGTTCCTACGTAACCAAGTTCGCTATCTATAAGGTTCATGTCTTTTGAGCTAGCACGTGATAGTTGCTTGAAAGAAGCAACAATACTAGAATCCTCTGTTTTACGTAAAGAATCAATGGCTTTGATTCTAATATGCTATCCAAAAGCCCACATATTAGTAAACATTCGAGCCTGCAAAATAAATTCAATTAGTAAATAGAAACTAACATACATATATGAAAACAATAAAATATTATTTTAATAAAATTACCTTTCGTTCACAACCTATCATTAACTCTCTTTACTCATATGAGATTTCTTCATTATTTGCGTTGGCGCGTTGCAAACGACTATATAGCCAATCCGTGAAAGAAGTATCTGTAATCTCATTATTATCGAGATTACGTCTAGATCTTTTGTTTTTTCGCCTTTTACTTCCGAGACTTTGAAGTTCCTCGTACTCGCTAAGGAATGCTTGCATGCATTCGCTATTATATGCTACAAAAGTAGAAACATCATTTTTTTCTTGAAATGTAAATAAGAATGGAACCCCCTTACCTGATAATACCTCATCTGTTATTTTTGAAGAAGAATCGTTGGTCCATGCACGTGGAACTTCTTCATGAACTCTTTCAAGGTACTCACTAACGTAATACATGCACTCTTCAAGCATCCAACCCTTTCCCATGGATACTTCTAGTTTTGCTCTTTGTTGCACATAACCTTTTAGTATTCCCATAAATCGCTCGACCCAAAACATCCATCGAGTGTTGACAACACCTGTAATCTCTATCTCATCTACAAGATGGACTAATAAATGAACCTGAATATCAAAAAATGAAGTAGGAAGTTCTTTTTCCATCAAACATAGTAGCTCTTTGCATTCATGTTTTTTTTTGTGGGATCGAATTTTTATTGATCTCTTTGGATGTAATCCACCTATACATATCATAAAAACAATTATAAAGAAGTTAATTAAAAAATAAAAGATATCCAATATTCATACATATTAAATATAAAAGTATCATAATTACCTTATAAGTGATCCAAGACGATAGATCACATCTCGTACTCCTTTCGTTGTACATCCATCGATAACCAAAGGTAAAATATGTTTCAAAAAGTTATGCCATTCATGGGTCTTTAACCGAGATAAGCTCTTATCATCCATAGTAAACATGTTTTGAAACGATGCTCCATATCCTGTAGGAGTCTTAATCAATTGAATTCTATTGTCGATAGTCTGTATCTCTTTTGTTGTAACTACCCAAGGAGCAGATGCATAAGTCGTTTCTTGTCGATGTCTATCAAAAACTGGCCATAACTTTGGTTTGGATTTTTGATCTTTCAAAACATTCCTTGATGTTGTGGTGTCTTTTAGTCCAAGAAGATGCTGCCATAGTGAATAACCAATATTTTTGAATATATGCATAGGATCAAGAAGATGACATACTTTTAACTCTTTCCAATACTCCAAAGAATACCATATTGATATGTTCTCAGTGAGTGCCAATTTTCCTTTACCTCTGTTCACATACTCATTATCTGAATCATCACTGAAGATTTCTGCTTTTGGATCTATCAGAGGTCCATCTGTCCATTTTTTATACCAATCCATAGGCGTCATAGGTTTTGGATACAGGCCTGTTTCAAGCTTTCCATTAAAATGTATCGCTTCTCTTTTAGATCTTAATGGATGATCATCAGGCAAGAATCGTCGATGTCGAAGATAAATATTTTTGTTGAGATTCTTACTATAGATTGATCTCAACCAATCACCACAATATGGACAAGCTTTATAACCCTTAGTAGATATTCCTGCATCATGAAAAATGATAAAAATATAATTAGATTAAATCATATTCATTTACATGCATATTGAATAAAAAAATTACATCAATACCTGAACATACGCCATATTTAGGAAAATCGTGAATAGTCCAAGCCACAATACCACGAACCGTGATATGTCTTTCATTGATGCTTTTCGATACATCAATGACATTAATACCTCTCCATAACTCTTGAAGATCGTCAATGAGAGGAGCAAGATATACATTCATATCTTTAAATTGTCTTTTGCCTGCGATTAAAAGTGAAAGCATTAAATGTTCCTTTTTAATGCTAAGATATGGCGGAAGATTGTAGTTTATGACTACCACTGGCCATGTTGACCATTTACTGGATTTCATGGAGAATGGATTAACCCCATCTAATGCAACTCCTAACTTTAGATTCTGTGGATTTTGTGCAAATTCAGGCCAAGTAGAATTAATATGTTGAAAAGCAACACTATCATGAGGAATTCTGATTATTCCATTAGTACTTTTGTGATCATGTCTCCAAGTCAAAAGCTTTGATAATTCGGGGCTTTGAAACATATGTCTAATCCGTGGAGCCAATGGAAAATGTCTCAATACCTTTTTTGGGATTTTACCTTCTTCACCCTTACATCGAGGAGATTGACATTTGGGACATGTCAAAGAGTCTGCATATTCACCTCTATATAAAATACAATCGTTAGGACATGCATGTATACATTGATAATCTATACCAAGATTGTTGATTATCTTCTTCATTTCATCGTGTGAGGTAGGAAGAATATTCTGACTTGGTAAAAACTTTTTAGATAATAACCTGTAAGTTTATAAAAAAAAGATATATTAAAAAAGGTAAATAGATAAATATACATATATACATGTAGGTTTTTATTCTTACTTTAGATAAGGTAAGAACAAGAACTTGAATTGAATGGACACTTTTTGTCCGCGCATCTTTTAAAACTATTAGTGCATCTTTCAAAATATTTACACAAAATTTGATTGTTTTGGATGGCAGGATACGATTGTTTGTTTTGGACACATGAAGTATGTACCTTCATTGAATGATTTGTCGATTCACACTTTCAAACTGAACATATGTGTGAATCCACAAATCATTCATATCCTCCAAAACAAACAATCATATCCTGCCATCCAAACAATCATATCCTGCCATCCAAACAATCGTATCCTACCATCCAAACAATCGTATCCATTCAATTCAAGTTCTTCTTCTTATCTTATCTAAAGTAAGAATAAAAACCTGCATATATATATATATATTTATGTATATATATATAAATAGATAGAAAAATGAAAATTATACCTTAATAGTGTCGAAACAGATACATTACTCCATCCAAAACGATTTTGAAGGTTGAGAATAAGTAAGCTCACACTTAGTCGTGTCAAACGACTTCCTTCATATACATGCTTTAGACATTCCTCTCGAAGATATTTCTCATTTTTAGAAATATCAATGCTCTCACTGTCATTTTGATACCAATCCTCAATAAAATCTGCCATGCCATCATCTTCATCATTGTCACACAAATCTTGTACTTTATCGTCTTTTGAATTTAGATATTTCAACTTTGCATATTGCACAGGATTAGTTTTGCGTAGCCTCCTCATGGAAGCTTCTGATAATCGTGGTCTTACTGGTAATTGTGAATGCTGTGGATGAATATCATCAACAACATACGTTGGAATCTACACATATAAATAAAACTCATTAGTATTCCATAAATGAATAAAAAGTAAACTTCAAATAGGTGGAGAGACAGACACAGGAGGGACGATCTCGATCGTCAAAGGGTGATCATGACGATGAGGATGAGGATGATCAGAATGATCATGATATTGTTGATGATGATGATGATGATGATGATGATTAGGATTTTAGTTGATTATGATCGACATTGGATTATATGTATTTACATTGATATATATATATATATATTTATTTTTTATTTCAATTATGTTTTGAATTGTGTGTATGGTATTAAGTAATGAAGAGTTTTGTTCTATTGATTGTTATTATTGTTTATATTAGGCATGTGTTTTAATACTTTAATTATGTATGTGTCTGTATATGTATGTATGTGCATGTGCATGTGTATGTATATGTATGTATGTGCATGTGCATGTATAAGTGTATATGTGTGTATGAGTATGTGCATATGCATGTGTATGTACGTATGTGTATATGTATATGCATGTATATGTATAACTCTATGTGTATATGTGTGTATGTGCATGTATATGTGTATATGTAGGTATGTGCATGTGTGTGCATGTGTATATGTGTTTTAATACTTTAATTATATAATTCATTCATATGTGTGTACCTAAGTGTATATGTATGTGTGTGTATATGTATGTATGTGCATGTGCATGTATAAGTGTATATGTATGTATCAATATGTGCATGTTCTTGTGTATGTGTGTGTATATGTATATGCATGTATATGTATAACTCTATGTGTATGTGTGTGTATGTGTATGTATATGTGTATATGTAGGTATATGCATGTGTGTGCATGTGTATATGTGTTTTAATACTTTAATTATATAATTCATTCATATGTGTGTACCTAAGAGTATATGTATGTGTGTGTATATGTATGTATGTGCATGTGCATGTATAAATGTATATGTGTGTATGAGTATGTGCATGTTCTTGTGTATGTGTGTGTATATGTATATGCATGTATATGTATGTGTGTGTACATGTATATGCATGTATATGTATATGTGTGTATATGTATATGTATATGTATATGTATATGTGTATATGTATATGCATGTGTATATGTATGAAACATGCATGTGTATGTGGATGTGCATATACATGTATTTGCATATATGTTAATGTGTGTATGTGTCTATATATATATATATACAATAATGTATGCATGGACATCTTTTTATGTGGTTGTAGGAATGTTTGTGCATATGCATGTGTATATGTGTGTATGTCTAAGTGTATGTGCACATGTATCTATGTGTATATATGTGTGTGTATGTGCATGTGTATATATGTATATGTGTGAAAGTGCATCTTCATCATGTATAAGTGTATGAGCGCATATCAATAAGTGTGAGTATGCTATGTAATGAAAATAACACAATTCAAATGATCTACAAAGAATAGAAATTGTACTTACAATTGCTAGCCATACTTTTTGCTTGGTTAGCTTCTTGAGTAACCTGCAATAAAGAGAGAAAGAAAAGAGAGAGAGAGAGAGAGAGAGAGAGAGAGATCTAGAGAGAGAGAGATCTAGAGAGAGAGAGAGAATTCAAAGAGAGAAAGATGTAGAAAGAGAGAAACAAAGACAGAGGGAGACAATAAGAGAGAGCTTAGGCAAAACAACAATTCTGCATATACTTGCTTCAGCTCGTAAGCGCAGCGCAATTGCAAACGTTGGAGAGCTCTTCGATCAGATGCATGAAAATGCCGATCGCAGAGCCTCCAACATTTTAATTTTTGTTCGTCAACAGATCGTCGTGTAAGCGATGCTATTCGTCGTCGAATAGGGGACAATTTTACCGTCGCTTATGCGACGGCAAGTAACGTCGCCTACGCGACGCAAAAAAGCATCGCTTTTAAATTGCATCATTTTAGCGACGTTTTAAATCCCGTCGCATCACAAGTCGCAAATACCGTCGTTTTCTGCATCGTTTAATCGACGGTAGGCGTGCGACGCTAATTACGATGCAACTTGCAATTTTATAGCGATGAAATTCTGTTGCCTTAACCGTCGCTATACGCCCGTATTTCTTGTAGTGTGCGTTGCGCCCTCCCACCAACCCCATGCTCCGCCGCCACATTTCCACTCGGTTGCTTCTGTCAGGCTCTCAGTCATCATCAGTGATGAGTTTGAAGATTGCCCGGTCAGTATCAACTTGGAGGTGGAGCACACCCCGAATGTCACAGAATGATGAAGATGCCACCATGCTCAACGATAGGCCCTCAAAGCCAAGATCAATTGGCTCTCCTCGCAAACATCAAACTTCATGAATGCCTTCAAGAAACCAAACTCGAACCATGTAAATGACCAAATTGACTGCTTGGAAGATTTGGTTGCTCGGTTAGCCGACCTAGTCGAGCAAGAACTCTTACAAACCAACCAACCAAACCCTTAAGCAAGTCCCCAACCAACCCCTCAACTTGATCTTAACCAAACCTAAACCTTATCAACCCTTACCCCCACCTTGGATCAGTTCAAAAATGCTCTCATTGACTACTTTTTCCCTTGCAACAAGACCTTCCAGTCATAGGATGAGTGACGGAACCTCCACCAGGAGAAGTTCATCAGAACCTATGTTTGTCAATATCAAAAGCTCATGATTGGCATCTCTGACATGTCAGGTGTGGTCCGCTTACATGGCTTTCTATTGCAGAGCAAAGAGAGCACAAAAGCAGAGAAAAAGAAGGGCTCCAAAATTTTTCCGATTTGGACACCCAAAATTTGTATTATAACCATTCTTGTAATATATTTTCCGATGTAAATGCACTAGAGGAGTCCTTTAGATGCATCCCCACAAAAGATTAGTAGCTTACCCATCTAACTTAGTAGGAAATTAGCCTTTTTAGTGAATAAAGTGCCGGTCTCTTGTATGAAAGTACCATTTTTAGGGCACAAGTATATAAGTCAATTTGTGACTCTTTGTAAGTACTTTTCGCCATTGTGAGAATCAAGAGCACAGAAATTCGAATTTGTGTCTTCTCCTCTCTGTATCATCTTCTTTGTGAGCTTGTATGCATATGTGATGCTTGAAAAGAGTGTTAGGAAGTGTTTTCTATCCATGAAAGTTTTTGTTTGCTCTGGTTAAGGTGTGTGTGAAGTGTAGGAAGTGCTGAAGTGTAGGAACGTCATTCCCACGACTCAGTATTTTGCTCATAACTTGAAGTAGAAGCATCAAAATTGAGTGGAAATACGACCATTGGATGCATCTTCTCGAGAGCTTCAAAATGCATATGCTATTCACTATATTCGGAGTTCGGAGTTGAGAGAAAAGCTCAATTTACTGTTGGCTGCTGTTCCAAGTATCGTGACACCATGACTGACAGTTGAAGCTTGTTTGGATTAGTCTTTGCCTTGTTTGCACTCTTTGAGTAACTCTTTTGCATTGATCGTCATTTGAATGCATGTCTTCATACACTCGGCTAGGTTTCGATACTCATCGGATTGATAATTAAAGCGTGAATCCCCACTATATGCACTTGAGGGGGATTGAGGTATAGTCTCTTTCTCCACAAGTCCCTAAGTTGGTTCTTAGGTACACACATTTTTTGGCGTCGTTGCCGGGGAATGTCGAATCAAACCGAGGCATTCGTGTGATGGTAAGTAGCTTTTTTGCATTGAAGTGAGTGGAGGAGTGGTGAATTTCTCTTCTTTGGTAAGTCACTTTCATCCGCACTTACTACTTCTCACTCTTGAAGTGTGTGTAGTGAGTTATTAGTGTAGGGAAGTAAGTGGAGTGAGTAGAGTAGGAGGAAGAAGAGAGTAGTTAGGAAGCTAGAGTAGTTTTAATCTTAGTCTTGTTGAGTCCTTGTAGTTAGGAGAGCTTCTCAAAAAGTATAAAATCCAAAAAAGTCGACTTTCCCAAGTTACTTGTTTTCTGAGCAAGTATCGAGAGAAGTCTTCAGCCGAGTATCGTATCCAGTAAGAAAGGAGATTGGGAGCAGCGCAGAGCTGATAAAAGATTTGGGAAAGAGCCTCTAACGTGAGCAATTCAATTTGCTATTCATCTTCATCAATCAAAAA
Source organism: Ceratopteris richardii (assembly GCA_020310875.1). Taxonomy (NCBI): domain Eukaryota; kingdom Viridiplantae; phylum Streptophyta; class Polypodiopsida; order Polypodiales; family Pteridaceae; genus Ceratopteris; species Ceratopteris richardii. Next base: position 133,960,405 of record CM035439.1, on the reverse strand, counting down.
TTAAGTATCATTGCCAAACGATCTGCGGCAGGTATCGTGAGGGTCTAATAGGGCTTAGAAAGTATATTTTGGGTGATACAGTTGGTGAGGAGAGGGTAGAAGAGCTTGATAAAAACACATATTCATCTTAAATTCAAAACACACTTGCAAAAAATTGAAAAAGTGTCAAGTATCGTGTTCTCCCGCGGTCGAGTATCGCGATACCTGACAAGTATCGTGATCTCCTGTGGTTGAGTATCGCGATACTTCCCAAGTATCGAGTATCGTGTGATCCTTGATCACGATACTTCCCAAGTATCGAGTATCGTGTGATCCCTGATCGTGATACTTCACAAGTATCAAGTATCGTGTGATCCCTGATCGTGATACTTCACAAGTATCGAGTATCGTGTGATCCCTGATCGCGATACTTCACAAGTATCAAGTATCGTGTGATCCCTGATCGCGATACTTCACAAGTATCGAGTATCGTGTGATCCCTGATCGCGATACTTCACAAGTATCGAGTATCGTGTGATCCCTGATCGCGATACTTTACAAGTATCGAGTATCGTGTGATCCCTAATTGCAATACTTCACAAGTATCGAGTATCGTGTGATCCCTGATCGCGATACTTCACAAGTATCGAGTATCGTGTGATCCCTGATTGCGATACTTCACAAGTATCGAGTATCGTGTGATCCCTGATCGCGATACTTCACAAGTATCGAGTATCGTGTGATCCCTGATCGCGATACTTCACAAGTATCGAGTATCGTGTATCGTGCTATCTCAAGTATCGTGTGATCAAGTATCGTATATCGAGTATCGTGTTTTTTGGAGTATCGAGTATCGTGTTTCTTGTGTATCAAGTATCGTGTTGCTCAAATACGTGTATCGTCTTGTCGAAAGGTCGAGTATCGTGAACTTTTTGGGCCAAGTATCGTGACTTGAGATTTCATATTCAGTCCTTTCCCAGCCAAATTTTTCTAGAATTCTGACCTTTAGTGAAGAACTCTAGAAGTTGGAGGTTGGCAAGCTTAAATAGAACTTTAAAGTGAATGAACCTAAGTAGCCGAACCAAGTAGTCAAACCAAGTAGCCGTTCACACTATTCCTATGGCTTCTGAGGATATGCAAAACATTGTACCAATGATTGGCATGATGTCAATTATTGAGGGAGAATATCAGACATCTTTAGAATATGTGACCACCAATCAACATGAGATACCCATATACCTAAATGGACTAAACCGATCAATGGCGAGACTGAAGAAAGCTTCAGATGCTTACATAGTGCCTACGCCAGTAGTTAAGTATTCAAGAGGATTTTATATGGATAAAAGGGATATCCAGTATGTTGTTACAGAACATCCTGAAAATATCAATGATCTTGGGGAAGAAAACACTACTCCAAACCTTAATGAAGACGGAAATGAAGAGCAAGTGACCACACCTAGAGGGAGATCTATTGTTGTTAGGGTTTGGAGAGGAGACATGATTCCCCAAGATGACTCCTTAATGGATGTGTATCTGATCAATGGAATAGAGCATCTCCTTAGAGGACACTCTTCATTATGGGAAGCAGCCCCTAACCCAGTGACTGTCTATGAGTTACAAGATCCTGACTTCCCCACCATCATCACATATTTGGACAAAAACCAGAGTAGGTATTGGCCCCTAACAGATTCAGAGAGAGCCGGGTTGAAATATCAGAACATTTCAGAGAGAGCCGGGTTGAAATATCAGATTTACGTGCAATAATCCCTAGGGCTTTGACTTCTACACATCTTCGTTCTACCACGCTCAAAGCACCTTTTCCATCAATAGGTACTCCTAACGCATCAACTACACAACCTGGCATGGCCTTTCCTACAGGAACATCCACAATAGATCCCGATCAAGCCACTACTTCATGAAACCCACATGGAACCTCTCAGAATAATTCATTTCAGCAGTCAGGACAAACACAACAAACTCAAATTCCGGTTAGACCACATGTGCAGTTTGCTATGCCTGCAAATAACCCTAATTATCGGCCTCAAACATGTGTTGACCCAATGGAATTCCTACCCCAGTTAGACCACCTGTAGCAAGAGGACCTGGTATACTGATAGGGAGACCTGTTTTCCCTGTGATGCCTAGACCGCCTGAAGCAGGAAGAAGATTAAGGCCAATTCAAGTGGCCAAATGCATGAGAAATCACTATGATGGCTCTAGTGAACCTTACAATCATATAGCTGAATTCAAGCAAGTAATCAAAGCCGAACAAGTAGAAGATTTTTTGATCCAATATGAATCTTTTGGTCTAACTTTGATGGACACAGCTTTAGCTTGGTTCTAGCCATTAGACCCTAATAATTTTCAAAACATGGAACAAGTCTATCAAGAAATGATTGAAGAATTCACTAAATCTGGAATTAAAAATAATTTTTCCTCATTGATCCATAGCTTTAAGCAAGCTCCTATAGAATCAGTGAGATTGGCAGCAAGAAGATTCAAGTAATATGTGGATAGGTGCCCAATGGAAGAGAGACCCACCCAAAACAAAATGGTGTCATTATTTTTGGAAGGATTATTGAATGGATCATTAAGATCTCTAGTTTACGTGAGAGAGTTCAAACCTTGCAAGAATGCATGAAAGAATGTATTGACCTAGAGGACAATCTAGCCGAGGATCTGAAAATACCTCAAAGTAGCGTGAAAAGTGAAGATTCAGCCAGCAGCACATCAAACCCTAAGAACAATGTAGAGGAAATAGCCGACTTAGTAGCAAAGAAGTTGAACATTCAAGGACAGAGGAACTACCCCAACAACCCAATGAGAGTGCCCATGCTTAGAAGATGTATGCATTGTGGAGGAGATCATCCTTCTCATCTGTGCACTAGGGGAGTAGTCCCACCACCTGCTTATGCTTACAATAGACCACCTATTCCGGGCCCTTTACAATATTGTAGCATAGAACAAAAATACACAAATCACAGCACAGAAAATTGTCCTTATAATAGGCAAGCAAGACCAATACAGCCGCTCATGAGACCTTATGGATACCCTCAGAGAGATCTAGGAGGAGAAGCCTTCAGATATCCCACATATCAGCAGCAAACACCAGCACCACGACCGTATGCCTATCAAAGTTACAATCAACCACAACCGGTGTTAGGACAATAGCCACCCCATCCTCAGAATGTTGTCCCAGTGAAAATAGCTCAACCTGAAGAAAACTTAGAGAGAGCAATAGTCCCAGCCACACCATTGACTAATAATGAACCATATGACTCATCTTATGACCATAGTCAAGGAAACATCACAGTTATGAGAGCTCTATGATAGAATATGGACAAATGTATGAACCATATGCCTATGGCATGGAAGCACCTGATAGTTCCTACGGATGTGAGCAGGACTATGTGTCATTGATGTACACAGCCCCTAGGGCATCCATACCCCCCGACCTATGAACAGACCGCCTGTACCTAGAGGACCATGTTATAGATGCAGAGGTGATCATTATATCAGAAGATGTACACTACCAAACCCACCACCACCACAGCGAGTCTGAGAAGGATACTGTAGTGATTGCGGTAAAGAACATCTTTTCAGAGATTGCCCCAAGAACCCCAACAAAGTTAACTCTAATGTGCAGATTAACGTGATAGAAGTGATAGAATCATCAGGAAGCGATAAGGAGTACACAGTATTATTGAAAGCAATAACTAGAGCCAAAGCTAGAGAGACCCCAGAAAAAACTGAAGAAAATGATCAAGGTGACAGAGAAATGAACATACCTACACCTCAACTAGTTGAAGACTCGGAAGAGCCTGAGAAAAGTGTTACAAATAAACGAACACAGAGATAGAAGAACCGTAGAGATAGGATAAAGGAAAAGAAATTACTACAAAAGAAGGAAAATGAGAAGAGCGAACAAAATCCAAAAGAGAAACAGAAATTTGAAGAAGAAAATAAAAATGGAAAGTATAAAAAAGAAGAGGTAGGATCAGTTTTAGCATATCCCATGCTTGAAGAATTAGCCATGTGGATTCAGGCGTACAAGGCACGAATAAGAGCAGGACCTACCATCGAACAACATGAAAGAGAAAATCCAAGAGGTGACCTAGAGAAAGAAAGGTTGGAGATCTGCAAAAAATTAATTGAAGTGGCTCAGCAGACCTTAGAAAAACCTGTTCTTCAATTACCCAATTCACGAATTCTCGAAAGAGAATTCCAAGAGTGTGTCATCCCTAAGGAACCCGAGAAACCCGAAGCAGGTAAGACACATAATGGAAATTACTATGAGGATAAAAGGGAAGGATCCATTGTTCCCGAAGTAGAAGGAGAATGGCCTAAAGATTTGTGGGCAAGAGTCCAAGAAGACCGGTGGAAGAAAGTGGAAGGAATAGACCCACCCTTTGAGGAGCTAGAAGCAGAAGGTGAAATTGAAGACTCCATACTTGAACTGAATTCAGAAGAAATAATACCAATTGATCCAAGTAACGAAGAAAATGATAGTGTAAAGGTCTTGCCAAATTACACATGAGAGTATGAACATAATTCAAAATTATACCGCATTCCCTCAATGAGAAAAAAAGAACTGAACCCATCAGTCCAAACATCGGATATCATACAACACCTTAGAAATGTAAAAATCCCTTGCACTCTGACATTGGAAGAACTGTTGAAGGTCAAACCACATTTGAGGGAGAAATTAACCAGTCAATTGGAGATCAAGGCAGAAGAGAAGGAGATGCCTGATGAAGTGAACACAGTGAAAATCCCAGTCGATAAGGTTGGAGATTTTAGTGAGGGAGATGAAGGAAACACGTGCCTTCCAATTACCTATAGAGGTTACACTACTAAATCCATCTTAGATTCTGGAGCTGGAGTAGGAATTGCTACTAGAGAAATCTGGAAGAAATGGGGAAAACCAGCTCTAAGACCAACACGCATGAAGATACAAATGGCAGACGGACACATTGAACGACCCTTGGGATTATTGGAACGGGTAGTTTTTACCACTTGTGGAGTTGAGTTCGAGCACACCTTAGCGATATGTCAATTTGAAAGGCCTAGCAATTACGAAATGATACTTGGAAGACCTTTCATGAGACAACTAAAGGTAGTGCAAGATTGGGGAAAAGACGATGTATACCTACAGCATGAAGGAACCACCACAAGAACAAATCTCCACACATATACATATCAAGATGTTCCCCCCTTACAATGGAATCAGATTCATAAGGAGGAAGATAATCAGTCGATTCATAGTATAGGTTCAAGTGATCAATCATGGATGAACGAAGACACTCATCTATGGATATGCCAAACTGCGAAAAAGGAAGAGGATAGGAGGAAAGGATGGTAGCAAAGGCAAGGAGTTTCTAGATCAGTACAAGATCCAGCCTATATGCCTCAAATATTCTTAGATGAAGAATTTGAACCTCATGGTTGGATGGAGATTTTAGCTACTCTCGATGTGTGTATAAACGAAGAAGTGATAACCATGAATGAATGCATTGACGAGGAAGTATATGACGTTAGTCTATACGTGGTAGTTCTTCAAGAGGCTGAAGAAGGAGAAGTAATTGAAAAAGAATGGAAAGAGGATTACGAGAGCATTGAAATGGAGCAAGAGCAAATGGAAATAGAAAGTGGAAATCAAGAAGTAAGTGTCATAGCTAGTGAAATAAATCAAGAACCAACACAAGAAAAGGAGCTTGGATTAGATAAAGCAAAAAATGATGAAGAAAACAAGCCTCAAGACCAATTTGAAGTGCCCACCCACTTCAAAAAATATGAAGTAGAAGAGAGAAGAATTGCTATTCAAATGCCAAAACGAGAAGCACAGTCAGGAATAGCATATGACAACAAAGAGCACACCAAGAAAATAGTAGTAACCTTAGAGGAAGGAGAAGAATGATGTACTTTTATAGGACAGGATGTCTCTATGGAGGAAGAACAAGAGTTAATATGCCTCATAAGGGAATACCGAGATTTCTTTGCCTAGACCTATAAGGATTTGAAAGGAGTAGATCCATCTATATGTGCACATAGAATCCCTATGACATCTGAAGCTAAACCTTCCAAACAAAGACCATACACATATAACGATGTTTACTCAGCGAAGATTAAAGAAGAGATAGATAAACTATTAGATGCTGGGTTCATATATGAGATCAAACACACGGAATGGGTGTCACCTTTGGTGGTTGTACCGAAAAAGAATGGTAAGCTAAGAGTATGCATAAATCTGAAAAAAGTAAATGCCGCTACCATAAGGGATAGTTACCCATTACCCATCACGGATCATCTGTTGGAAAGAGTGGCAGGGAAGGAAGTTTACAGTTTTTTGGACGGCTTTTCAGGATATAATCAGGTAGCCATTGCTCCAAAGGACCAACATAAAACAACTTTTGCAACTGAATGGGGAGTATACGCCTTTAGGGTTATGCCTTTCAGCCTAACCAATGCCCCATCCACTTTCCAAAGATTGATGTGCCATGTATTCAAGGAGTTCCTGAGAAAGAGTATGGAGGTATACGTGGATGATTTATGCACTTACTCAGCTATACGATTAGAGCATATCCCTGAACTAGAAAATATCTTTGCCAAATGTCGACAATATAGAGTATGCCTCAACCCAGAAAAATGTGTCTTCATGGTTCGACAAGGAAAGATATTGGGACATATTGTCTCTAAAAATGGAATTTCAACTGATGAAGACAAAATCAAAGTAATTCTGGATTTACCGAGACCAAAGACGGCTAAAGAAGTCCAAGCATTTATGGGACATTGTGGATACTACCGAAGATTTATACATATGTATGCCATAATTGCTAGACCTCTTTATGCATTATTGACTCAGTTTAACTGGACTGAAGAATGTGAAAAGGCCTTTAACGAATTAAAGAGTCGATTGAGTTCAGCACCAATCCTCCGAGTACCCAATTGGAATAAGCCATTTCATATTCACGTGGATGCTTCTAGGTTTGCCATTGGTTGCATCTTAGCTCAACCTACAGATACAGGAAAGTTAGATCACCCTATAGCCTATGCCAGTAGACAATTGAATCAAGCAGAACGCAATTATACCACAACCGAAAGAGAAGGCCTAGGAATGGTATACACAATAAAAAAGTTCCGACATTACCTTTTGGCAAACAAATTCAAATTCTTTATTGATCATCAAGCCCTATTGTACTTAGTCAATAAGCCTTGTAATACAGGACGACTAGTACGATGGTTTCTATTGTTGATGGAATTTGATTTTGAGGTAGTAGTAAAGAAAGGGAATACCCACATAAGAGCAGATCACTTATCAAGGATGACACATGGTGAACCACCCATAGGAGTACAAGATGACCTGCCAGATACGTACCTTTTTAATCCCAAGGTATGTCCCCAATGGGCAGAAAAGTTGATCCCAATACTCACTCATGGACCTAAAGATGGGATCACACCAAACCGAACCCAAGACCTGTGGAAGGCTAAAAATCTCCATATCATTGCTGGAAGTTTGTAACACCAAGACTCAAGTGGATTACTCATGAGATGTGTAGAAGAAGAGGAACAAGAAATGTGGCTTCAAAAAGCACATGTAAATCAATGGAAAACTCATCTAAATGCAAACAGAACATGGCAAACACTAAGAAGATTGGGCATATATTGGCCAACCATGCAGAGGGATGCACATAACTATGTATCAGCCTGCCCAACTTGTCAAGAACGGAATCCAGAAGAGAACTGCACTCTGTGCTAATCCACCGTAGCACCAAGATGGAGCATGCCTCTGGTGAAATTCTTGAAGACCCGAGAGTACCCAGAAGGAGCCACTCTAGCAAGAAAAAGAGCACTTGTAGAACAAAGCAAGGACTATGATCTTATAGGAAAACAACTCTTTAAATGAGGAAGAGATAATCATTTGCGAATGTGCATTCATGAAGACGAGTATCTTGCTGTTTTAGAGATGGCACATACAGGAGCTGCAGGAGGACATTTCTTTGCAGATAAAACAACGAAAATGATTCTCTTTGCAAGAATGTGGTGGCCAACTTTACACCAAGATGCAGCAACATATGTGCAAAGATGTGATACATGTCAACGAACGAAATATCCAATTAGAAGAGATGAAATGCCATTAAAACCCATGATGAGTGCCAGAGCTTTCACAAAATGGAGAGTAGACTTCATAGGACCTATTAGCCCACCAGCTAAAGGATCCCATGCTGAATACATAATTGTAGCCACAGACTATCTAACAAAATGGGTTGAAGCCAAAGCAACCAAGAAAAATGACGCAAGAACTATGGCCAAGTTTCTCTTCGAGAACGTTTTCACTAGATTTGGACTACGGATAGAAATTGTGAGTGATAGAGGTACACATTTTGTGAATGAAGTGATAGAAGCCTTACTGAATGAATTCTTGGTAATTCATAAGAAATCAGCCCCTTATCACCCACAAGCCAATGGACAAGCCGAAAGTTCAAATAAAATCTTGTGCACAGTTCTCACTAAAATTGTGAACAATGGTAGATCTGATTGGGACAATTACATCACGCTTTATGGGCATTCAGAGTAGCTTACAAGACTGCCATAGGAAGTACTCCTTTTAACTTAGTGTATGGACAAAATGCTATTTGGCCAATTGATTTCTTAATACCCACTCTCAGAGTAGCAACAACTTATGAGTGGACAGGACATGAACTCTCAGCTCAATTGGATCAAATAGAGAAGTTACATGAAACTAGATTACAAGCAGTAGCAGGGATTTATGCTCCTAAAAGGCGACAAAAGGCATATTTTGATGCTCATATTAAAGATAAAAATTTGAAGGAAGGAGATTTAGTTTTGGTTTATACTTTGAAACAACATGCAAAGAAACTACAAAAAAGAGGATATGGCCCGTTAATCATCAATCGCATATCCACCAGCGGGGCCATCAACTTAGCAACTCTAGATGGAGAAGTATTGCCAAATTATATCAGTGGATGTCAAGTAAAAAAATATTTAGAGCCACTGACTGAAGAAATGATGTCACGACTGATAACGGGTAAAAATAGACGTCTAGAGGAAGAAAGAATACAAGAGGATGCCAGACAAGAAGCACTAGAGCGGATCAGGAAACGAAAAGAGTGGTTGAGAGAGAGAGATGAGAGATATCGACTAGGAGAGGAACTCGTCCCAATGGCTAATTTTAGAGCCACGGAAAACCCAGATAAACAAAGGATGCAACCATATTTGAATTTGGGAGCTGGGAAAAGGGAATACCACTTAGTGGATGCTCTCATTGACACAGGAGCCGCTATAAGTTGCATGAAATTTTCATTGACTCGAAAACTCAAGGAAGAATTACGTCCATCAAAGGCACAGCTGATTGGAATAGGAGGAAAGATCACCAAGTGTATAGGAGAGATTATCTTACCTCTACACTTAGGAAACAACACAATGAAACAAAAACTCTTAGTATGTCATGATCAGAACTTACTCAAAGACCTAGTGTTAGGTCAAGACTGGATATACGAATATGAAGTAACTATTCAATTGGCCTTAGGATACATCTCGGCCAAGATAGGACATCGTGAAGTATTCAGCATGCTGGACGAACGACCAATCAAAGCCGCAAGCAAAGAATCGAAAACTCATCCAAATGAACACAGTGATGAATGCATGTTCACTAGCACTATGGAAACCCCTTCATCGAGTACTTCATGTGAGGATACACTGAATTCTGCTTGCACACCATCTTCCGATCTAGCAAGTCACAAGAGTATCATTCTATCTGAAAATAGCCTTAGCAAAGAACCACACACAAGAGAGACTAGTTCTCCGTGTAATCACAAGTCTGCACCTATTAGAATATACCCCATTCTGTACACTAGACAGGCTTGGATAAGGAAGGACCAAATGGCTGCATATCTTCAATAGAAGAACTACTTGCTACAGTAGAAGAACCCATAGAACTAGTATGTAAATCGCTCTGAATATTTGGTTCCACAAAGAATTGCTAAAGTATGGATTCCAAAAAAGGTGATAGCCACTCAGCTGGCCTGCACACAAATATGGATTCCCAAGTCATGTACTCAAATGACAATCATCAAAAAGGACGAACCAATGAACAAGGAAAATCAGTATGATCTAAAGGCAAAATGACATAAGCTAAACTGCTACAGGATAGAGCAGGAGTCTACATACAATTCACACGTCATTCCAAGATTCAAAAAGCAGACAAAGCAGAAGCACCAAATGAGAAGCATCACATTCACCAGGAAGGTTGGGAACACGATTTCTCTCAACATAATAATGCAGATTTGGATGCCGAAAGACAAGACAAGTTGTATGCATCAACCAACTAATTCTAGCTGCACACATATGGAGTTACCAGAATCCAAAGTATGCATGATAGGGCCACATTACAAGGCCAAGCATTCGGCATGCTATTCTTCTATTTAAGGATAGTGAAGCACATTTTCCTCTTGGGGAATAGGAGAGCACTTGTACATAATCTAAAGAAAATTACTAAAAAATTAATAACTGCTTCGGTTATGACCTAAGTTTTCTGTTTTTCTTTCAGACAAAAACATAAAAATACCTAAAAATAGGAAAAATCCCAGGTATTACCTTTCTCACACCCACGGGGAAGGGATGACACCATTCACGCTGAGCAATGTCAATCTTATGAAAGGCAAATGAAAGAGGATTTCTGATAACATCTTGCCGCTAATTCATACTCTATATTGAGTGCAGATGGCATCTACTAGTTCTGACGCGACGCAAGAGGAAGAGGTCCAACTTCTTCCATTGGAATCAATAACAAAAGCAAGAGGCCATTGGTTTCTAGATGACCAACCAGTATCGGATCTCATTTTCATGGCCACTATCAAAATCATGGACAAGGATCACTACTTCCCTATCATGTTGCAAGATTTCAAGACTATCGTACAAAAATTACCGCGAATGACAGATGTCTCGACACAAGCAGGAATGGATGCGTTTCTCAGACTACCTATTTATCTACCAGATTTCGAGAGATGTACGCAAGTAATGAATACACTTCAGCCTGCATCGAATAAGATATGAGTCCCAGAGGCACGAGTACTGGATAAAGTTGGTGCCTGGAAGACAATTCAATTCACTCATGAGCTGATTAACAAGGCTTTTGGATGGAATCAAGAGGGAATCACGAATGTCAAAGATGAATGTCATGATCCGAAAAGCGATCCTTTTTGGAAATCAACAGAATTGATATTGAAGAGGTTGTTCGCTTAGTGCACCAGCACTTTTGTTTTCCAAGTATGCATAGATATACAACACCTCAAAAGATCATGGTGCAACTGCTCCCACATGCTATGAGGCAAGTTGGAAATCAAGTAAATATGACTCCCTATGTTCAAGAACGTCTATTTGAAGCAAAGAAGAAGTGGGGTCAGAAAAAGTTTCTGAATGGTAGTTTGGCCTTGACCCTACTTATTTATGAGGCATTGGATATGAAGAATTGCTTGCACTTGATGCCCACCTCAACTGAGATGGCCAAATATGTAAAGTCAGCAACTGTTCCAAAGAAAAAGAAAACGGTCATCGCGGTTGAAGAAGTAGGAACCAGCTCAAAGACACCTATGAGAGGGACTAAATGCCTAAGAGAGGAAGAAGCTCAAGAGACACCACAATCAAAGAGAACACATGTGTTACCGAAGATTCCTGGGACCCAACAACCAATTACCAAGAGAGACCTCTCAGCAGCCCTGGAAGAAACGCATCAGTATATGCAGGGGCAAGTAAATTTGAATATTCAAGGTCACCATTACAGACAGGCAAGCGAGGAAAAGAAATAGAAGGATAAAGCAACTCATCAAGTACCTTCCAGATACTGTTGGAGATAGACGTCTGCAGAAGCACGCGAACAACACAAGGAAGAAGAAGAAGCTTGGAGCACAAACACACAATACTGAATGTATTACTAGAGAATGTACAAAGATAAGTAGCCCATTAGGGCAATAGGCGTATATACAAGCCGGGGGAAAAAAACCTCCTAAAGAGGGAAAAAAGTGCCCCGGTAGTCCTAGAGTGTTCACACACATCACTACCTAAATATATCAACAAATCCCCCCCTGGGAGTGATGCGGTGAACAAGGAGCTTGCACTCATGTATAAGGAAGTGCCAAGCTATGTGGAAATCACTCCACAAAAGGAAGTAAGCCCAAAGCTTTGCGGAAAGCTTCAAACTTCTCCCTAGGCAGAGCCTTCGTGAAAAGGTCTGCAATGTTCTCCTGCGTGGGCACATATGCCAAGCTGATCTCCTCAGCAGAGAACCTCTCCCTGACATAGTGATAATGCACCTCAATGTGCTTAGTGCGAGCATGGAACACAGGGTTCCTCGCAACTGCCAATGCGCTCTGACTGTCAGTGAAGATGGTGGTGGCAGAAGACTGGCCAACACCCAAATCAGCCATAAGGAGTCTGAGCCACACACACTCAACAGTCGCTGTGAAAGCTGCCCTATACTTAGCCTCACAACTGGAAGTGGCCACAGTAGGCTGCTTCTTGCTCAACCAAGATATACATGAGCTACCAAGCATGAAGCAAAAACCACCGGTGGACACACGAGTGTCATAGCAACCAGCCCAATATGAGTCAGAAAAAGCATGCAAATCTGGCGGTAGTGATCCCCCCTTGGGATAAAACAACCCAAGTAGCCGAGTACCACTCAAGTAGCGAAAGATGTGCTTAACCGCTTTCCAATGCGTGACTCCTGGGCAATGCATAAACGTGCTCATCTGTGAGACAGCAAACTGAATATCTGGCCAAGTAATGCATAAGTAAATCAAGCATCCAACAGCCTGCTGATAGAGAACAACATCAAATGCATCTCCAGCATCATGAAGACTCAATCATAAACCTGTCTCCATAGGAGTGGCAATAGGCTTACAGTCTTCAAGGCCAAAACGCTGCAAGAATGTGTCAATATATTTCGTTTGACACAAAGCCATTCCACCATCAACGTGCATAAACTGAATGCCCAAATAGTGATGCAAATGCCCCAAATCAGACATCTCAAATGAGGCATGCAAATCAGCCTTAAAATCAGCAATATGTGTCTCAATAGGACCAGTGAGCAGCATGTCATCAACATAGACAACAATGATCAGAAGCACATCATTAGCACGTTTAACATATAAGGTGCTTTCAGTTGGACTGTTCTCAAAACCATGTGCAATCAGATAGGCATGTATCTTCTCATACCAAGCACGTGGTGCTTGCTTTAAACCATATAATGCCTTCTTTAACCTGCAAACCTGATTTTCATGCCCTTTCTGCACAAAGCCACGGGGCTGAAAAACATACACTTCTTCATGCAAGTCACCATTCAGAAATGCTATTTTAATGTCCAACTGATGTACATTCCAACCATGATGGGCTGCAAGTGCACAAATGCTCCGAACAGTAGTCATACGGCATGTAGGTGCAAAGGTCTCATCAAAATCAATGCCTCTTTCCTGTGCATAACCCTTTGCAACAAGCCTAGCCTTATACCTGTCAACTGTACCATCAGGTTTACGCTTCAGCTTGTATACCCACTTAGTGCGAATGGCCTTCTTGCCAGGAGGCAAGTCACATAAAGACCATGTACCATTCTTCATTATAGCATCATATTCAGATTGCATAATAGCCATCCAATTTTCTGAATTTTGTGCTTCATCAGAAGAAACAGGCTCATTCTCATCACAAAGACTAGATGCAGCCATAGCATAGCAATCTGATGCAAAGGAGGCACTATGAGAGCTTGAACGAGTACGATATGACAAAGGTGCATCTAATTTGCTGTCACGCAAAGTCTGCACTAGCCATTTTGGCATAGTTTTTGCCTCCTCAATATCAGCTCTCTCATCAACAAGTGCATCATGTAAATCTGCATCAGAAATGGAATGATCTGCATCATCATATGAAACCTGCAAAGGCTGAGAAGTTGCCTCATTAGGACCAGCACTAGCCTATCCACCTATAAAAAGAGGCATCAAAGTATCATACATGTCTTTGGAGCTAACAGATGTCTCCTTAGTACATGAAAGCAATGGCTGAATAGCATCTTCCACAAAGACAACATCACGGCTAACCAGAATGCGTTTAGTCTGTGGATGATACAGACGATAGCCTTTACTTTCAGAACTGTACCCAACAAAAATACATTTTACTGCCTTATCATCCAATTTTCTACGATGTTGTTCAGGCACTAATGCATATGCCAAACAACCAAAAACACGCAGATGAGCAACAGATGGCTTGCGGTCATGCCAAGCCTCATATGGAGTGATAGACTGCAACGCTTTAGTGGGACACCTGTTCAGTACATATGCTGCACACATGACAGCCTCAAGCCAGAAACTATGTGGTAAAGCCTGACTTTTGACCATGCACCTCGCCATCTCCATGAGTGACATGCTCTTTCGTTCAGGAACTCCATTCTGTTGAGGTGTATACGGCACTGTACACTGGTGTTTTATCCCACGTTCAGCCAGAAATGCATTAAAATCTGAAGACATATATTCCCCCCCTTGATCAGAACGGAGGGTGCCCATTTTACATGCTGACAGATTTTCAGCCAAAACCAAAAACTGTTTGAAGCACATGAACACTTCGGACTTTGCTTTGAGTGGATATACCCATGCATGCATGGAAAAATCGTCAATGAAAGTCACGAAGTAAAGGTAATTTATAAAAGAGGGTGTCTGCATAGGACCACAGACATCACTATGTACAAGCTGCAATTTCTGCGTAGCCCGAACTGAACCATCTTTTGGAAAGGAAGAACGCTGCATTTTGCCCAAAATAGAGCCTTCACAAACATGTTTTCCAGGTGCCTCAAGTTTGGGCAAAGAGGACACCATTTCAGATTTCTACAGGCGTAGCAAACTAGCAAAATTCAGATGACCAAAGCGTGCATGGCAAAGCTTTGCATCTGACATAGGCTGAGAATCATGAACTCCACATGCCGAATCATTCACAGATCTTTCATAGTCTATGAGCTTATACATCCCACGACATAAAATGCCAGAAGCAATAATCACATCACCGTTTGAGAGATCATGGACTGTACACCTGTCATCAATGAATTTCACAACCAAGCCAATCTCGGCTAATGCAGAAACTGATAACATGTTCTTTTTTATCCCTGGCACAAATAAAGCATCTGACAAAGTGAAAGAACTACCATCAGCAGTAGTCAGAATGATCTTGCCAACTCCCATAACAGGATAAGAGGAGTTATTGGCGCATGTGACAGTATTCCTTATAGGGGTAGGCTCGAGTGAAGAGAAGAAACTGCGCTGCGAGGTAATATGTTTGGTCGCCCCACTGTCAAAGTACCAAACATCTGAGTCTACTGCAGACATGCACTGATCATGAGAAGATGGGTCAAAACTGCAGACAGTAGTAAACGCCTATTCTTCTTCCTGCACAAGATTTGCAGACTCTGTTTTTGGTGTAGAGGCCTCTGCAACAACCATTCCAGCCTCTTTCTTCTTTGCCTCTTTAGCAGCCAGTTTTGGGCAGTTCTTTATAATATGATCATTTCCTTTACAGTACTTGCAGAACAATTTCTGCTTTTCTGATTTCTTCTCATCTTTATCCTGATTCTTCGATTGTGCAGCATTTGCAGATTTCTGCTTACTAGTAGAAGAGCTCCATTTTCCTTTGCCCTTCTGACTAGCCAGGAAAGCTTGATCTGCAACACGCATAATGGACCTGTTCTGCCTGGACTGATCTTCCTACAACAGAACAGAGACTAATTCCTCAAATGACAAGGCATTCGGATTGCCTTTCATCATGAACCGAATTGTAGAGGCAAAACTCTGATATGAATCAGGAAGACCATTTAGAACGATCTGCACAAGTGAGCTATCTTGTATAACCTCATCAGCAAAAATCAATTGTTCCTTCAGGTCTTTGATCTTTGTAAGAAAACTGTCCATAGAATCACCTTCATTCATGTGCTCACTCTCCAATTGTTTTCGGAGGTAAGCAACACGAGCCTCATTCCTAGCCTGGTACAAAGTGGTAAGTGTATCCCAAGCATCCTTTGTTGTTCTGCAACAGCGAATGTGAGGAATAATGGCACGTTTGACAGAAAAAGCTATCAATGCATGTGCTTGGGCATCTCTGCCATCCCAACGAATCTGCTCTGCAGTAGGTGCAACAGAAACAGCAGCACGAACAGGAATCTGCGGAATATCATCTTCGACACCATCTTCATCAGCTCCAACACCTGTATTTGCACTACCTGTCATTACAGGTGTAACAAGACGTCTTTCAACACCCTGCACAATGTTCCACAATCTTTTTGCAACTAGTACATGTCGCATCATATAAGCCCATAATGGGTAGTTGGTACCATCCAACTTATCCTCAACAGCCAACATACGGAATACATCACTGCTTTCAGCCATGGCCGGTGACTAAAATTCCTTGATGCAGAAAATTGACTCTATCTCAAAAAGTTGAACGGAACTGCCCAGACGAGTTATGCTAGACCTGTAGCAGACTTCGAGACGCTTAAACTGGCGAACAGAAACTGGTATATACCTTTGGCACAAAAGGAAAAAATAGCCTGCACAAGCACTGCTATAGTGCGTTCGGAGGCCGAAACGAGCTCAGATCACGATTTCGGCACCACAGAGCGAAGCAGTTTTGATCTCCGAAACACCCTGAGTATGCTCACCAAATTCCGTGCGAATTTGAGACTGCAAACGGAGGAGTGTCGACGGCGCCCTAGAAGAAGCGACGACCTGCTCTGATACGAATTGTTGGAGATAGACGTCTACGGAAGCACGCGAACAACACAAGGAAGAAGAAGAAGCTTGGAGCACAAACACACAATACTGAATGTATTACTAGAGAATGTACAAAGATAAGTAGCCCATTAGGGCAATAGGCGTATATACAAGTCGGGGGAAAAAAACCTCCTAAAGAGGGAAAAAAGTGCCCCGGTGTTCCTAGAGTGTTCACACACATCACTACCTAAATATATCAACAGATACAAAGAAATAGGGTTGGAGGAATCAAGCTCTAATGAGGAATCAAGCCCTGAGAAGGACACCCTGGATACGGATATACAAATAGAAACACACAATGAGGTTTGGATAGAGATCAATCAAGTGGAAGTCACACCGGACAACCAATAGTCGCAAGCAAAGAACATAGAACAAACCCGTGACAACGTGCATGTGATTCAACTGAATGACCAATCAAAGATAAGCGTGAAAGAAGTTCCCGTGACAAATCAAGCTCCCATGCCACCTCTCAAAGAAGAAATACAAACTCCAGTGAACGTGGACTCGGGACTACTACAAAACAAAGAGCCAACTGTGATTGAAGTGCCAGATGATACACCTCAAGGCAAGATTGACCACATGGAGGCTGAGCCAAGGATCCAACTTCATATCAAGCAGCCACATGACACTACATTACATGTGGCACAAGGGAAAGATGTGACAACAGGAGCAGAACCTAGTATACCTACCACTTGGTTAAATGTGGATGTTACTCAGTTAAAACCTGATGTTAAGGAAATTATCCAAACGGCCATGGATACACAACAACAAATGATGGATACAGATGCAGATTACGACAAGGCCATGAGGGAAAAGAATCAGTTTCAAATTATGAGTGAACAACGATCTGCACAACTCATCCAAGCCCAGAAAGAAATTGCAACTAAAGAAACGGAGTTGCACGCAGTCAAAACACAATGTGATACATTGATGAACTAGCATCATCAGCTACAAACACAACTGACAGATTTACAAAGATTACATGAAGCCAGTGAAGCAGATAAAGAAAGAATGAAAGCTAGAAGCAACTTACTGGAAACACAACTAAAAGTATACATGGAAGAAAACGATAGCTTACGCAGCCACAATAAAGAATTAATGAAGTCATTGCTATATGACCAACCTATAGAAAAACAAGAGACAACAGATATTGACCAAAAAGAAGTAAGCGCTCAAATTGAGATGAATTTGCTCTACATTAGGTGTGCAACAAAAAGTGTAACACGACCAAGAATCTATAGAATATCACCATCTTCGACACCATCTCCATCAGCTCCACTACCTCTATTTATAGTACCTGTATTTGCAAGTGTAACAAGATGTCTTTCAACACTCTACACAATATTCCATAGTCCCTTTTATGAATAATACATGATGTATCATATAAGCCCACAATGGGTAATTTATACGATCCAATTTATGCTCAATAGCCAACATACGAAATACATCACTGCTTTCAGTCATGGCCACTGACTAAAATACCCTGATGCAGAAAAATGATTGTATCTGAAAAAGTTGAACAAAACTACCCTGACGAGTTTTGCTTAACATGCAGTTGACTTCAAGATGCTTATATTGGTGAACCAAAACTTGTATATATCTTTGGCACAAAAAGATGAAATAGCCTGCACAAGCGTTGTGATAGTGTGTTCAGAGGCCGATATGAGCTCAAATCGTGATTTTGGCAAAGCTTTCTTGATGCCTAAAACACCCTGACTATGCTCACCAAATTTTGTGCGATTCTGAGACTACAACCGGAGAGGTGTTGACGACGCACTAGATGAAGCGGCGACCTGCTCTGATACCAATTATTGTAGTTACATGTCTGCGGAAGCACGCGAACAGCACAAGGAAGAAGAAGAAGCTTGGAGCACAACACACAATACTGAATGTATTACCACTAGAATGTACAAAGACAAGTAACCCATTAGGGCTATAGGCGTATATACAAGCTGGGGGGAAAAAACCTCCTAAAGAGGGAAAAAAGTGCCCCGACGATCCTAGTGTGTTCATACAAATCACTACCTAAATATATCAACATAAACAACAGAGTTGACAAACACTTGCAGGTGTTGTTGGCTAGTTTTTGGGTTGTGCATTCAACCTTTCAGTGTCATTTTAGTGCATATATTGTACACATATACACTATGTATGCTTTTGTGGATACTGCTTATGTACATCCATGTCATCATTGATATAGTGGTGATGTTTTTTGCATAAAGCCTTTTATGTTTGGTAAAGAGGGTTGTGGTGAGGTTTTCTTAATTAGGAGATACCCAGATGTCAGAGACTCTTTGATAATGCAGGTGGAAGACTTACCCAACCTCTCCATAGGAGATATATGATAGTTGTTCATAGGTGCTCCATAAGCCTAGTTGGCTTCTTTCAGGTAACTGATTCCTTACAAAATCTTCTAATGTGGCCAAATTCACCACAAAAATGGCAGCGAGGTGGTGGCAAATTAGTATTTTCCTGTGCTGGTCCGGCCTGCCAACGGTTTGCATTGTAGTTATTATTTCTCTGTCCTTTGTAATTTCGATAGCCGTGTTGCTGGTTGTTTCTCATTTGCGAAGGTACATAATGATTGGCTGGCTGTCCTAGTTCCTGTATAATAGCATTGATAGTTGCGGTTCCCTGCACTTTGGCGTTGTATGCACAGTTTTTGGTGGTATGTCCAGTCGTGTTGCAGATAGCGCAAAACAATTGATTAAGGGCACAAGTGACACTGGTGTGCCCTGAGTTTTTGTAAGTGGTGCATTATATCTGTCTGGTCGGATCTTCTGCAATAGTTTTATTTGCTTTTAACCACTCCAGGTCTTCTGTAAATCCTCCAACCTTGTTTTCAAACTACAAAGCCATTGCTATCACCGCATCTAGTGTCATAGCTCCTACACAGCGTATGATCATAATCTGTTTGAGTTGCGAAGTCAAACCATTGATAAACCATTGAGTGATAACGTCATCCGGTAGGTTGGCATGTGCTGGAGGTAACTGCCTCAAATGAGTTCTGAATAGGGTGGCATATTCTTGTACTGTTTGATTTATCTTTTGTCTATTGTTTTGTAGGTAGTCTAAAATTTCGGCTCGATTCTTCTTTAGCCTGAATCTCTGCAGAAATGCATCCCTTACTGCTTCATAGGTGCCGAAGTGGTTAATATCATATTCTGTAAGCCATCTGGCTGCTTCATTAACCAATGTCGACTGGAAGACAATAGCTTTATACGCCGGATCAGGTGGATGGTTGAGCACTGCGTAACTTATCTCAAATGTGCGTACATGAGCATCTGGGTCATCGCCTGGGAATCCACCGAATTTAGTGTACGTTATTCCTGTTGGAGTCGGCCTGGGTGGGCATAGTTGTTGTTGTTACTGATGCTGCTGCTGCTGCTGTTGTTGCGGTTGTTGCCTGTTCATCGTGCTTATGGTTGTATTGTGACTATCTTCTGTATCCCGGGGCTGAATATCTGAATCGTCGGAATCTGTATCGTCAGCCTGTGCACTTTCCGGTTCAATAATATTGTTCAATATGTTCCTGATCTTAGCTTCGAATAGGCTACCTTCATTTTTTATGTCAAATGTAGGAAAGCTTACTCCCAATAGCGGTGACTGGGCTGATGATTCACCAAGAAATGGTAAACCGTCGTCGAAAAACTGTGAATTCTCAGTAACTTGTGCCGAAATAACATCGGAAGGTGTCGATTTTTCACCAAAACAAAGTGTTTTTTCTCCTTCACTGATTTCCTTGGTGTAGCTCAAGCGTAAGCACCACCTCCTTTACTTGTCAATCTGCGGAGACATGAGGACCGGTATGAAGACCACGAGCAAGTGAAGGCACAAGTGCGTGAGTGAAAGCACACAAACATGCAATAACATATACACACACGCGCACAAAGTAAGATCAAAGAGAGGAACAATGGAAAGCTTAGATTGCAAAAGAGTTCTCTTACCAAAGTTCTATTCTCTAACAAGCTAACCTCAAAAATGAGCTCTCTAGCTCTTTTTATAGTTTTTTGACTAGTTTTGGCCCTGTCCAGACCTAGTGTCCGGCCTAGTTAAAAATTAGGTTCCAGGGCTTATTTGAGGGCTCAAACGAAGTCTAAAAATTATGAAAATTGGTACGATGGTACTTCTAATACTCCTCAAGCTCGAGGACTCCTCAGCTTGAACAAAATGGAGTTACTAAAAATAGATAATGGTATTTACAATGGTTTTTAGTGATGAAAATCACTATTTTTGTAGGGGATTCTTCTGAAAATTTGACATACACTTCTTGGAGCTCCCTACTTGCTCCCTTTCCTTGTGTGTTCACCTTTTGATGTGCTTCCATGCTTTGTCCTTGACTTTGAGCTTCAACACTCCCCCCCCTCTCGAGTCTGTCGTCCCTGACAGACCCTTGTTGGAAGGGCTGTTCTATGTAGTGCTTTGAGAGGTGGTGTCCATCCGTTGTATGAGCTGGTTCCTTGGATTCCAGCAAGAATGTGTCGTTGTGAGCTTTCAAAACTGCAAGTTGCTAAAAAGAGGTTGTCAAGAGTGATTTGGAGCAACTACTGGCTTCAATTTGCTTCCGAGATATGGATGTTGTTCCCATGACGTCCGCTAGCTCTTCCAAAGATGATGTTGAGAGCAGTCATGCCAACTACTCATAACCCATAATGAATGATGGGTAAGTGTGTTCGTGCCTGGGTTGAAAAAAGTATGTGCCTTGTGCACGGCCTTGTAATGTAGCCCTACGCATGCTTACTTGGAAAATGCATTGGAAGAAGTATGGTGCAAAAATTGCGGGTCTTGAGCTAAGTGCTCAAGGGTATGCTGACGAAGAGGTTTCCTAAACTATCATGGTTATGGTGTTTCCAGAGTAAAGATACTTACCATGGAGAAGGTTGATGGATGTTTGTCTCTTCGTGTTGTACACTCAGCCTTTGGGATGGAACATTGTTGATGAATGTCCATGTTGCTTGTCCACTGATGAGATCTTTTGAGTGGTGGATCCTCTCTCCTCTTTTCAAAGCAACATTTGTCAAATACTGAGAATTGAATTGCTTTATATTCCTTGGCAAGCAACATCGGGTAACTACACCAAGCTGAGTTTCACATATTCTCTTTAGCTCACCATATGCAGGAGTCTTCTCCTCCAGAACTACCTTTTGCAGATATCTCCTTGGATGCTCTGGTACATGAAGTAGTTAAGCATCACTCAAGTTGCGGACCTTCAAGCTCTTCATTCCTACCATGGTAAGAGAAAATCATAGTTGTAGATGCCATGTTCATGCCAAATGCTTGTCATCTACCAGATAAGGCAGCAATAATCTCACTGCTGGCCGAGACACACTTCTATCCAAACTGATAAATGCCTAGTAATCAACAGTTCCACCTTCAACTAAGCATGACTCATTCATGTTTCATAAGCCAAACCTGGGAACAAGCTCTCTCCCACTTTTCTTTCTCCCTTTTTTTTTTTCTTTTTTTTGAGGAAAAGGATATCACAAAACAAGAACACAAAAGTTAGTATCAATAGAAATGTTTGACATATGTCACTGTGCTCTTGTGCATGGGATTCTCAAGTGTGTCTATGCACGGCCGTGTAATGTGGCCCTATATTAATGCATACTTTGGAAATGCATGACCTGAATGGTGCAAAAGACAGGGTTGTGCAAGGAGCACATGGTTGTTGCTCGTTCGAGGCTTTCGATGTTATTTGTGGAGGTTGATGCCGACCTTGGTGGAGGTATCCATTGAGTCTCGAACTGATGTAATCCTCCTTATGGGAGTCCATTTTAGAACATCATTTGGCACTGTAGAGGTCACTTCAGGCGTCTTTCTCTTTGGATGCTTTCTAAACTGTGGTATCCAGTGTGGTTGACGCTTTGGTTCGGTGGAGGCTACTTGCACTTTTGGCTTGCAAACCCATATCCTTTTTGCATGTCTTCCTACTAATGTTGAAGAGCTGATTTGGTCTTCCTTTGGTCTCTGTACGTGGTTCTTACCCTTTTCTCTTTTTGGCTTCTTTGTTGAAACCTTTTGCATGTGGGAGAACAAAGGTTGTTGTGGATGTAGGAGCTTCTTAGGTACCCACATCTGTAATTGCCCTTGTTGAGCTGCAGCTAACTTCTTAGGCACCCAAACTTGTTGGATACCTTGTGATTGAGCTTGTCTGAGCTGCTTCCTTCGTCTTCTGGCCTGGTTGGTTTGCATGGATGGAATTTGTGGGGGCAAGGTTGGTGGTTGCTCTCCTTTGCGTACCCATATCTGCTTCATGCTCGGAACTGCTTTTTTATCGAATGGTGTCTTTCTATTTGATGTAGCAGTTGTCGTGAACGGTTGTGTTTGCTTGTGTGGTGGACTCACTACTGTGGCTACTTGATTCTTTGGAGAAGAAGAAAGATCCACCCGCCTTCGAACCTGGTCTTCCACGATTGACTCCTTCTGCATCATAGAGCTTTTGACACATACAACATCTTCTTTCATATGATTAGTCTTGGAAGAACTAAGAGAGTGTGTGGTGCCATGATTTAGGAGCATGCAGTTCTCTAATTCTAATGTAATGCATTGTTCATGTACCCAAACTTGAAGAATTTGACTTCTTAGGTTTAAGTTAACTGCATGGTCATAGATCCAATCTTGACCCAAGACAAGTGGTTCTGTAAGGTTCTCATCTTGACATACTAGCGCTTTGACTTTCATTGGAACATCTTGAAGGTAGATGGGAAGTTCCACCTCGCCCAAACAAGGGGTTTCCACACCTCCCAATCCTATGAGATAAGCTTCTATGGGATTGATGTTCAACCCCAAGTCTTGGCAGTAGGAAAGTCTAACTGCACTACTTGCTGCACCTGAGTCAATCAATGCTTTCACCGTCCTTGCACCCTTCCCTTGTCCTATCTCTATGGTCACAAAGGGTCTTCGGTCAATGACCTGAGAAGTCGCTATGCCTGACTTTTGACACATATCCATGTGATATTTTGGGGCTTTTGAGTTGACTTCTAGGCCTAATCGCCTTAACTTATTTCGCCTAATACGCTCTCTGGCCTCTACCTGTGCTTCTTCTCTCACTCTTAACTCTTCATCTTTTCGCTTCTTAGCAGTGTTGAGTCTCATTAGCATATCCTCAGTAAGAGGTTCTTGATATAGCTTGACTCTACAGCCACTAATATAGTTTGGCAAGATATCTCCTTCTAGAGTGGCCAACTGAACTGCACCACTAGAGGAAATTCTATTAATGATCATGGGTCCGTATCCTCTTTTTTCCAACTTACGGGCATGTTGTTTTAGTGTGTATACCAACACTAGATCTCCCTCTTTCAATCCCTTATCCTTGATGTGTGCATCAAAGTATGCCTTTTGCCTCTTCTTTGCGGCGTAGATGCCTGCTGCCGCTCGTAGCCTCGTCTCACCCAAGCGTTCGAGATCAAAGATCCTAGAGGACAATTCATGCCCATTCCACTCATACGCTTGTGCTACTTTTAAGGCAGGGATTAAGAAATCTAATGGTAGCACAGCGTTCTGTCCGAAGACCATCTGAAATGGGGTGGCGTTGAGTACCGTTTTGTAGGCAACTCGATAAGCCCAAACAGCATGATGAAGTTGTTTGTCCCAATCAGAGCGTTTATTATTTACCAGTTTTGTCAATACGTTACAGAGGATCTTATTGGTACTCTCGGCTTGTCCGTTGGCTTGTGGGTGATAGGGTGCAGATTTCTTATGGATCACCAAGAATTCTTGGAGAAGATTTTCAATGACTTCATTCAAGAAGTGTGTGCCTCTATCGCTCACCAACTCTATTGGTAGTCCGTATCTCGTGAACACATTCTCGAATAAGAACTTAGCCGTAGTCTGAGCATCATTCTTTGTTGTGGCTTTGACTTCTACCCACTTTGTAAGGTAATCTGTGGCTACAATGATGTACTCTGCATGGGAGTTTCTAGCTGGGGGGTTAATAGGACCTATGAAGTCTATGCCCCACTTCGAAAATGCACGTCCTCCCATCATTGGCCTCAAGGGCATCTCGTCTTTTCTCACTGGATATTGTGCACGTTGGCATGTGTCACATTTCTTCACATAGGTATGTGCGTCCATATGAAGAGTGGGCCACCAAAGTCCTGAGAATAGAATGGTCTTGATCACTCGGTCAGGACCAAAATGTCCACCTGCAACACCGCTGTGTGCAGTCTCTAAGACCTTTAAATAGTCTGATTCATGAACGCATAGTCTTAAGTAACCATCTTTGCCTCTTCGGTATAGGTTGTCCCCTACTAAGGCATAGCCTTGAGCCTCTTGCTCCATGCTTCGTCTTCTTGCTAGACTAGCCTCTTTGGGTAATCTTCCCGATCTCATAAACTCTACCAATGGAGCACTCCAATCTGGAATTAATGACACTTGATAAAGGGTCGCATGCTCCACTGGGGGTCTCTCTCTGCACCTTGGATAATTCTTAATCCACTCATGTATTTCTTTGTCCATGCTAGGCCAATACACTCCTAAACGCTTTAGATTCTGCAATGTTCGTTGTTTAGAATAGTGATTTCCTAGCATTCCTTCATGGGCTTGTTGCAACCAACTACTATGTTCATCATCCTCCACACAACAAGCTAACACACCCTCAGTATCTTGTTTGTACATGCTTCCTGCTAATATGTGATATTTTTGTGATTTTACAATTTCTTGTTGTGATGTTTTCACATTCTTATTTGCAGGGCCAAAGGTTAGGACTGGTACCAACTTATTTGCCCATTTAGGAACAACTTCTAAATTGAACAGATAAGCATCGGGTAATTCGCCAGACACTCCTTGCGGTGACTCTCCTGAAGTGATGCGAGAAAGGTGATCTGCCCGAAGGTGGGTTCTACCTTTCTTGACAACAACTTCAAAGTCATATTCCATTAGTAAGAGGAACCATCTTACTAAGCGTCCAGTATTGCAAGGTTTATTGACCAAATATAACAAAGCTTGATGATCAGTGAAAAACTTGAACTTGTTGGCCAATAAATAGTGTCTAAACTTCTTCACAGCATATACCATGCCTAAGCCCTCTCGCTCAGTTGTGGTATAGTTCCGTTCAGCTGCAGTGAGCTGTCTACTAGCATATGCTATGGGCAAATCTAAGTTTCCTTCACTTGTGGGTTGTGCTAGCACACATCCTATGGCATGATTGGATGCATCCACATGGACATGGAATGGTTTATTCCAATCAAGAGTGGTGAGTATTGGTGCCGTGCACAACGTTTCTTCATTTTGTTGAAAGAATTCTCGCATTCGTCGTTCCACTCAAAATTAGACAACAAGGCATAAAGGGGTCTAGCTATGATCGCGTACATGTGGATAAACCTACGGTAGTATCCACAATGGCCCATAAAGGCTTGTACCTCTTTAATATTCCTTGGCCTTGGTAGCTCTGCTATGGCTCGTACCTTATCTTCATCTGTTGAGATTGCATTCTTAGAAACAATATGACCTAAGATTTTACCTTGACGCACCATAAACACACACTTTTCTGGGTTCAGACACACTCGATATTCTCTACACTTGTTGAAGATTTGTCTGAGCTCAGGGATGTGAAACCTTCTTTCTTGGGAATGAGCACATAAATCATCCACATACACTTCTAAGCTCTTTCGCAAGAACTCTTTGAAGACATGACACATGAGCCTTTGGAATGTTGCAGGTGCATTGGTGAGCCCAAATGGCATCACACGAAATGCAAAGATTCCCCACTCTGTAGCAAAAGCTGTTTTGTGTTGATCTTCTGGGGCAATGGCTACTTGATTGTAACCTGAAAATCCATCAAGGAAGCTATAAACTTCCTTGCCTGCAACACGCTCCAATAGGTGTTCTGTGATTGGAAGTGGATAACTATCTCTAATCGTAGCGGCATTAACTTTTTTAAGGTTAATACACACTCGCAACTTCCCGTTCTTCTTGGGTACCACAACAATGGGGGACACCCATTCGGTATGCTCAATCTCATAGATGAATCCAGCTTCAATCAACCTATCAATTTCTTCTTTTATTTTGGCTGCATAGGTATCATTATATGTGTAGGGCTTCTGTTTGGTGGGCTTAGCATCAGCAGTCATGGGGATAGTATGAGAGCAAATTCTTGGATCTACCCCTTTCAAGTCTCTATAGTGCCATGCAAACACATCCCTATATTCCCTTAATAGAGCTATGAGCTCCATTTCTTCTCTTGCACTTAGGTCATTTCCTATATATGTGCATCTCTCTTCGTTCTCTTCAATGGTCACTACAATCTTCTGGGTCTTTTCTTTATTATCATATGATTCTCCTAAGATGGCCTCTCTCTTAGGCATTCGTACCAAAATTTTGCGGTCGTCAACTTCATATTTCTTGAAGTTTTCTGGTACTTCAAACAATGATTCCTCCTCTTCTTGTTTCACTGCTTTTCTTTTCTTTTTCTTTTGACTGCTCTCACTTCCATCCTTTGAATTTACCGTTTTAATACTTATGAGAGGTTCTTCTTCTTTCTGGGTGAACACTCCTATATCTTCTAGATAGTGCTGCTCCGAGTTAAAGCAACTATCCATCACAATAGACTCCAGATCATCGTCATTCTCTTCTTCTTCTATGACATCACTAGGGTCACATTCTTCTAGCAAGGGTTGACACATGAACACTGAGATATCATAACCCTCCTCATCACAATGAGGTGTCCACTGTTCCTCATTGACAGCAATGTCCATGGTGGCTAAGATTTCTGGCCAGCCATGAGGCTCAAACTCCTCATTTGGAAAGATCATCGGTGTGTAGGCTGGGTCTCTAACTGGTCTATCTCCTAGCGAAGTTCCTTCTTCTCTTGCCTTTAAACGTTTTTCCTCTTCCTTTGCGACCTTGCACATCCACAAATGAGTATCTTCATGCAGCCATGATGGATCAGGTGAACTTTCAGAATGCACAGAGATGGAATCTTCTTTCGCTTTGTGGATAGAATTCCACTGTAGGGGTGGTACATCTCTGAAGGTGTAATCCTTCAAATTGACCTTGGTGGTGACCCCTAAGTGTTGTAAGTACAAGGAGTTAGTTCCCCAATCCTGTACTATTTGCAATTGTTGTAGGAAGGGTCTTCCTAGGATCATCTCATAGACATTATTTTTCTCAAAGTCACATATAGCAAATGTGTCCTCAAACTCTACACCACAAGTGGTTAGAGTGATCCCTTCTAGCAATCCTAGAGGTCTTTCAAAATGACCATCAGCCATTTGAAGCTTCATTCTAGTTGGTCTTAATGTGGGCTTGCCCCATTGCTTCCATAAGGAGGTGGTCGCAATAGCAACACCAGCACCTGAATCTATGATTGCTTTGGTTGTGTAACCTTGGTAGGTGATTGGAAGATAAGTATTACCTTCTTCACCCTCACACATGTCCCCTATTTTGTCTAGAGGTATCTCTGGTACCCTTTGCTTGGAGCCTGCTTTTGGCATGTTGGAATCAAGTTCTAGAACCTGATCCTTCACATGATTCCAACGCTCAGGTTTTGCTTTGAGCAGCTCTTCTACAGTGAGATGACACTGAACCTTAGTGTTCTTCACGACATCCGTGTTCCTTGGAACCACTGAGTCTTCATTTCTTACTAGTATTGTGGGAGCTCTAATCTGGAGAGATTCAGATTCCCATGGGCCTGGAAATTGAGGCAGTTCTTCTAAGGTATTAGATTCAAAATCTAACCTTTCGTCTTCTTGTTGTTCTGCTTCATCTCCGTAAATAGATGGAATGTCTTGGGGAAATTGATCATGAAGATCATCAATCTCAGGAATAGGAGGGGAATTACCCTTCTCCTTGGCCCATTTATCTTCTTGTATTTCCCGCAAGAACTCTTGAGAGTACTGTTGAATTGAAGGAGGTATTCCAGCATCTGTGGAATTAGGAACATAAGCTCCTCTTGGTGGTGAGCTTCTTCTCTCAATAACTGGTTGAGCCTGTGGAGGTAAAGAAACTTGTGGTTTGTTTACCAATTGCTCTAATCTTTCTAGTAAGCCCTGGAAATGCAAATCTGATTTGATAGAGTTTGTCTGATTGAACTTTTGACTAGTCTCAAGTATGGCTTGAGCTTGTTCTACCATTTTCATGCACATTTTCATCTGTTCAATCTCTAAATCTGCTCTAGGGTAACTCTTGTCTAGGTTTGCCGCTGTAGGCCCTTCTTGAAGTCGAGCCTGGTAGGCCTTGAACATCATGTCCAAGCCTTCTGGGGTTGGATCTGCAAGAACAGACCCTGGTTGCGGTCTATTTACAATGGGTGGTGGGGTGGGATGAGGTGGAGTGGATGGAGTTTTGGCATGCGAGGGGCTTTGAGATGCAATGTCTTCTATTTTCGTTTTCGCTTCTTTTAAGCTTTCTTCTAGTTCCGATAACTTTTTATTCCACTTGCGATTGGCCTTCTCTCTGGTATCCTTCCATGTTCTTGTTTTCCTCTTACTAGGCTCTCCTGATTCACTCGACTCTGATTGTTCTGTTGGTTTATCCTGTTGTAAGGCTTGTGCTCTAGTGACAGCTTGTAGAGGAGCCACATTGCTACTACTTGAACTTGGATCTGCCACTAAGCCTACCACATTAATGGGTGTAATCTTGGGTGCACTGGAGGGGTTTCTTGGACAATCTCTGGGGAGATGGTCTTTGCCACAATCAGGACAAAAAGCCTGTATTGTGATAGCCTGTCCTTGACTCGGAGATGGTGGGTGGGGACAGTCACGAATGAAATGGTCACCATGACATCTGAAACAAGATCCTCTAGGGGCTTGTGGTCTCATTTGTCTCAATTGGGGCCTAGGGTTAGGATTTGTGTACATGACATTGGAGTATTCTGGCTCCCAATTTTGCTCCATAGGCGGTGCCTCATATTGATACGAGTAAATCTCACTATGTTCAGGTGACTCTGTGTAATAAGCATGTGGACTACCTTCATGGGAGTAGTCTGAACTATGAGCATGAGAGTCATTATCTGGTATCAATGGGGTTAGTGGCACCAAAGCTCTATTTGGATTTTCCTCTCCCATAGCATATTTGACTAGAATCACGTTGGCTGGAGCTGGTGGTTGGTTTCCCAAGACAGGTTGCGGCCTATATGGTACCTGATATTGCTGTTGTGGTCTATAATATGGCTGTTGGTATTGGTTTTGGTACCTACCTGGTTGGTAAGGTTGTTGATAATTCTGTCTAACAGCCTGCCTATTGTAGGGACAATCTTGAGCCGTGTGGTTTGTGTATTTTCTCTCAATAGTGCAATATGGAGCATTCCTTTCTCTAATGTTTTGGTTTTGCATTGGGCATACATTAGCCATGTGGTCACCCCCACAAGTATAACACTGATTCACTGGAGTGACTCTCTGTGTTTGTTTATTTTGGACTCCCAGCTTCTTGGCAACTTGCTCAGCTATCTCCTCTATTTCCGTGGAGATTTTTGAAGTATGACTAGTAGAACTATCCGAATCCTTATAGAGTTTGGATAATCCTAACTCCTCACCCAAGTTATCTTCTATGTCAATGCATGTCCGCACGCACTCTTCTATGGATCTAGGCTCTTTCAAATATACATATGATCTTAACTTTGTGCTCAGTAAGCCATCTAAGAACAAAGCCACTTGTTTGGCTGGTGTGGGTAACTCGGGAGCAGGGCATCTTTCTAGGTACTGTCTGAACCTTCTACCTGCTAGTCGCACTGTTTCTTGGGGTGTCTGCTTGAAATTGTGGATCAAGGATGATGTGTTATGCCTGATACCACTCTTGGAAAATTCTACAATGAATTCGTCTAGCAGTTGACCTATATCGCGATAGTTGCGACTACTCAATGGTTGAAACCAAGCCAAGGCAGTGCCCTTAAGAGTCAAACCAAATGCCTCGTATTGGGTGAATAAATCCTCAACCTGTTCAGCTCTTAACACTTGTTTGAACTCGGCCACATGATCATAAGGATCTCCTGACCCGTCAAAATAATTCTTCATTGCCTTGATCACCTGAGTGGGTTTAAGGGTTCTTGGGTGCTCTCGGGGTCTAGGCAATGGAAAATCATGTTCATCTCTTTTTTGCCTATGTGCTTGATGTCTCTCTCTTTAAGGTCTTTCATTTTCAAATCCTGATCTATTCCTGCCCACGGTGTGTGCAAAACTTACCTCAGGTCTCTCTCTAGTTCTTTCTCTCTGGGCTTCATGAGCGTGGGATGATCCTACTCCTTGGAGGCCATGGGAAACATTGGATCTTGGTGGGGGGAAAATCAATTCATTCTTCCAAGTATATGCATGTCTATCATGTTCTGTTACCAAGAAAATTTTCTCTGATGTGTTATCCAGGTAGACAACTTTGCCTGGTATCTCTGGATCCTTGAACTCGTAGATGATGACTATGCCCAATTGGCTAGGTTGATCTGGCTTGAATCTCCAAAAGGCTTCCTCTGTTTCTCTATTCAAAAATAGTTCTATGCTTTTGTTATCTTGAGGGATCCAGTCTGGAGTGATCACTCGGGTCAAAACTGACTTACCTCTAGGAGTCTGGGGTCCTTGTCCTACATTTCCTTGTTCTAGGTCTCCTATTTCATTCTCAGGAATGACATTTCCAAACTCATCAGTCCTATCTGGTAGGTTGGTGACCACATACATGGTTCCTTCCTTATCAATGTATGAACCCTCTTCGAACTTGACCACCGGGTGTTCAAGTCTAAAGGATTGATCTGGATTTTTGAGTTGGACCACTGATCGCCTCAGACCATCCTCATAGATGCGAGCACCTAATTGGTTGGTCCGGT
Organism: Ceratopteris richardii; assembly: GCA_020310875.1. Lineage (NCBI taxonomy): Eukaryota > Viridiplantae > Streptophyta > Polypodiopsida > Polypodiales > Pteridaceae > Ceratopteris > Ceratopteris richardii. The sequence goes on along the minus strand of CM035439.1, from coordinate 133,928,863 downwards.
GTTTGTAGATGGGCAGTCCCTGAGCCACCTGTAGGTTTTCCCATACTAAAAGACATTTCTGAATCACTTGTGTCTGAACTTAGTAACCGATGACCACTTAGTTGTTGTGCCCAAGACTTGGATGTATGGTTGACACTAGCCTCAGAAGATCTAATGCTTTGTTTATCCTTGCCTAAGTGTCTACCAGATCTCAGGTTCATAAGCTTTAGTCAAGAGTCCAAATTTTCCCCTTGGTTCCCTAGTCCCACTTGAGGGCCAACTTCAAATTATCCTATCTCAAAATCAACGCGTTATTCTTGAAAAAAACAGTTGAGGTCGTGTAGAATTTGAAACAAGCTTTCCAACGAGCTATAGGGCTCAAAAAATGGACCTTGGATGAAAAAGTTATGCCAATTCAGGTTCCTGGGGGTCAAAACAGGCAAACAGGACCTTTGGAGAAAATCGCAATTTTGTACCTTGAGAATCGTGTTCACAAAATCGTGTTTTGAAGATCGCGATTTTGAGTAGAAAATCGTGTTCTAAAAATTGTGATTTTGATCACAAAATCGTATTTCTGAAAATCACGATTTTGATCACAAAATCGTGTTTCTGAAAATCGCATTTTTTGATATGAAAATCGCAATGTTGAGCACAAAATCGTGTTTATGAAAATCGCGATTTTGAGCACAGAATCGTGTTTTAGAGAATCGTGTTTTTTGACATGAAAATCGCGATTTTGAGCACAAAATCGTGTTTATGAAAATCGCGATTTTGAGCACAGAATCGTGTTTTAGAGAATCGTGTTTTTTTTACATGAAAATCGCGATTTTGAGCACAAAATCGTGTTTATGAAAATTGCGATTTTGAGCACAGAATCGTGTTTTAGAGAATCGTGTTTTTTGACATGAAAATCGCGATTTTGAGCACAGAATCATGTTTTAGAGAATCGTGTTTTTTGACATGAAATTCGCGATTTTGAGCACAGAATCGTGTTTTAGAGAATCGTGTTTTTTTACATGAAATTCACGATTTTGAGCACAGAATCGTGTTTTTTGAAAATCGCGATTTTGACTCAAAGAATCGTGATTCACAAAATCGTGTTTTTTGCTGAAAATCGTGATTTGTGAGAATCACGATTTTGAGCCCGCTGAAAATCGTATTTTCTCAGAATCGTGTTTTTGGCATGAAAATCGCGATGTTGAGCACAAAATCGTGTTTTTGAAAATCGTGATTTTTTTAGAATCGCGATTTTGAGTAGGGAATCGTGTTTTCTCAAAATCGTGTTTTTTTATTGAAAATCGTGATTTGTGAGAATCGCGATTTTGAGCACAATCATAGAATCGTGATTCTGAGAATGACCACAGAATCGTGATTTTTTCAGCCAACTTTTAGGCAGGAAAACAGAAAATCGTGATTTTTCAAAAAATTTTGAATTTTCACAGAATCGCGATTTTCATCACAGAATCGTGTTTTTTGGCGGGAAATTCAAATTTCTGAGCGCCGGCTATGGCGAGCTCCGTATGAGCAGAAAATCATGAAAAAAACACAGCGCTTGCTCTCCCTTGCTTCTCCTAACTCCTTCCCACACAATAATGCATGAAAAAAGGTATGAAGATGGTGAAAATGCACTAAAAAACAAGAATTTTCTATGAAGAAGAAGATGGAAGAAGGTGGAGATGATGATGATGATGAAGATGAAGAGGAAAAAAATAGAAAATGAACCGAAATGACAATTTTTTTTACCTTCCAACGTCACAAATCTACGATCTTACCATCACAACGCTCGTCCTCGAAGCTCTCTCCCCGGCAACGGCGCCAAAATTTGGTGTAGCTCAAGCGTAAGCACCACCTCCTTTACTTGTCAATCCGCGGAGACATGAGGACCGGTATGAAGACCACGAGCAAGTGAAGGCACAAGTGCGTGAGTGAAAGCACACAAACATGCACTAACATACACACACACGCGCACAAAGTAAGATCAAAGAGAGGAACAATGGAAAGCTTAGATTGCAAAAGAGTTCTCTTACCAAAGTTCTATTCTCTAACAAGCTAACCTCAAAAATGAGCTCTCTAGCTCTTTTTATAGTTTTTTGACTAGTTTTGGCCCTGTCCAGACCTAGTGTCCGGCCTAGTTAAAAATTAGGTTCCAGGGCTTATTTGAGGGCTCAAACGAAGTCTAAAAATTATGAAAATTGGTACGATGGTACTTCTAATACTCCTCAAGCTCGAGGACTCCTCAGCTTGAACAAAATGGAGTTACTAAAAATAGATAATGGTATTTACAATGGTTTTTAGTGATGAAAATCACTATTTTTGTAGGGGATTCTTCTGAAAATTTGACATACACTTCTTGGAGCTCCCTACTTGCTCCCTTTCCTTGTGTGTCCACCTTTTGATGTGCTTCCATGCTTTGTCCTTGACTTTGAGCTTCAACACTTGGCCAAGACGTTTCTATTCGCAAACAACTTCAAATCTTGACCTAATGGTGTTAAACTAACTTCATGCTGCTATACCTTCAATAGACTGTGCTGAAATTGCACCGGAATCTGCCAGAGATGTAGTATGTTCCACCAGAATATGACCGGAATCGCTACTAGGGTTCTTCAGTTTCTTGACAACTGGGTTAGACCTATCTGTGCTTCTACCTCCTAGAGGCATCCTTAGCAAATTAGGTACCCAAGGCTGTCGGTTCTTTGGATACGTTTCACCGGATCGAGTAACCGGCATGTATCATCTTTTGGTATTAATCACGTACTATTACTGTCGATTTACTATCTAGAGTCGCGTTACCACAATCGATTTTGCAACAATCTGATCTGTTGCCACCTTCCCACAGACGGCGCGAGTGTTAAACGCAGTTCTAACAGTCAGAAATGCGTTTAAACGAGTATTGGGTTCTTGGGAGTGGAAGGGGTCTGTAAAGACAGAGGCCCTATGCTTGTTTCCCAAAATTACTTCACAACACAATATACCAACATTCAAGATTTTATCAAGAATTGGTATCCCTTTCTTGATCTTTACGGTTCATCATTTTAACTCTATCAGAGTTTGCCGAACACATTGTACCAGACTATCAGTATCGTGATACCAAATTACCTCAGAACCCTTTTTCCGAATACATACTACTGTAACATTTAATAGTAGTTCAACCTTCACCGAATAGCGCTCACAATCCAACAAAACAAAAACACAGAAGGACTCAACAGTTTCAGACACACAGTGTTGAAGACTAATACACACTGGAGATAACCATTATTGTAGCCAAATCTCACCGTACAAGTACAGATCTCAATACTGAAGACAACACAATACAGCTCAGAATCCTAGAACACTACCACAACTACAGAGACTTCTTCAACGACGGGCATAACATTCCAAGAAAGAGTACCACGATATGCGTAATTAACATAACAATCACATTAGGGATTCGCAAACTACTCACTCAGACAACAACCCGGCGACTACTGGATGTCGAGAAAACTCACAACAAACAGGTCTGGATAGACAACAGAACAGAATCAAGAACTATACACTACTCAGAATACTTGGAATTAGACAAACAACACTACAGTAAGGACACAGACAATCACCCAGACAGACAGTCTTGTGATTCCACGAATCGTTACCCGCGCGTCTCTTTTTCATTGCTTTATATAAAGATTACAACCATCTTGTAACTGTTGGAGATAGATGTCTGCGGAAGCATGTGAACAGCACAAGGAAGAAGAAGAAGCTTGGAGCACAAACACACAATACTGAATGTATTACTAGAGAATGTACAAAGATAAGTAGCCCATTAGGGCAATAGGCGTATATACAAGCCGGGGGAAAAAAACCTCCTAAAGAGGGAAAAAAGTGCCCCGGCGGTCCTAGTGTGTTCACACACATCACTACCTAAATATATCAACAAATCCCCCCTGGGAGTGATGCGGTGAACAAGGAGCTGGCACTCATGTATAAGGAAGTGCCAAGCTATGTGGAAATCACTCCACAAAAGGAAGTAAGCCCAAAGCTTTGCGGAAAGCTTCAAACTTCTCCCTAGGCAGAGCCTTGGTGAAAAGGTCTGCAATGTTCTCCTGCGTGGGCACATATGCCAAGCTGATCTCCCCAGCAGAGAACCTCTCCCTGACATAGTGATAATGCACCTCAATGTGCTTAGTGCGAGCATGGAACACAGGGTTCCTCGCAACTGCCAATGCGCTCTGACTGTCAGTGAAGATGGTGGTGGCAGAAGACTGGCCACCACCCAAATCAGCCATAAGGCGTCTGAGCCACACACACTCAACAGTCGCTGTGAAAGCTGCCCTATACTCAGCCTCACAACTGGAAGTGGCCACAATAGGCTGCTTCTTGCTCAATCAAGATATACATGAGCTACCAAGCATGAAGCAAAAACCACTGGTGGACACACGAGTGTCATAGCAACCAACCCAATCCGAGTCAGAAAAAGCATGCAAATCTGGCGGTAGTGATCCCCCCTTGGGATAAAACAACCCAAGTAGCCGAGTACCACTCAAGTAGCGAAAGATGCGCTTAACCACCTTCCAATGCGTGACTCCTGGGCAATGCATAAACCTGCTCATCTGTGAGATAGGAAACTGAATAGTCCAACTGAGAGTAGTCTAGTTGCACATGGTTTTTAGAATAGTCCAACTGAGAGCACCTTATATGTTAAGCGTGCAAATGATGTGCTTTTGATCATTGTTGTGTATGTTGATGACATACTTCTCATTGGTCCTCATGAGAAGCATATTGATGATTTCAAGGCTGATTTGCATGCCTCATTTGAGATGTTTGATTTGGCACATTTGCATAATTATTTGGGCATTCAATTTATGCAAGTTGATGGCAAAATAGCTTTGTGTCAAACGAAATATTGACACATTATTGCAGCATTTTGGCCTTGAAGATTGCAAACCTTTTGCCACTCCTATGGAGATAGGCTTACAATTGAGTCTTCATGATGTTGGAGATGCATTTGATGTTGTTGTCTATCAGCAAGTTGTTGGATGCTTTATTTAATTATGCATTACTTGGCGAGATATTCAGTTTGCTATCTCACAGATGAGTAGGTTTATGCATTGCCCAGGTGTCAAGCATTGGTAGGTGGTCAAGCTCATCTTTCGCTATGCGAGTGGTACCCGGCTACTTGGATTGTTTTATCCGAAGGGGGAATCACTACCACCAGATTTACATGATTTTTCTGACTCTAACTGGGATGGTTGCTATGACACTCGTGTGTCCACTAGTGGCTTTTGCTTCATGCTTGGTAGTCCATGTATATCTCCGTTGAGCAAGAAGCAGCCTATTGTGGCCACTTAAGGTTGTGAGGCTAACTATAGGGCAGCTTTCATAGTGACCGTTGAGTGTGTGTGGCTCATATGCCTAATGGCTGATTTGGGTGTTGGTCAATCTTCTGCCACCACCATCTTCACTGAAAATCAGAGCGCATTGGCAGTTGCGAGAAACCCTATATTCCATGCTAGCACTAAGCATATTGAGGTGCATTATCATTATGTTAGGGAGAGGTTCTCTGCTGGAGAGATGAACTTGACATATATGCCCACGCAGGAGAACATTGCACACCTTTTTACAAAGGCTCTGCCTAGGGAGAAGTTTGAAGCTTTTTGCAAAGGTTTGGGTACAAAAAGACTAGGAATTTTATTCGGCTTTGAGTTGTTCATCATTAGCGGGCATAAAAACTTCACCTTTAAATGACAATTGTGCTTGGGCAGAGGTGGTCTGAATTTTCTTGGACATGGTTCTGAGCAAGCACTGCACTTCTATTAGAAGAAGGGTGATAGCATTAGTGGCCTCAGAGGTTGACACCTGGGAGAGGATAGCATGACTCTAAGCTTTAGAAAATTGCAGGCCAAAATCCTCCTATAGATAGAAGTCTTGTTGGCTGATATGCCTTCTTCTTTTTCGTTCTGCATCAGCTCTTTGTTTAGTAGCATTCTTCATGATCGTGGTAGATTCAACCTGGTGTTGTGAGAGGGTTATCTACTCAAAAGCAGACTTCAAAGCTTCTTCCTTTGAAACTCGCTCCTCATCGATTATCTTTTGTAGTTTGGTGACTTGTTGAGTCAGCGTCCAGAGTTGTAAGTCCTACTGCACTATTTGGAGAGATAACTACTCATTGGTTTCCCAGAGAGCGGTTGCGATTTGCTGTAGAAGGTCGTGAGTAGTGGCTTGGTCCTTCAATTGGTAATGAATCTCATTAATGGCTATGTCCTTCACCATCACTTCTTTGTCAAGATCTTGAATGCTCTGCAAGTGTCGTTGATCTACCTGTTCCAGATTAACAGCTTGCTTTCAGTACCCATCTGCTTCTCAACGAGCTTCTTCAAAGAAGGACTTGAAATATTGCATTTGGCATAATTTAGTCCATAACACATTGGAGAGTTGTTGTACATCAAATTACTACTACAATGCTGCCTCCTAGGTCCATTTAAAGTGTAGTTGTAGCCATTGATTGTAGGTGTGGAGGTCACCATAAGTTGGGGTGACTTGATTGAACTCGTGGGCAATAAGGGCCTGTAGATGTAAGAAGTAGGCACTAAGCCTACTAAATTCATGCAGTCCAACAAATTCATTGATGCCAAATTGCCAATGTTGCTCATGCGGTTCAAGTAGAGGAGCCAACTCTAGAATGAATGCTTATTTGACAGCAATAGGGGGTACTTTGTTCCAAGGGGAAATTGGGGGTGATGGGGTGCACTAGCCAGACGGAGATGATGGGGGTGAGTAAGACCGTGAGGAGGTAGATGAAGCTGTCACAAGGGAGGGAACGGGAGGGACAAGTGGAGGTGAGATAGGGGGAGGAGACAATGGTGGCGGAGAAACAGGAGGTGAAGGGGTGATGGGTTCTATCATGTGGACATCAGTTTGGTCGTCAATGGTCATTGTGATGTTAGATTGAATGGGAGGAACATGGCCTAAACTGCCCACCGGAGAAGGAGAGGGAGAAGGTGGTGGGGATGGTGGTGTCAAGCCGCTGGAATATTATCCAGTAGATTAATTGTAATTAGGAAAAGATGCGCACTGAAAGGGTGTCGTGCAAAATGTTGTAACACCTTTCTTATTAATAGAGTAGTGTGTGGAAGAGATGACGGACGCGTTGTCGGACTGTTCTGTCTGGGCGATCGACTGGAGTTGATTTTGTCACGAGTTTATCCAATTGTGGTGTCATCTGTATTGTTAAGGGTTCAGTATTGAAGTCAATAAGGTACTGTGTTAATATCTTATTGTGTTATGGTTCAAGTGCAGGTATAACAGTAATATTAAATGAACAGTAGAAGTTCTACACATGTGGTTATGGTAATCGTTAAAAGTTGTTATGCGTTGGAAAGTGGTAGTTGAATCTATTGAAATTGCCTGAATCTAATGAAGTGACTGGGGAAAATACATAAAGGGCCTCTATATTAGAGACCCTTGACCATCCCAAGAACCCACATATAGATCGGTTAACAATTTAGATTAACCATAAGATTAACACTGGCGTCGGCCATGGGGCATGGAGTAGCCAGTCAGTGCATAGACTAGGAGTTGAGAAAGAATATGATGATATATGCCTGTAACACATTCCAAAGAATCGTACTCGAAGTACAAAAGGGATCAGCATCCCTGGAAAGTTCCAAGCATATTGGGAACACCTCCGAGTGGTAGTGGTGACGGACAATCGTCGAAAGGAAAACGAGAAATATGGACTAGTGGGGTGTTACCTCAGCATTTCCTTGTGCAAGGATTACAGTGTATACCAGAAATGCAACCAACTCCATCCGTGGAAAATAAGGTTGGTGAAGTAAGCACTGGGTCCGGTGACAATGTGGAAATTTTTGGTAGCAATTTGTGGAATTTTGGTGGTACTTGGGATAATTCCGGGGTCGGTTTGCAGAATTTTGGTGATAACTCTACTTTGGGTTCTGATTTTGAGGAAACTAGTGTATTGTTGGATGAAAGTTTTGGTGAAAAACTCACTTCCGAAGTCAACTATGAGGAATGGAAGTTGGGTGTAGGCGTGTGTGATCGACTTAACAATATCAAATATCGGAGAACGTGCAAGACGACGGGACAACACAACAGCAATTAGGTTTAATGGGTTCAAATCATTCGATAGTAATATTTCCTCTTGATTTAAACAACATGAGTGGTTTTTAACAACAACAACACCAACAAAAATAGCAACAACAACATCATCATCAACAACAACAACAGCAGAAGCAGGCCATACCACCATGATCGGTACCCACTGGAGTTACGTATACGAAATTTGGAGGATTTCCGATGATGATCCGGACGCACATGTGCGAACTTTTGAAATCAATTACGCTACTCAACTATCCAGCGGATATGGCATATAAGGCTATAGTGCTCCAATCTACTGTGGTTAATGAGGCTGCCCGGTGGTTAACTGAATATGACATTAATCATTTCGGTCAATATGACGATGTTAAGCATGCCTTCTTACAACAATTTTGGTTGAAGAAAAATGCGGCTGAGATCTTCTACTATCTGCAAAATAATAGATAGAAACCACATCAGAATGTGCAAGAGTATGCAACTTTATTTCGTACTTATCTACGACAACTACCACGGGCGCATGCCAACCTACTGGATGACGTGATTACCCAATGGTTTATTTATGGATTAAACCCTCAACTCAAACAACTAATGATTATACGATGTGTGGGTGGTATGACCTTGGATGCAGTAATAGCCATGGCATTACAGTTGGAACATAAAGTGGGCAGGTTCATTGAAGATCTGGACTGGTTGAAGGCGACCAAGGGTATGAGCGAGGATCCATGGAAACAAGTGTATTGCACAAAATGTAAGAACCTGGGACACACTGCTTCTGCTTGTGCACTAAACCAAATGTACTCTGCTATTTGTAATACGGCGAGTCCCTCCACCGAAATGTGTCCATATAGTGCTAAAGTACAGACCAAGCTAACCGTAAATGCTATCATACAAGAGCAGGGACAACCGGCTACCCACTATGTACCACCGCATTTGAGGAATACTTCTTACCAAAGTTATAAAACCTATAGGGGACTGCGAGCAAACAACTTCGGCCAGACCCGGTGGAACTCCGGTCCATCGGGTGAAGGCATCTCTCTCCCAGCACCAATTGCCATTTCTATGGTGAGATTGGACATAACTGTAGATATTGCAAAGAGGCATCCGAGTGTGATAAACGACAAAAAGAATGACAACATCCAATGGCAACCAAGATGCCATTTCTATGGTGAGATTGGACATAACTGTAGATATTGCAAAGAGGCATCCGAGTATGATAAACGACGAAAAGAATGACAACATCCAATGGCAAACATGGTATATATTTTAGTAGTAGATACTCAAGCGGCAACAATTCAAACATGTTTCGGCAAGAAGTTACAACCGGCTGCTGAGATTTTTGAGCCTTGCATTGGAGAATAACAAAGAGTTTTTACCAAATTCAGTACGTGGGCCAGTCAAGAACCAACTGTTTTTCCTGATCCAGTACCTGTGGTCCAACACACAGTACCGAATCTACCACTAGAAGAACCGAGTCTAGTGAAAGTGTCATTGGAGAGTCCACCGAATTCGATATCGAGTACGTCGAATTTTGACTCTATGTGGAATATTCTATCGTAGGCATCTATTACAATATCGTTGGGGCAACTGTTAGCCTTGGTTTCGGGTGTACGACAATAATTTCACCAACAAATTAGTCCAGGATCTTCGTGTACACCTGCTACGACAACTATCAACCCAGAAATTGATTCTACGGTGGATCATGTTGTTCCTTTGATTACGGTATGGTATAAAAACCACAAAATTACTCAAGTGTTAATTGATGGAGGTTCTGGTGTGAATATTGCGATGGTTTCCCTTTGTAAATGGTTAGGATGGACTCAGATTGAACTTGTTCAGTTTTTTGTGAGAATGACGGATCAATCTAGGGTCCATCCAGTGGGTTTGGTACGTGATATACCCATTACTCTTTAGGGGGCAGTGTTTAAAATGACTTTTGTGGTCCTAGAATTACCTGACTCAAGTCTAGATTATAACTTGCTGTTTGGGAGGCCTTGGCTGAAACAAGCCAAAGTGCTGCAGGACTAGTCTGCACACGAACTTATTTTCAAAAGTAATCATCGAAAATATGTAGTACCCTTGGACGAGATGAAGCCTTGCGACTTTCATGCTAGACCTTATGTAGCCGAACCTGTGCATATGCTGGATGGACTTTCCGATGATGAAGAAGAAGCTTTTCTCAATGCTAATCAAGATTTGCTCGCCCTGGGTACAGTCGACTTACAAGCGATTGCAGATAATTGGAATCCGGTCGTTTGTTCGGTAGTCTTGATTACCGAAGAAGGGGACCCAGTTCTGGATCAAGCTTTTATTCCAGTCACCTGAGGATATATCCATGCCACGACAGTTTCATGTACCGGAAGATCAGCTCATCACCTGCAATCTAGGAAATGATGGTACACCGCGACCGATCAAGCTTAAGGCTCAGTTACCAGAAACTTTCCAAAATGATCTACTACAGTTGTTGACAGAGTTTTAAGATGTATTTGTGCGGGAATATTGAGATATGAAAGGGTTGGACCCTCTCATCTATCAACATCACGTGATGTTAAAGCCGGATGCACAACCAATTAAACAACCCAGTTATCGCATGAACCCCAATTATGCTGCTGAAGTGAAAGCTGAATTGGATCGTTTGCTGAAAGTAGATTTCATCGTCCCCATTGAGCATGCAGAATGGATTTCACCTATTGTCATTGTCCCAAAGAAAAATAAGTAGTTGCGTATCTATGTGGATTACCGAAAATCAAATGCGGTGACCGTGCCGATCCCTTCCCACTTCCCTTTTTGGATACGATGCTTGATGATGTTGCCAGACGAGAAATATATTCCTTTTTGGATGGTTATAGTGTCTATAATCAAGTGTGCATGGTTGAAATGGATATACTAAAAACTACGTTTATTACAAATTGGGGTGTATATGCATGTACAGTGATGTGGTTCGGTCTCCGCAATGCTCCTAGTACCTTCCAACACTGTATGCAAGAAAGTTTTTCCCCCTACCTAGCCACCTTTATGGTGATGTGGTTCGGTCTCCGCAATGCTCCTAGTACCTTCCAACACTGTATGCAAGAAATTTTTCCCCCCTACCTAGCCACCTTTATGCGGGTGTATCTAGATGATTTTTTATTATTTGGTGATGCATCGGCACACCTCTATCACTTACGGTGCTACTTCTCTAAGTGTCGAGAGTTTCATTCGTGCTTAAATCCCAACAAGTTGGTCTTTTTGGTTTCTTGTGGCAAGTTGCTTGGTCATATTATTTCACAGCAAGGCATTCAAGTGGACCCAGATAAAGTGCAAGCAATGTTGAAGGCTCCTCCCCCTACAAACCCAAAAGAAGTTATGCGATTCCTTGGACAAATAGCTAGCATGGACGGCATCTTCGGTGGCTCGCACATTTAGCTATACCCTTGAATCGGTTGATTACGAGCAATACCCAACATTTCATGTGGACTCAGGAGTGCCAAATTGCCTTGGATCGATTGAAAAGACTTTTAACCCAGGCTCCTATATTGCAAGCACCAAACTGGCAGCTTCCGTTCCATGTTTTTGTGGATGCATCGGACCATGCAATAGGTAGTGTGCTCATGCAACAAAAGGATAAGTGGTTTCACCCTGTTTATTATGCTAGTCAACGTTTAGCTGCTACTGAACGGAATTATTTCGTCACTGAGCTCGAATGCCTGGTTTGGTCTATTCGATGAAGAAATTCCGGCATTATTTACTGGGATGATCATTTACCTTTCATGTGGACCATCAGTTTTGGTTTATCTTGTCTGCCAGCAATATTTAGGGGGCCGATTAGCTAGATGGGTGCTATTGCTGCAAGAGTTTGATTATGAGGTTGTGCATCATCCAGCTCAGCACATGCACTAGTTGATTTCTTATCTCAGCTTGATTCTGGTGAATTTCTCGGTGGAATTGATGATACTACTCCTGCTATCTACGCGATTGATTTGGTCCAGGATGATTGTCAGGAGCTCCTGGTGGCACCTTCATATTATGATACTCTTCTGACCTTTCTCACAAGTGGAAGCTCCCTTACTAATACTTCTACTTCTGCTCGTCATAAACTAGTGATGTATAGTTAATGGTTTCGGATCATTGTAGGATAGTTGTATTACATGGATCCATCTGGTGCACTCTTACGTTGTATCCCTCCCCATGAAGTTCCTTCAGTTATTGACATTGCCCATTCTACTCCTTCGGTGGTCATTTTTTGGTCGATCTTACTTACCGAAAAATTCTACACAGTGGCTTATGGTGGCCCACTATGCAACGTGATATTGCTGCTTATGTCAAAAAGTGTGATGCTTGCCAACGATCGGGACAACCTTTACAACGACATCATTTTCCACTGCAGTCTGTTTCTCCTCTTGAACCTTTTCAAAAGTGGGGCTTGGATTTCATTGGTCCCATCACACCTCTTGCTATGATTACTAATCATCAGTATATACTTACTTGTACGGATTATGCTACTCGGTGGGCTGAAGCTTGGGCTTTATAGTCCGCAACTGCATCAATGGTGGTCAAATGTTTGATGACTTATGTTTTCCCTCGTTTTGGTCTTCCCTTAGAGATTGTTTCGGATCAGGGCACACATTTTGTTGATTCCTTAATGCAAGCACTTACCCGAACCCTGAAGATTGTTCATAAATTTAGCTCCTCGTATTATCCTCGTGCCAATGGCCTTGCTGAAAGTACCAATAAAACCCTTCTTAACATGCTCAAGAAACTAGTTCTGGAATGTCCGGAGCGGTGGGATCAATTCCTTCCTTTGGTCCTATGGGCTTACCATATTACTTACAAAGTGGCTACAGGAAATACGCCTTTCAAATCGGCATATGGACTGGAGACCATTGCACCCATGGAGTTGGTGGTACCTAGCCTATGGGTGGCACTGGACCATAAGCTATTAATGGAAGAATCCTTTCCTTTCCGGTTGGATGTGTTGCGGTCTTTGGACAAACAACGCATGGAAAGTTTTCTGATGCTGCAAGAAGTGCAACTGCTGCAAGCTCAGACACATGATCACTTTCTCAAGACTCCCGTTTTTACCAAAGGACAATTATTTCTGTTCAATAATGCTAAGTCAAATTGTTTAGTCAAACTTTGGTGGTTGGGTCCTTACCGTATTGAAGATCAGGTCGGACCCACTACGTCTTGGTTATCCACTTTAACTGGTACTCTTCTACCTAAATCCATAAATGGATCAAAACTTCATCCGTATTATGCCACGCCTTCCTCATCTTGATTATTTATGGGTATCTTTATTCTCCACCTGGGTTATGTCACTGTTGTTGCCTGACTTCTCTTTCCATTACGTGCGTTCTGGTTGACCGATTGACCGTAAAATTCCCGTTTTATTACCTAACCATGATTAGCCATCGCGTTATATGTCTGGGATTCTGTTAATGCGTGCATGTCATCATTATGCATGCATATTCCCAACAACTCGTGATGATTATGTTTTCTACCCGCGCTTCCATTTGTTGTTTTTACTTAATCATGTTCTTCTTCCTCTTTCCCGCTATTGTGTTTTTGCGCTCTCAGTGTTTTGTTTTGTCTTCTGCATTCGTGTTCTATTGCTTGCCATGGAATCTTTAGCAAATATCGCTACTTTCCGTGCTTGCCTCACTCCTGAATTGAGCGAGTTTTTGCGCACGTGGGCTTTTAGTATTCGTCGAATTGCCATGGCATTCAGTCTAATGTCACCCATTCTTTGTGCAGATCATCTCTGCTATAGCTGATACTCCACAACAAAAACTTGGTGGCCGCTCACATGTCTTAACCCGTGCATTGTCGTAACCCTAAACACCATCGTCGAGGGATTCCATCTCCCTCACGAGGGTAGTGTAGACATGCTCCTCCTGCCGATGACGACCATGAAGTAGCTTTTCCCGCATCAGTCCTCCAATGAATTTGCTATTCTCTGTCACCCTAAATCGGAGTGCTCGTCCCTGCAATTCCTGGTGGCTGCACTTAACCTCCAAAAACGCACATATGGTATCTCCCGACCGTTTTATTCCATGATTGATGCCGCTACAAGCGAAGCGGTTAATTGGGCCCTGTTTTGCCTTCGGCGTATTCACTGGGAATGTCAAGCGGTTTCCTTGCAGATTGCGAAGGACGACATCCCTTGCACGCGACTCCCTCATCTCCTATGATCTACTACAGTTTTTTCAGGGGAAACGTCGCAAACTAAGCCCCTCACAGAGTCAAGTTCAGCCTTCCTCAACCGTCCAATTGCAGGATACCAACTCTTCCGCACGTATCCTCTCTATTCCACCATCTCCTAAGGATCAAGTCCCTCCAGACAGTGTAACAGAAGACGTTCATCCCGGCGATACGGTCGTTCAGCTGCAGTCTCACTCTCATGAGCAAGCGCCCAACACCATCACCGAGGTTGTGCAACTCACAGAGCAAACGCAAATCGAGGAAGAGCTGGTGCAATCCTGTTACGGTAACAACCCTTGTCCTGTCGTCTTCACCCAAAACTACCCCTCCTCTTTCTCCATCTAAAGTGCCTTTACCGCCTAGCCCTCCTCCTTCACCGCGACATTCGGTAGCCCTCGACCATTCCCAACCCATCCCTTCCTCTCCTGATTACTCTCCCCCTTCTTCTTCTGCAACTGTTTTGGCTAATCCCTCTCAACCTATATCTACCTCCATCGTCCTTGACTCCTTGGCTCAATTAGCCCAAATTGGGAATTACCTTATCCACCTCTCCCAGCATCTCCCTCACCACTTACAAGTTACCCATTAGCCCCTTCATACGGAGTATCAATCCAAGGTGGATTTACTTGAAGCGGAAATCGCACCCCTCCAGGAAGAAGTCTTAGCAGTAAAAGCAGATGCAAGCCTATTGTGCGAGCAGCTACAAACCTTACAAGGACAGTTGACAGAGAAGCATGCCATCATTGCAGCTCGTGATGATGAGATCAGACAACTTAACCAAACAATGACTGATAAGGAGGATGCTTTGAAGGCTTTGGGTAATCTTTTAGATACAACGCAAACTCAATTCATTACGGTCAAGCAGAATTGTCAAGAGCTGGCCGAGAAAGCCTTACAAGCACAAGTGGAACTGAAGAAAGTTATTGAAGAACTCTTCTAGAAAAGCCGATCACTGGAAGAGGAAATAGGTCGGACCCTTAAACTTAAGAAGGATGTCGAAGCTATCCAAAAGGAAAGGCAAGATTTCTTTAAAACCATGCAGTTTCAGTCTTAAGAGCTCGAACAACGAGAGAAACAACTCGGTATCCAGCAGGAGCGCTTATCTCATATTGATGCAGAGAATGCAGACATGAAATTACGTCGAGATGCTATGCTAGCAAACGACTTCTACATCCAAGAAGCATTTTTGCATAATCAAGCTGAAGTCTTACTCTCTCAAGTTATCGCTTCCAGCTCTGTGCAGACCGATGCACACCTGGTCGAACCTCAGATTTTGCAAGCGATGTTAGAATCCTTAAAACAGAAAATCTCCCGCACCTTTAAATTAGCTAGAACCATGTACATACAAGGAATCATTGATGATTCTTAAATCTTGTAATTTTCCCTGCTAGGTTTGAGTCCACCGTACATGCCAGTGTTAGGCCGTCGGAATATTACCCAGTAGATTAAATTGTAATTAGGAAAAGACGTGCATTGAAAGGGTGTCGCGCAAAATGTTGTAACGCCTTTATGATTAATAGAGCAGTGTGTGGAAGAGACGACAGATGCATCATCGGACTGTTTTGTGTGGGCGATCGATTGGAGTTGATTCTGTCACGAGTTTATCCAATTGTGGTGTCATTTGTATTGTTAAGGGTTCAGTATTGAAGTGAATAAAGTACTGTGTTAACATTTTATTGTGTTATGGTTGAAATGCGGGTATAACAGTAATATTAGATGAACAGTAGAAGTTCTACGCATGTGGTTATGGTAATCGTTAAAAGTTGTTATGCGCTGAAAAATGGTAGTTGAATCTGTTGAAATTGTCAGAAGCTAATGAAAGTGACTGGGGAAAATACATAAAGGGCCTCTGTATTATAGACCCCCGACCGTCCCAAGAACAATACGTATATATCGGTTAACAATTTAGATTAACCATAAGATTAACAATGGGTTATTGTCTACAATGGAGGCACTACATGATGAAGAAATGACTACTTGGTGACATCAGGGTCTACGCAGTAACACATTGATACTTTCATCCTCTTCTTCATCAGAAGGGATGGCCTACCGTGCAAAAGAGTGTGGGACCAAGATAATGGGGGTGATAATAGGGAATTCATCAGGATACAAAATAGATAGCAGAAAGGGCAGGCATGTCTTAGTGTCACATAATCATAGTAGGAGATGGTTGAACCATGCTTTAAGAGAGAGGATTAGGAAGTAATCCTCAACCATGGCTTTTGGGGCAAGTGGTTAGCCTATTGCACTCCTAACCGGGAGGTTGTGAGTTCGATTCCCAACATTGGTATCAAAGCCTAGTTGCAAAATCGGGCTTGGTGGACGGCGGCACGACGCGGTGCATCTCAGGGTACATCCTATCAGGGTACACTTCTTAGGGTACATCCAGACAGGGTACATTCGTGGGCACTTGGAAAAAGCGCTTATCCATGGTGAGTGTGAAACTAGTCTTAGATGAAGGTGTGTGGGCATTTGGGCACCAGAGAGATGTGGGCTGGATAGGTCCAAAATAGGCCCATGTGCTTGAGTTTGAGGTTGGTGGAAGTGCTCATGCATGGAAAGTGGGTCCAAGAGAGTTAGAAGGTCCACAAGTGAGCATTGAGGGCAATGCTCAGTCTAAGGGGGGAGGAATGTCACATAATCCTAGTAGGAGATGGTTGAACCATGCCTTAAGAGAGATGATTAGGAAGTAATCCTCAACCATGGCTTTTGGGGCAAGTGGTTAGCCCATCGCACTCCTAACCGGAAGGTTGTGAGTTCGATTCCCAATACTTAGGGTGGTTGCCACCATCCAACTTCCACATGATCGTCTAGCACTCCTTGTGAATTCTATTGAAGAGGACGAGAGACCAGCTGATTGGTCTTTGGGCAATCATGATGATGAGGGAATAGAACTATCTAGAGATGCCTTATGGGTAGTGCTGAAGGTTAAGGGCCAGGACCAAAAAATGTAAGATAGAGTGCTTCGGCTCTGGTCGGTAGCTAATGGCATACTTGTTGGAGCTATTCCGGGGGAACAATTGTTCCATAACCGAATGGGATAATGCAGGAACAAAGGAAGCACCTTTAATGGGCAGGAAGAATTGCTGACCCACCTCAGTTGTAGTTGTGCAAAGCTCTTGGCCATTCAAAAGTATAGCCCAACAAGTTGCTTTGGCAGGTTTAGTCGCTATGTTGTGGGTAATGCTCTCAATAGTAGGATGAGCTTTAGCAACATCCCACTACAAGAGGCAAAATTTTACGATCCTCCATAGGTTCAAGAACGCATGCATTTCATATGTGATGATAGCAGTGAGAGATTCAAAAGGGGTGAGAGTCTCCATGAGTGCATGACAATCAGCAAGCACAATGGCAACACACAAGCAATATGATAGTGCACACAAACATACACAAAGCAAATAATGATGGAACGTCCAACATGGGGGTTTAAAATAGGTAGGTGGCATCATAGCATGATCGCACAAATGGATAGACTTAATGATGAATGCACAACAAGGGTGATTCATCGTAAGCACCATGCAATTCATGTAGTCATGGGCGGCGATTCAATGATGAGTGATGTGACAGGTGGATGAAAAGGTGCAACTCGGATCCATTCATTGGATTTTTAATCGGGACTCCAATGAGAGTCTCTAATCGAAAAGCTCTTGGACCCAATTTTGCTTAAATTTGGTACGGTCCAAACCGTCAAAGTTTAAATTTTCCTGCAGCTCTATTATACTTGGAATTGTAAAACAGAACTAATTGTCCTTCTTCAAATATAGGGGTCCGTAAGAAGCGATCATGTGTCGGGGCCTGATGAACTTCGAAAACTTTCAAAATGCTGTTCATCAAGGGAATGCAAATCATCAAGTCGGGCATAGAAAGATTCAACTGGCAACAATTTCCTATCAATGGCTACTCGCAGAGTGGGTACTACCAGTTCCATTGGTGCAATTGCTTCTAGTCCATAATCTAGCTTAAAAGGGGTATAACTAGTGGATACTTTATATGTCATGCGATAGGCCTAGAGGATAGAGGGGAGAAATTGATCCCATCATTCATGACAATCTATAATCAATTTATTGAGCATAGTAAGCAGGGTTTTGTTCGTACTTTCTGCCAGACCATTGGCACAAGGATAGTATGGAGTACTAAATTTATGAATGATATGGAAACCGTGTGTTAAGCCTGAATTAAGGTATTGGCAAAATGTGTGCTGCAGTCACAAACAATTTCCAATGGTAAACCAAACCAAGGAAAGATGTCACGGGTAAGGCATTTGGCGACAACCTAAGCCATAGCAGATCGAACAGCCCAGGCCTCAACCCATCTGGTAGCATAGTCGGTACAGGTTAATATATAGTGATTAGCTATCGAAATAGCCGATGGAGTGATAGGACCCACGAAGTCTAACCCCCACATGCCTTTTGGAATCAGCCTATACAATCCATAATGTGCAATAGGTGCAGAGAATATGGAAACATGCAAGCTCGATGCCTCCTACCGAGAAATGCACCTCCATGCTCTAACTGTCTAGAGTCAAGAGACCACTATAAGAAGGATTTCCCAAAGCACACTACCACGAATTTGGCTAACAATGCCTTCCATATCTTAGAAAGCTTGCTTCCAACTTGAAGTACACAATTGCAATCACCTATGGCCAATGTGGTACAACTAAGAGAGATCTCCCCACTCAGAGTACGCCAAGGGCTCGGTGGTTGGCGAAAGAGGAAGATGTGGAAAGCAAGGGTACTAGGTCACGACAAGGAAACAATTTTGGTGAAGCAGTTAGCCTAGAGAAAACACCTCCAACACATTAGCAAAGGAGAGAGGAGCCAAGTAATAGCTAGAGACCCGACCTAGAGCAAGAACCTACGAGAGTAGAATGGGCACATACCTTGATGGAAAAACCTCTTGCCATAGTAGAAAGGGAGCCATCAAAGGATCATGAGGCATAAGTACAAAGACTAGATATTTTGGTGCATAGTGAGACTGCAAAATCTTGAAAGGATCAGGAAGAGGAAGAAAAATGGGAGAGAACAATTGAAGATGCTTTTTAGATGGCCCAATAGGAATTAATAGATGCGGCTCTGAAGCTCAATGTAAGTTTACTAACAAACCCTTTTTTGGTGAGTCAGATTCTAACGAATACATACTAGCAAATAAGTTTCTATGACATGTTGTGTATGGATGCTCGATTTTGGAGTGAGATGCTCAGCATCATTGCTTCACTGGGAGCACCAATTTTGATGGCAAGTAGTCTTGGTAATTGCTTTATAACACTGGTCCCTCTGACTGACTGTTATAGTCCTTGGGTAGCAATCAAGATAGCTAGATAGGAAATCTTAGGTGTAATCATAGATGACAAAGCAGGTATGAACTTGATGCTTGCATCAACAATGAAGAGGCTAGGACTTTGACCATCTAGAGAGGCAGAATTCATGGTTACCATGGCAGACTAGAGCATGGTAAAACCTATTGAGATTGTCAAAAGGGTGGAACTAACAGTATAGAAGTATGATTTCATCTTAGACTTCGTAGTGTTATGGCTTTCTCTCACATATGGAGGCTTCCCCTTACTATAGGGAAGACATGCACATGTTATCCATGACCGGGGGTGGGAACTACATGTGGGTACATGACAAGGACATGATGAAGCAACTATAGATGGAAACTGGTCGAGATCACATGTGAATGGAAACTTCTAGTTTGTTAGCAAAACCGGATGATGAAAAACCTAACCCCCTAGAATCGAGCAACCTATTTGAAGAAGATGATCTATCGAGAAAGGTATACACGTAAACTCCTCCATGTTGTACTGTAATCTGTAGTGAAACACTCTTAGACGAAGGCAAGAGGCCCTATGCAATAAGGCAAGAGCTTTCCCTACAAGATTGGAAGCAAAGAGGAAGGAGTCTGATGCAAGTAGAGCAAGGGGTCAACACATGTGACGAGGGGGCTATGATACAATCACTGCTGGAAGAGAAACCTCTTTGGTCTACGATAGTGCCAAGACTGGAAAAGCAAGCAGGAGGGTTGAAAGTTCAGACAATTGACCAAAGGTAGAAGGAAATTCTACATGGTGGAAACTCACGATCCAAGTTGTCAAATCCTATAAAGAAAAAAGAAGAACGGGCAAGGTGTTGGAAGCAGCCAGAGGCACAGACGCCACGGAAGCATGTAAAGAAGGAGCAGGGAGCCAGTCGGATCATTTTTTCAAAACAATTATACCAGTTGACCCCGCACCATCGCGATTGGCCCACGCCATCGCCACGACAGTGCCACGTGTCACGATAGACCATCGCGACGGTTCAACTTTTGGACCATCGCGACAGCCCAAAATCGGACCATCGCGATTGTCCATCTTTGACCGTTGACCGCACCATCGCGACGGTTCGACCTCACGCCATCGCGATCGTTCACTTCGAGCCATCGCGATGGTTCGCTCGGGCCATCGCGACGGTTCACCTTTTCGCGCCATCGTGATTGTCCAACTTTGACCGTTGACCCGCGCCATCGCGATTGCTCGCCTTTTCGGGCCATCGCGATTGTCCAAATTCCACGCCATCGCGACGGTTCGCTTGGACCATCGCGACGGTCCTAGACCATCGCGATTGCCCAACCCCATCGCAAATTTTGGACTTCAATTTTTGACCAATTTTGAGGGTATTTTTGAAAAATTTTTGGACCATTAGACTCATAGGAGACCCCTTAGCTCATATTTGAGGGAAAATTGGATTGTGAGTTTTTACCCCCCAGGACCTGAACGCGTGTAACTCTCTCATCCGAAGTCCGTTTTTTGAGCTTAATAGCTCGTTAGAAAGCTCGTGACGAGTACTACGTGACCTCAACTGTTTTTTTCATAAAGGATACATCTATTTTTGGATATGCTATTTTGAGGTTCACCTAGTTTGGGACTAGGAAGCCAGGGGGCACACATTGAAAATTTGGGCAAAAAGAGAAGGGACATAAAAGGTGTATATACTCAAGTGCTTGATCACCTTGTGAAATGGTCTAACATTGGAATTTTCCAGGTCTAGCAAGGGCAATCCAAGGCAAGCGAGCAAGGCAGTGAAGACAGCAGAGCTTGGGAAGCACGGCTTCTTGGGCAACAGGACATCAGAGCAATCAGAAAAGCCGACTCGAGGTTGGAAGATTACTCAACCCCCTCAGTCAATTTTTAGCTTAGGCTAAACGGTAGTTGTGGATTAACGACAATAGGAACGCCTCAAGTTCAAGATACTTAATTCTTTCAAGTTTAAGACTACAAGTAAAGGTGTGTGTGACGCGAAAACCTAAAGAAAAGAACATAAGTCTGACGGAACGAAAACTCAAAATCATAACGAAAGTCGAATTCCTGACGCATATATTAAGACAAGAATCCAAAGAAAAATTAAAAAGAACCAAGAATTAATCACAAAGAACCATTGACGATCTAAGGGTGTAATTGAGCGTGCAAGGAAGGAAATTAATGAACCTTAGATCAGGCAAACATATAGGTAAGTCGGACCGACGAAGCCTTAGATCATCAGAGGCTAGTGTAAGAACCACTGCACGATCTTGGGCTCAGCAATTGAATAATAGTTATCCCTACGAGAGCTCAGAAACTAGCGAATCAGAAATGGCATTTAGCACAGACAGACCAGCAGGAGGATCTCATGTAGCATACTTAGAAAAACCTGAAGGACCCTATAGAACGCAGTTAGAGTTTCTCCGAACCAACCGACTAGGTGCTCGCATCTATGAGGATGGTCTGCGAAGGCAAGTGGTGCAACTGCACAACCCTGATCAACCCATTGGATTGGAAAGACCAGTGGTGAAATTTGAGAGAGACGCTTACATAGACAAAGAAGGAACAATGTACGTCCTAAGTACGCAGCCAAACGATACTAATGAGTTTGGCACAATTCAATTAGAAACGGAAGTGAAATTTCAAGGAAAAGAACCGTTAGATGAACCTAGGACACCTAGAGGGAAATCCGTATTAACAAGAGTGATCATCCCAGAGTGGATCCCTCAAGATAACAGGAGCACCGAATTGTTTGTAAATAAAGAGACAGATGAAGCCTTTTGGAGGTACAGAAAGGAAAACCCTGGTGAGGTAGGCATCATTACAATTTATGAATTCAAGGACCCAGATACGCCTGGAAAGGTGGTATACCTGGATGAGACGTCAGAAAGAGTTTTTGTGGTCCCTGAGCGCGCTAAAAACACCTACACATGGAGAGGCGAATTGATATTCCCTCCATCTAGAACAAACATGAATGCAAATCAACAAGGGGCAGGAACATCCTCAGCCCATGGAAATCAAAGAGAAGGAAATCACGAGAGACCGGAAGTAAGCTTCAATCACCCCATAGGGAGAGATAGAACAACCACGAACACTAATAGGACGGATAGACAAAGAGAACATGGAATACCAGGTGGTAGAGATGATTTTCCTCTACCTAGACCACGCGAGCACGCAAGAGTATTGAGGCCCACGCAATTAGTGAAATCAATGAAAAATTATTTTGATGGGACAAGAATACGAAAGTACAGTGTAATCTCACTCTGGAGGAACTGTTAAAGGTAAAACCAGAATTGTGGAAGCACGTAGCAAATCAATTCCCTGAGCTAGCTACCACACCCTCTCAGATAGGATCACAGAAGAAGGTACCAGAGATACCCGTGGAAAAGATTGGAGACGTAAGCGAAAGAGAGGAAGGTAACACCTATCTTCCAATAACCCATCAAGGCTACACCACAAAAGCCATCTTAGATTCAGGAGCCGGAGTAGCCATAGCTACCACCGCTTTATGGAAACGTTGGGGTAAGCCAGCACTCAGACCCACCAGGATGAAACTACAAATGGTTGATGGACACATAGAGAAACCATTAGGCTTACTAGAAGGCATATCTCTCACCACTTGTGGTGTAGAATTTGAGCATACCTTTGCCATTTGTGACTTTGCAAAAAATCGTGCTTATGAGATGATATTGGGACGACCATTCATGCGTCAGTTGCAAATCGTACAAGATTGGGGAACTAATTCTTTGTACTTGCAACATTTAGGAGTGACTACCAAAGTCAATCTTAAAGACTATTCACACAGAGATGTACCCCCAATACAATGGAATACCATCCATAAGACACCAGCAGAGACGGAATCCGTGCACTCATTAGAATCAGATCCTTCTTGGTTGCATGAGGATACCCATTTATGGATGTGTAAAGTAGCCAAGCAAGAGGAAGAACGATTAGAAGCCAGGACCTTAGGTGCAGAACAACATCCACGAACCCTTCAAGATCCAGCCTATGCACCGGTAGTATTCCCAGATGAGGAGTTTGAACCCCATGGTTGGGCAGAGATTCTAGCAACCATGGATGTAGCCATCAATGAAGAACAATGGACACCCCACTGTGACGAGGATGGCTATGACATTTCAGTTTTCACGATAGAGCCAATCATGGGCGATGCAATCTTAGAAGAGTGTGAACCGAACACTGATGCATTCGAGGATGCGAGCGATTTTGATTTAGAATCAATTATTATGGACTCTCCATTCGCATCAGAGGAAGAATATTTCTACGAAATAGAGACTCACACTCAGAGACACGAGGACATTACGAACGAGGTGAGGTTAGCCACGGAAGTTACTAATAAGAGTGAGGGAAAAAAAAGAAAGAAGAAAGACACCATGTCGGAAAAAGAAGAATCTTTGTTTGAAGTACCCGAGAATTTCAAGAAATATGAAATCGAAGATAGAAGAATCATGGTACGAATGCCTAATAGAAAGGCGAATGACGGACAAGTATATGATAACCGAGAGAAAACCAAGAAAGTAATAGTTGCCATAGAAGGAGAAGAAGAAAAATGCACATACATAGGGCATGATTTGACGACTGAAGAAGAAGAAGAGTTAGTTGCCCTATTGCGCGAATATAGAGATGTTTTTGCTTGGAGTTACAAAGATTTGAAAGGAGTAGACCCAGATATATGTTCTCATAGAATCCCTATGACTCCAGATGCGAAACCGACAAAACAGAAACCTTACACGTACAATGATAATTACGCTGCGAAGATTAAAGAGGAGATAGATCGATTGATAGAAGCAGGATTCATTTACGAAATTGAGCATACCGAATGGGTATCCCCCATTGTGGTTGTGCCCAAGAAGAATGGAAAATTGCGTGTGTGTATTAACCTTAAAAAAGTTAATGCCGCCACGATTAGAGATAGTTATCCTCTTCCTATCATGGAACACCTATTGGAAAGAGTTGCGGGCAAGGAAGTTTACAGCTTTCTTGATGGATTCTCAGGCTATAACCAAGTAGCCATTGCTCCAGAAGACCAACACAAGACGGCTTTTGCCACAGAATGGGGCATATTTGCATTTCGTGTGATGCCATTTGGCTTAACAAATGCACCCGCCACTTTCCAGCGACTTATGTGTCATGTTTTTAAGGAATTTTTACGCAAGAGCTTGGAAGTTTATGTCGATGACTTATGTGCACATTCAAATGTAAGACAGACACATATTCCAGAGTTAAGACAAATATTTGACAAATGTCGAGAATATCAGGTTTGTTTGAACCCAGAAAAATGCGTTTTCATGGTCAGACAAGGCAAAATTCTAGGACACATTGTGTCAAAAAATGGAATCTCTACGGACGAAGAAAAGGTGAAAGTAATTGCAGAATTACCTAGACCAACTAACGTGAAAGAGGTACAGGCATTTATGGGCCATTGTGGATATTATCGACGATTCATACACATGTATGCAATCATAGCTAAGCCTCTGTACTCTCTTTTAACCAATTTTGAATGGACAGATGAATGTGAAAATTCATTCAATGAACTTAAACGACGTTTGTGCTCAGCACCTATATTGACCACCCCAGATTGGAGTAAGCCATTCCATGTACATGTGGATGCATCCAATTACGCCATAGGATGTGTGTTAGCACAACCCACGAATGAAGGTAACATAGATCTCCCCATAGCTTACGCTAGCAGACAACTGAACGCAGCAGAGAGAAATTACACCACGACGGAACGAGAAGGATTAGGGATGATCTACGCTGTAAAGAAGTTTAGGCACTACTTGTTGGCCAACAAATTCAAGTTCTTTACAGATCATCAAGCCCTATTATATTTAGTCAACAAACCATGTAACACCGGACGACTGATACGTTGGTTTCTATTACTCATGGAGTATGATTTTGAAGTGGTAGTTAGGAAAGGAAAGACGCATCTTAGAGCTGACCACCTCTCAAGATTAACCTCAGGAGAAGCTCCTCAAGGAGTAGCGGATGATCTACCAGATGCATACTTGTTTAACCTCGAGATAGCACCGGAATGGGCTAAGCCGTTAGTCCCTATTCTGACATACGGACCCAAGAGTCCTAGGATAAAGATCAAAGAAGGAGAGATTACCAAATCTCAGAGGTACCAAATAATGGCAGGAAGCATATATAAACAAGATAATCAAAAGATTCTTGCTTGTTGTGTAAATGAATCAGAACATGCGAATTGGTTGCAATTAGCACACATAGGTGCACTAAAGCAACATCATTCAAAACATAGAACACTACAGACTCTACAAAGACTAGGAGTATATTGGCCTACTATGGAAGCAGATGTCTACAAGTTGTGTAAGGAATGCCATGTTTGTTGTGAAAGACCACCAGTTGAGCATGCGACATTATATCATGTGTCTCTCACACCAGACTGGAGTGAACCTTTGGTGACCTACTTGAGGACGAACACATTCCCTCAAGGAATGACCTTAGCTCGACAACGCAGTCTAGAGCAGGAAGCTCACGACTATTCACTTATTGGCGATAATTTATACAAAAGAGGACGAGATGGATATCTAAGACAATGTGTTCATGAGAGCGATTATCTGAGAATACTAGAGACTGCACACCAAGGTGTAGCAGGAGGTCATTTTGGACCAGATAGGATAATCAAAGCCATCCTCTTTGCAGGATTATGGTGGCCCACTCTTCACATGGATGCACATACCTATGTAAAGAGATGTGATGTGTGCCAAAGAACTCAGTTTCCTACTCGCAGAGATGAAATGCCATTGAAACCCATGATGGGCGGACGTGCATTTTCTAAGTGGGGTATAGACTTTGTAGGACCCATTAACCCCCCTGCAAAAGGTACACATGCGGAATATATTATTGTTGCCACAGATTATTTAACCAAATGGGTAGAGGCAAAAGCCACAAAAAAGAATGATGCACACACGACTGCAAAATTCTTATTTGAAAATGTCTTTACAAGATATGGATTGCCTATAGAGTTAGTGAGCGATCGAGGCACTCACTTTCTAAACCAAGTCATTGAATATTTGTTACAGGATTTTATGGTGATTCACAAGAAATCTGCACCATATCATCCTCAGGCCAATGGTCAGGCTGAAAGCACTAACAAGATACTTTGTACCGTACTGACGAAACTCGTGAACAATAAACGTTCAGATTGGGACAAATAGCTACACCACGCTGTTTGGGCATATCGAGTGGCCTACAAGACCGTACTCAATGCAACTCCCTTTCAGATGGTTTTTGGTCAGAATGCAGTGCTTCCTTTGGACTTCTTGATACCGACCCTTCAGGTTGCACAAGAACATCAGTGGACCGGCCATGAATTATTAGCGAGAATAATGGACTTGGAACGATTAGGAGAAACCAGGCTAAAGGTAGCAGCAGGAATATACGCTGCGAAGAAGCGACAGAAAGCATATTTTGATGCGCATGTGAAAGATAAAGGCCTAAAAGAAGGAGATTTAGTTCTAGTATATACGCTGAAACAGCACGCACGCAAGTTAGAAAAGCGAGGTTATGGACCTATGATCATTAACAGACTCTCGACTAGTGGAGCAGTACAGTTAGCCACCTTAGAAGGAGATATAATGCCTAATTACATTAGTGGTTGTAGAGTCAAGCTATATCAAGAACCTCTTACTGAGGATATGCTTAGACGACTCACGTTGGCAAAGAAGCGTAAGGAGGAAGAAAATAGAATACGAGCGGAAGCTCAGGCAGAAGCCATAGAACGCATTAAGCGCATGAAGCTAAGAAGACAAGGACTAGGGAGAGAACATTATAACCATCTGGAAACATCACTCAGATATCCCATGGCCATGTGTCAAGTAAAGTCAACCACTCATCCTAGCATAGTGGACAGAAGGCCATTCGTTACAGTTAGGCTAGAGCACGGTAACCATAGCCAAGAACTCAGGGCTTTGATTGACTCAGGTGCTGCGACTAGTGCGATTAGATGGTCCCACTATAAGGATTCAGGAATAGAAATGCGGCCAATAGAGGCATACCTCATAGGCCTAGGAGGCATGGAAACCCCTTGCATGGGCGAGGTGGACCTTCCTATCCTCATTAAGGAGGTGACCATGACAGCGAAGCTATTAGTGTGCCATGATGACGACCTGATAGAACCCCTAATCCTTGGCCAAGATTGGCTATACGATCACTCAGTGGACCTAAATCTTAGACAAGGCTCCTTACAGATTGGAACCTTAGAGCAGAAGCGAGTGATACCGCTTGACTTCCCTAACGGCATTCCGCTTGACGGTGGTGACCCTAGACCCTATGAAACGCATGCGACGGAAGACAGGAAGATTTTTGGGCAGACCAGTCACGTTACGTCTACACCAACCCACTCGGGCTTGGCTATAGACAGTTGTCAATCAGAAGGACGACAGGAGATCTTCCCTGGGACTTCCTGCAAACTAGAAGAGGCAGTTACCCAACCGCCAGGGCAGATGGGCACAATAAGAGGTCAGGTGGGTTGCATCAGCGGCCAAATGAGCACGACACCCTGCGGTGCTCATCCTTCCAAACTTGTTGCGGACTGGCCTAGATTAAAGTTACAAAAGGCATCACTTCCTAATGGGCAGGTCACGCAAGTGTTGGAACTCCCTTCTTTTCCAAAGCAGAGTGTCCATCCGACCTCTCAACCTCAACAACAACAGAGTCAACCACGACAAAGGAACCCAGACCGACGACAGTATCAGAGGAAACAACATGGAAAGCAGTTTAGGCCTCCCAAAGGGAGCGGCACCAGACAAATATGGGTGCCGAAAGGACAAAAAGCACCGAAGGACTCCAACCAAGCAGAGATCAACAAGCAAAAGGCTGAACAGAAACAGAATCGAGATCCACCATCCCCTCGACCTTCTTCTACAGGTCCGAGCATCCGACGAATGTGGATCGCCAAGAAGTACCTTACCCATAGACCCACGCCCACGCAGATTTGGGTACCCAAACCATGTATCATAGCTCAACCCATAAGCCATGTAATATATAACCCCCATAACTCATCTCATCCCTCGATACCACCAAACCCGACACCACCTTTTACCCCTCAGCAGAAACCCACCACCCACTCCAAGATCTTTAGGAAATGGATACCGAAACGTGTCCAACCGTTTTCCCCTAACCCATTGTCTAACTACCCCCCGACTAACATACAACCTTGTACTCAATTACTAACCTTTAAACCTTGTATAAATTCACCCACCATCATCACACATCACTCGTAATCTCATCTCATCAAGAAATGTATGCATGATCTGAAACGTATAGGTGTCTAGAGACCTGCACTAGTGCTGCAAGAAACATTGCATCCATCACATCACAGCACTTGGCTACACGGGTTACGCATCAGTTATGGAAAGGGATTGCGGTCTCACTTTAATGGGATCATGATTAATTTCCATGCTAATGTGTTAATCTTTTGTAGCAGATCTTTCTCACTAGCGCACCAGCCACCATGCAAACCGACGAAGGAACAACAGGAGCAGGCCCCAGTGTAGCGGCTGTGCCACTCAACGTGCTACGAGCAGAATCCCACCCGACTGCTCCACCGCCGGAATTTCAGGGATTTCCAGGGCCCATGCCTATCGATAACCCCCCTATGGGCTACACCGAAAAGATACACAGGAACTCTCATTGGTTTCAGGGCCTTGCAGGACCCCTTGCGGACGCGGACTTTATATTTGAATCCTCTCTGACTTTTGATGACCGCACTTGGGGAAAGTACCAGTTTTTCTCCAGAGAGTTCGAAGCCCTACAAAGCACCCAGGATTTAACTCATGTTTGGGCCAGAGCAGGCTTCACAGAGTATTTCAGTGATCCTCTGCCCAAACCGGATTTTTATAGGTGCTATTATTTAATCACTACATTGCTGGCATCAGAGAATAAGGACATCCCAGGAACCTTCATATTGCCTACTCTAGTGGATGATCCACCTTACAAAAGATTTTATCTCTCTAAGGACTTAATCAGAGCAGCCATCAAGATCCATGGCACCCACACACCCACAGATCGAGAGAGATTGATTCCAGAACCGATGAAACGTGGGGATGTCACGAAGTGGGAGGAGATTTCGGCCATTACACCTGAGCTGTCAAAGCCACTAAGGATATGCATGCAACATTTCACATTTCCAGCTCAGGACAGATTTACCATGCCCCATAAACGAATCTGGTTCGGATTATATTTGGCATGCACGGGACCTCAAACTGTTGATCTGGCAAGCTGGATCATAGATCAAATGTACCTGGCAAAGCACAGATGGGAGCGTAAAAAAGTGCTTAACGGATGTTGTGCACTCACAAGAATTGTGTATATGTGCTTGGCTTATGACTTGCCCATCGAGCGTGCATTAACAGGAGAGGAATTGAAGGCATTCAAGGGCACAACGAAGAAAGCCAGGAAGCCCAGTAGGACACGGGCAGGTAAGCGCATGCGAGGCACCATCCCTTGCCTCCAAGTGCCAGAGTCGCCGTCACCACAACCCTCTCCAGAGCGACCACAAACAGAAGCTGCTCCCACTGTACAACCTATTCGCATACGGTTGTCCAGACCAGTGGCTACAGAGGCCACCACTAGTACCGCTGCACCTCAGGCAGCTGCCACCTCAGAACCCACCACCACAACAGCAGAAGCTCCCACCACTATTGGTGCGGAAGCGTTTTCTTTCCCGATACCACATATGGAGGCCGACCCCATAAACACGACATTTGATTTTGAGATGCCTGATGCATTCTCAAACGAATTCCAGTATTCAGAAGCACAACTGTTCTCCCAGGAATATGAACGTCCCAGCTACCCTACCACGCCGCGAGATCTGCCACAGGGACAAGCTGTGTCGGGCTCTGAAGAAGAAAGAACCAAAACAGACGACGATCAAGGCGACGATGAAGCCAGCCAGAGCTCACATGACGGACAGACAGAGGGCCAAGGCCAATAAACCGACACACACGGCGACACCAGCACATATGAAGATGAGACTTTCGAAGCCGCAGCGTACACACTGGCTATAAAGAAATTATATCGTACCATGGAGAAAGTCTGGGCACGAAAGAAGTTAACTGAAGAGGAGAGCCAGGCATTAATTGAACAGGAACTCATCTCCGGAGGATTCGAAGACGCATATATCAGAGGGTTCAGAGAGTTAGTCAAATCAGTAGGCTCCCATGAAGCACTCAGGTTTTTACAAAGAAAGCAACTACCACAGTTTGACCCCCGCCGAGTGCGACTACTTTCAAAGCCCGGAGAATATATTCGCGTACCAACAGGAGCTCAGTCTTCAGCACAAGCCAGGGAGGCACGCCTCGCCCCCGAACGTTCATTGACCACCGAACCCATCCTCGTAGATTCCCCACCCCGTACTACCATTGTACATACCACTACTATCCTCGAAATAACATCCACCCCTTCGACTCCTCTCTCACCTCATCTTTCACCAACCCATCCCGTATCACCCGCACACCCACCGGCTTTCCCCACATCCACACCTGTACAAAGCAACATAGCCACAACCTCTTCCTTACCCATTCATACCACCATGCCCACACCCAACCCTCCGCATCCATATGTTAACCCCTTCACCCCTTCATCCTTCCCAGCGTTTCCCCCACCTCTAAGACCCCCATTCCCCTTCCTAACCCCACTAACCTTCTCACCAGTCTCACCTCCCCAACCTACCATAACCCCTATTTCCCCGTTTCACCAAGCTGCTCCAACCATTCCCCCTGTAAACTACACTACATTCGCAAATCCCGTATTCACACCTACACAACCACCCACAATCACACCACTTTTCACAGTCACAACACTAAACACGTCCAATGGCATGGACATATCACCATCCACCTCACCACCACCCACTCCACTCACAGCACCCTCATATTTAGGCACTTCACAATTTTCCACAATCACCACTGCATCCACTGTCCCAACCCCACTTCCCATTCCCACTGCATCTACTCCCACTACATCCTCATTTAGCACTTCACTACTACTATCGCCCACCATAGACACCGCATTTCAACACATGTTCGCATGCATGACGCAAGTCCGCGATGAGTTTGCATCACTCGGCACCAACTATCAACAGCTGCAGAAAACGACGAACGAATTACAAACGCAGCTTAATTCGTTATCAATTGAGAACGCCTCACTGAACAGCCGATACCAAGATTTACGAGAGGCCTATCACAAGTTAGAACTAGAAAGTGAGGAGAAAACCAAAGAGGCCACCACGGATTTGGATAACCTACTTAGAGCCCAGACTGTCCGCAATGCAACGCTTACTAGAAATATGGGCTTACTAAGAAGACACTTAGCCGCAGCAAAAGAGGAGAACCAGAGACTCCAAGAGCAGAATAGAGAGAACTTGGAAGCGGCTTTAGATCATCCAGAACAGCCACTAAGTCCGAGCAGATTCAAGGCAATCCCATCCGAGTCGATGCGGATGCTGCTAGACGACCATGTTAGATTGCTCGAGGACTATGATCGTATGAACGAAGAACATCAAAAGTTAAAGGAAGATCACAAACTGCTACAACTCAGAGAACCAGCAACACAACAAATACAAGTAGCAGCGGAATTACCAGCACCTGTGGACCCTGCCCCTGAAGTTTTAGAGGAACTCAACGCACTCCGGGCCCAAGTAACAAATCTTGAATCTAGAATTGCAGTCTATGAAGCACCACCAAGGCCGGACTCCCCACCTGAGCTACCAGCTGAGGAAGAAACCGTCACTATCCCGGTGGAGGAGACATTCGAAGAGGCATATGAACCGATACCCATCCCAGGCGGACGTGTCACGGCCGAAGGCCAGATGACCTACGAATTACCTACCCCCGCGTGGATGAAGACAGTTGAAGAACTCGGAACGACACACTCGGCCAGAGTAGAGGCACAGCTACATGCCATGGCCATAATTGAAGAGAAAATTTTACAGTCACCATTCTTTGCTCAATTGGCCCCGCGACGATACATATCTGGGCATGAGCTCCAATATAAACCGTACTTCATGTTAATGGCCGAATACCAGTTAACCATAGAGAAAGAAACAGGTATGAAACCAACGCATGCCACTCAATTCGAGCCAGAGGACTTGCCACCAAGGGCGCAGAGAGGTGAAATCCTTCAACCAGACTGGCGCAAAGATTTATTGCAAAATTATCCAGAGATGATGAGCACGTGGGTAAAAGCGCCGCTTCACTTAAAATTTAATCCGTGCTGGGGACCAGTACCACGACGCCGCTCTTGGACTGCCTTCGCTATAAAGCTACAGAACAATAAGCAGTGCCAAGACTGGTTGAACTATCCCTACTTCAAGCCACCAGTCGCGTTACCCACAGTAGGCTACATGATGGCGACGATCCGCCACTGGCTCCCTCGATTAAAACATATGGATGATATTGCCGCGCACATGACTGTCAAAATCTTTGACATGATGCAGATGGTCTTTAAAGTCTTCCGACGCATCAAGGCTCCCCATGTTAACACCCCGGGCTTTGAGCATGGCAACTTTGATTTAGTCTATGATATGAGCACAACGCCATCGCTACGGGTGTGTTACGCCTGGCACTGCAGGATCAAATATCTACCGGCATGTTACAAGCAGACATTCGAAGAAATGTTCACCATCGGCTTTTGGGAGTACCATTCAGAGGTATTTATAAGCAGGCCCACACACTTATTGCAATTATTCGCCTGTGAACGAATGGTGTACTCCACACATTATCAGCTCCCACCACCAGACGAGCCACAACCTATCGATTGGGAGAAACTCGAGGCTGATCTAGCCCGAGGTATTCGTATATCAGAGCACACCCTCGCTCAAGACCTCCTACAGAATTACATCCGGCAGACCTCACAACAAGGTTCTGTCAGGGACGACAGAAGCGAGAGGGAGGGGGGTGTTGGAAGCAGCCAGAGGCACAGACGCCACGGAAGCATGTAAAGAAGGAGCAGGGAGCCAGTCGGATCATTTTTTCAAAACAATTATATTTTTATTACTTCTTCAAACATCCAACAGTGATTTTCATCACTCTTGTAACATATGTAATATAGACAAAACCCCATTTTGCAATCCATAGCTCCATTTTGTGCAAGCCGAGGAGTCCTCGAGCTTGAGGAGCTTAGGTAGAATGCACGTACCAATTTTCGTTATTTTTAGATACCGTTTACCCTTCCAAATAGCATCTAGGATATATTTTTTAACTAGGCCGGTCACTAGATGTGAAACCGGTCAAAAGTAGTCTAGAAACTATAAAAAGAGCTAGAGAGCTCATTTTTGAGGTTAGCTTGTTGGAGTAAAGAAGAGAGTAGAGCTAGTTTGAGCTTGTAAGAGTATTCTTGGGTAATAGAGCTAATTTCCCACCTTCCATTGTGTCTTGCTTGTCTCTTCATTGTGTGTGTGTATGTGTGTGTGCATCTTTGTGCTTCTCACCTTCACTCTCACACCATCTCACGTTCACGATCTTCATATCACTCCTACCTCTCCCTCGGATTGACATTAAGGAGGTGAAGCTTCTTAACGTGGTTCTCACCATTGTGCTAGGGCAACACAAGGCAAGATCTAGTGATAAATTATTTGCAATGTAAACTTCCTGGCTTACAGAAGCTTACGACTATGTTCTAGAACTTTAACCCTGCTTGGGTGGGGGTATGAGAAAAATAACATTACTCAATCAAGGAGCATTTCACATAACCACACTAGAAGATGAGCCTTTACCCTTGGTAAATGTTTCGATGCTCAAATTGTATCATGCTTAGAAAACCCACATCCTTTTGTACATGGCTCATTTTCACTGCTTTCAAATCTTGAAAGAAGGAGCAGGCATGCAGAATAAATACCCCATCAATCTCTTCTTCTGGTCCTTAGGCATAGTTAAGACTCTTCTTCACCTTACTTTTTTGATCCCCTAAGTTTGTTTTGTTTGCTCTGGAATAGAGTGAACCTTAGAAGTGGGAACTATACATCTAGTGGAGTGTCACAGGTATTCGGTCTAGTTCTAGTATTCTTCAATCTGGTGTTTGGTGTCCTCAGTATTCCTAAGCCATCTCGATGGCCAGGTGGTCTAGAGTCACACAATCTCATCGACTACAACACCTTTAGCATTTTGGCCCCTAGTGGCATGCTCAGTCCGATCTTGCTCAAGTGTCCATTGCATGAATTTACTAATAAGTTAAATGTTGATTTACTCCCGCATTGCCTGGCATTGTCTGTCGCATTAACTACTTCTGTCCTTCATGCCACTAGTTGTACATCTCCACCTACAGTGCCCCTTTTGGAGTGCAAACCCAATATTCTTGTATCTTCCTCCCATGTAAAAGAGATAGTCTTGAGTGGCACTTCGTGATTGTTGGTGCAATTACTCCAAGCCTAAATGCTTGATCATTTATCCTAAAGTTCATATGTTCATTCATTAGCACATGAATGATCTCTTGTAAAAGATTGATTTTTTACTCCTTGTGAAAGTGCATATATGGAATCACTTCTAATCACGAGTTCATAGGAGAATCTTTCCTCGAATTATTTGGTGAGGATTTATGGCAAATCAAGTCCTATAACTTTGGAACACTTCTAGGTAAAGATTCAAATTCAAACTTGAATCTTGGCTCCAACAAAAAGGATGTAAAAGAGGACCATCTAATTGCATGGAAAGCAGCCAGATATAACAAAGATTTCAGAGGAATTTGTGTAGCATATTGAGCTCACATTATAGCTCTACTATTGCCCTCACATTGTGCAATCATTCATTGCCGATTTCGTAATTTATGTGCATTAATACATATTGTTTTCTCATATCTCATCTTTTCTACTCTGTCATGTATTACTTAAAACGTTGAACTTATCAGATCCATTTCTCAACATGTACTTGATAATTTGCACAGATTTAAGTTGGTATAGATTCATTAGATTGTCTACTCTCTTGCTACAAAGTTTCATTTTATTTTCCTCAACCAATCTCCTGTTATGTGCAAAACATTGCCCTCTTGTTTGCATACTATCAACTCCCTAAAATGTCAGGATCATCTCAGTTTTGCTAAGCATCATTCTCTGAGCATAGTTGATCATTTCTAGTGAGATAACATGCAAAAGTTAGCTACTCAATTCAGCTAGGTATTCCCAAAAGGATTTTGACCAATTATTACCAAGGAAGGAGTACTGCTCATTTTTTTGAGCAGGTGTAGTGGCCAAAATAGCAAGTTTTGGTCCATAGTGAAAAATCAAAGTCATCTGTTTTGATCCAATGATTTGAGGATCATCTTCCAAAGTACTTGGGTGATTACTTGTGATTCTTGGAAAGCTCAAGAGGTCTAATTTGAACTTCTTAACTTAGTTTTTGCCGGTGTGAAGCAGGAATTTGCAGCAACCATCTCATCTCTGGAAGGTGTCCACCATCTCCTCTAACAGCGACAACCATAGTACAATATGGTGGTGCAACAAAGGAGGATCTTGGAGTGTTGTGGTTGGTGAAGAAGATTGACATTATATAAGAAGCATGTGGGCAGCCAAGAAGGCAATTCATATAGACATCATATAGGAGAGAGAGGACATAAGAGAGAGAGAGAGGAATGCAATAGATTACACACATAGATCTGCATAAACATAGATACATGCAATTAGGCATTGTGGGAGGTAGACATAGATGTGCTTAGGCAGAGATTGTAGAGAAGCATCAATAGAGAAGAGAATCACACATTAGAAGTAGAGTCAGGCTGGCTATCTCCTATGGGCTCTAATGATTTTGGTCTTATTCCTATAAAAAGTGAAAATTCTTTGAATCTCTTTGACAATATTTTCCCAACATCTTAAGGCCAAGTCCTTTTGGGAGAAGTGCCACTTAATAGCCTTCTTGACATGATTGACAACCATGGGAAGTTTAAGTAATCTAGCATCAAGGTGGGGCCAACCAACTTTGAAGAAGTGAGAGTTCTTCTTAAAGATCACACATATGGGTTTGTGATCTGAGAGCATAAGAGTAGTATCTATAATAGCTTGAATTTTCTAAAAATCATGAGCATAGGAAGAATTATTGTAGCATCTATTGAGCCTAGCACCTATAACATTCTCATTAGACTGATTGTTGTGCCAAGTTAATCTAGTGAGCTCAGAGTGATCAATTAGATCATGGTGATGACAAAGAGAAAACCAAGTAGACTTTTCAGCACAAAAAATACAAGAGTCTTTACCATTAAGTCTATCAGAGGTATTAATGACCATGTTAAAATTCCAATTAAACAAATGTTGCCTTGAATGGCTTTTAACTCTTCTTAGAATAGACTTCTAGTTTGTCTACAATTAGAAGCATACAGGCTAACAATATACAAATTAAAGGGAATGTCAATGTGAATTGCAATCCATTGATTAGAAGGACTTTTCACTACCTCTTTAACAAGATGATTCAAAGAAGAGGTAATACTCAGAGCTGCTCCTCCTTTACCCTGATGATGATCTGTAAAAGACCAGACATAATTTGGAGCAACGACTTTTAAGTGAGAGGAGAGTTTGGAACCTCCAATCTTTAACTCTTGGAGACAAATAAACTCAGGAGGCTTGGAAGGATTTTTAATCCAACCATTCATGATCTTAGCCCTGATAGGATCAGACAGGTCTTTGGTATTAGAAGATAATAAATTGAAAGAATCCATAAAAGAAACAAAAAGACGAAGGACAAAGACTCAAAGCACTTAAAACCTTGTTGATTTGTTGGGCTGTAAGAGAGAACGTGAAGTCCTAACTGTTTCTTTTCTCTTAGGGTTACCTTGAAGTCTTGTGATGATTTCATTCACCTTGTTTTGGGATAACGACATTTCCTAATCTCCAGGATCACCTTGAGATATTCTCTACCAATTCCTTTGCTCTATTTACATCGTTCATGAGGACATCATCATTAATCATAGAAGGATACCTGTTGTTGGGGGTGTGGAAGCTCTTCCTTTTTGAAACAAATTGCCAACTTTGAGAACCATCATTATTCTCTTCAAAGTGCTGCTTAAGGGAGGGCACCAAATCCTCATCAACATGATGGTTGAAGTGGTTATTTTCCTTGTCCTCTTCGAACCCCTCAAAGATAGAGTGGTTAGTAGCATCAAGTAGGACACTATAAAGTTAAAATTTTTACCTGGTTTTTTCTTGTTTTGCCTTGGGATGCTCTTTTTGGCCACTTGGGGAGTATTCTGAGGGTTGAAAAAATTCTTTTTCAAAAGAGACTCTTTATTGCCTGTATTGTCCACCACACTATCAACGTTGATAGAATTTAACAAAGGACAATCGTTGATGAGGTGGCTTTGTTTAAAGCATTTGAAACATGCATTAGGTAGATTTTTATAAATGACTTGTTGCTCATGTAAGAACAAACCATTAGAGGCTTTAATCTTGATCGTATTTTTGATAGGTTTGGACACATCAACCTCAATCATGAGTTGGGGGTCCCACTTAGGGTTTATCAACCTCAATCATGAGTTGGGGGTCCCACTTAGGGTTTATCCCCCTGTTCGAGCCTTTTGTCCTAAAACCTTCCCTAAAATTGATGCAAGTTTATTGAGCCAATGATAGAAATCAATTGGCAAGTCAGGGAAGTCAATATTGGCAACTTAGTTGACTTCAGACCTTTAGGGTTAAAACCCATGAACCATTTGAAGAACGAGATAAGAACATTTCTAATGAGCCATTGCCCCTCAGTGATAACCTTGAGGGCACTTTTGGAGTCTTAAAAAAAAAGGTAATAGTTATTGGGCAAGTATTGCACCCCTAGTCTCCCAGTTATCTTTCATCCACCCTTTAAGTATCTCCTGAGCTGGTTTGGGCCCATGGCATAGACCAATAACCACTCGTTCAACCAACTAGTTGTTCCAATTAGAAAGGGAGTTTCTATCTATAACTAACAAGTCTCACCATCCGTGTTATCATGCATGTCGATGTTTATGAAGTGAGGGTTATCCTTAGCTATACCTTTCCCTTTCTCAGACGTAGTGTGGAGAGGGGATTCATGATTCATACCTTGATTGAAGCATTACATGTCCTCATTACCTTGTATATTTGTATGCTCAAAGGCAAGCTTCAAGGAAGTGCTAGCATCATACTTTATCTCCTCGGTTGGGAAGGAAGAAATCTCTAGAGGTCTAGCTATGTCTGCATAAGACCTGTTTGAGGACGGTCCACACCCATTGGTTACCACATCCATGAGTGACATGACCCCCCCTCGAGGGGCAGAGAATAGTAGAGCCCCCATAGCAGGAGGGCGGGAGCCCAAAACCCTCGCATGGAGCAAACCCTCGCAAAACCCTAGCGAGTTCACTAATCCTAGCTTGAAACTCTCAATGGAACAACCTTTCACCCTGTGACTTGAGCCAGCCTGCCGCCTTTCTAGAAGGCAAGCATCCCAATAAATGGAGAGACTCTCTTATTTCTTATTACCCGAGAGAAAGATGTCATGATCTTTACTATTCAATGATTTTCGGTTATTGCAGGATGACCTTTGATCATTAGAGTTGACGCTTTAGTTCTCTACCTTGAAAAGAATCAATGGCCGATGATCAAGTCAACAAGTGCACACAACAATTGATGGGAATGAGATTCAATTATGTGATTGACATGTGATTTGCGATTCGTGAACCTGATGCACTTTTTATGTGTCCATCAAATCGCCAATCTGGCCATCATGTGCGACCAATGACAAATGCCTCTTGGGTTTTATGATTACTTCCTACAACATCTTGTTCAAAGAAGAGGCTGTTGCGGCACGTATATCTGTGTGCTGCTGGTTACTACAGTCGCGGCTCACGACACTATGCACATCTTTTAAGTTTTGATCCTCTTCTCGAGATTTGACTCGTGGTTGAATTGACTTCTTCTCAGGCAAACTCCCCTCTAGTTCACAATGCCGTTCCTCTTTTCCCATCTGATACGCTTTCAGTTTCGTCAAAGAAAAAGGGGCTGTTGAATTGGGCGATGGGTACTTCGGCAAAGTGGCACGGAAGCTGCAGGGAATAGCACAGTGTAAGAAATGCGGGTGATGGAGACATCGTGGTCCGTCACCCAATGCGGCAGCCTCCGTCGGACGCGCAGGGAAGACACGTTCACACGGGCCCGACCGCCCACATCGATGTCCGCATCTTGGTTCAGTGCCCCAGCCTGCTAGGCTGCGATGTGCAACGTCTCGTAGGGAAAGCTCTGATTGGGGTGCTGCAATGACGTGGACCTGTCGGATCCAATGGGAGGGGAAGAAGCAAAGCGCGGGAAACGTTAGATTTTATGGAAGCGCACAAGATTTTTTTAAGAAAACTAAAGAATAAACAGTAACAGGTTGAAATGGGGCCTCGGCCCACGTCCCTTGACAGCGGCCAGTTAAGGACGCTATGGGCCTCTAGAGGCTGGAGCTCGCTGAGGATGTAATAATAGAGAGAGGAGGGGAAAAGACGGGAGGTTCGTTAGAACGGGGAACGGCGTCGGCAGAATATGGCAGGAGTTGGAATGAACTGTAAAAATTAACTACCCTAAAAATAGCAGGGCTACAAGAAAGAGCAACCGCTAAACAAGTAGGGACCAGGCTTCTTCGGAGTTTGATTTTTTTTTGATAAAAACAGGAAAAATAAAATTGATGCTACTTGAACTCAGGACATCCTCCTGCAGCTTCAAGGCGTCAGCCACTAGGCTACGCGGCCACGGACATATCCATGAGTTATCATGAAGGATGCCTCTACCTTAAGAGGTTGGGTGTGTGAGTGTGTATTTCAATTTCAGTATACTTTCCAATTTCCTTGTACCCTCAAAAAAAAAAAAAAAAAAAAAAAACAAACTTACAATCCGTAGCCACGTAGCCTAGTGGGTTGACGCCTTGAAGCTTGAGGAAGATGTCCTGAGTTCAAGTCCTGGCTGGACATGTCCATGAGTCTTTCATGAAGGGGTGCCTCTACCTTAAGAGGTTGTATTTCCAATTCATTGTTCTCTCAAAAAAAAAAAAAAAACAAACTTACATCAGGCCCTCAGGGGAGCCCAAGGCAGATATAGGAAATCCTAGTTCCGAAAAGGTAGGGGGGCCTCATAAGAGGATAGTGTTAGCAAAATCACCAAGGAAAGTGATCATGTCACACCTGGGCTTTGAGTACATATGAAGGAGCTTGGCCTTCCACACATTACAGTGGTAGTTTTTTAAAATTACAAAGGGGCTCTTAAAGTCCGATTGGGATTCATGACAATAGGATGAACAGAGATTGAGGATTTTCCTCAGACCCAGCAGACAGGAGAAGAAGTGATCTTTTCCCCTTTTATTAAAGATGGCACTGTTTTATTCTTCCAAATAAACCACAAAGAATGATTTCTGATAATCTGCCACAGAAGGATGTCCATGCCTCCTGATTCACCAATCAGAATATCTTTGCAACTTGGAGTTTTGAGCCCCTGTATTTGACAGTAAGACCAAATGCCTACCCAGAATCTGGAAGCAAATTTACATTTAATGAACAAGTGCTCCAAATCCTCTTCTTTGCCACAGAGTTTACAAAGTCCAGCATCAATTTTATACTTCCTAGCATGGCTTCCCGTCCAGATGCCTTTGTGGAGAATGAGCCAGTTCAGACAGGATTGCTTGTTAGAGAGGGGGAAGGCCCAGGAGCACTGAAATCTGTACTTCCACTGCAGGTGGTACCACTGAAGGCCCCACTTCTTATTCAGCTTTCTAGTAATCTCCTTAATACTTCTGACATTCCTTTTGTAGGAGCTTAGCATATCCCCGGCGACATCTTGGAGAGAAATCTCCTTCCTCCACATGTTGACCTCCATCTTCTCCATCAACATCTCCTTCTTGCTTATGAGAATCTGTTTACATTGAACTGAAAGACCGTCAGTTTCGAGAATAGCATTATCATTAACAACTTCACCTGCACTTATCAAGTCCTGCCAATGTCCAAAGCCTTTCTTTCTGCATTTATTCCATCTAATTGGGAAGGTAGGGAGGGTTCTAGTATTAGACCAGCCAAACCAAATGGAATTAGACCAGACTGGGAGATTATACTTAGCCTTAACAACCATTCAGGCTTTCTAGAAATTGCAAATTAGCTGACTACCCTTAGGCACAAAGTCAACAGGAGCAGTAATAACATCCCACAGAGAACAGTTGACCCAACTTTTATTATGCTTAACATTGAACCTGTTAATATTTCTTTTAATCAAACAGGCCCAAAAGTCATTAGAGGGAACAGATCTGTAAATCCACTTGGTAGCCATTTGAACAGCCATCCTGGAGGGGCATATGAGACCAAGGCCACCTTCAGCTTTCTTCATACAACAAATATTCCAGGCAACTTTGGGAATTTTGGAGCCACCCCATAAAAATCTTCTAGCCAGAGAGATGGCCTGACCTAACTGCTTCTTATTAGGCTGCCAGCAGGACAGAAAATAAGTCAGGGAGGGGAGGATATAATGCTTCAAAACAAAAGATCTTTGAGAAATACTATGCTGCATATCAATCCACTTGTAAATTTTAGCCCTAAATTTATCAAGCATCCAATTCCATCTTTGTTCATTAGTGATGCCAAAGCCCATGGGAATACCCAGCAACCTGAATACTGTCCCTTTCTTGATGATATCACAACCTGCTGCCTCAACACAAAAAGGAATCTTATTATCAGTGGCAAAAAAACCCGTTTTCTTATGATTGACCACAGAGCCACTGGCCAAACAGAACAACTCAAGACAATTAAGGAATTGGCTAGCAGAATTTACATCAGCCAACATCAACATGTTGGTGTCATCTGCAAACATCTGCAGACCCAGGGGAGAGTGAGCCTGAGGGATATCCAATCCAGAAATTGTCCCATGTCTGATGCAATCCTTAACAAGCCAACCTAAAGCATCACTAGCTATAGCAAAAAGTAGGGGAGCCAAGGGGCAGCCTTGCCTAATGGACCTGCACAGTCTAAAAGGGTTAGAAAGATAACCATTAATAGCTACTTTAGAAAAAGCATTACCAAAAAGAATACTAACATATTTAATAAAACTTTTGCCAAAACCAATGTCATGCAATGACTGAAGAAT
The DNA here is from genome assembly GCA_020310875.1 of Ceratopteris richardii. NCBI lineage: Eukaryota > Viridiplantae > Streptophyta > Polypodiopsida > Polypodiales > Pteridaceae > Ceratopteris > Ceratopteris richardii. The sequence goes on along the minus strand of CM035439.1, from coordinate 133,886,282 downwards.
GAAATCCCATTCAATCCTGTCATAGGCCTTATCAAAGTCTATTTTGAAAAAGTAGGTGTCAACATTCAGCTCATTATAATAATTAGACCTTCCCAGATAGTGATAATGTTGTTCAGAATAAATCTTCCTTTAATAAATCCCTTTTGTTCAGGAAGAATTATACTATCCATTAAAGGACTCAGCCTTCTGGCCAGGATGGAAGCAAAGATTTTGTATAGAGAAGTCAGGCAGGAGATGGGTCTCCAATTGTTTAGATCATCTTTGGGACCTTTTTTGTGAATTAACTTTATCACTCTAGTGTTAATGAAGGGAGAAAGAGTTCCTCTTCTAGTGGCTTCTTGCCAGATCTTGAGAATTATGGGCACCAACACTTCCTTGAATTCCTGAAAAAACTCATAGGGCAGACCATCATGCCCAGGAGACTTACCAAGCATCAATTTGCTAATGGATTCTCTAACCTCACCCTCAGAGAGGGGCATGTCAAGGAGGGAGTCCATTCCCTGAGGAACCATTTTCTTCCTACAAAGGGCAATGGCAGCTCTTGCACTCCACACAGAATCCCCTCTCTTGGGAGGCTGAGAGAATACATTGGCAAAGAACCTATGAGCAACCTGAAGATTATCCTTCAAATTAGTAACATGAATACGAGAATTGTTCTTGAGCAGAGGGATGAAGTCCTTGGCTTTTTTCTTCCTCATAAGGTCAAACATGTGCTTATTAGGCTTGTCAATTTTTCCTGCCCATAATTCTCTAGACGTGGCAAGGGCACCTCTAGCAAGGAGGTAGTCCTCATTCTTCACTTTTTCCTGCAACTCCAAAATCTTAAATCTTTTGGTAGCCATATCAAGATTAGAACACTCTAACATATTCATCTCCTGCAAAATCCTCCTCCTCCTCTTGTACCTGATCTTTTTAGCTTTATTCTTGAAGTACACAATCAAGGCCTGAATTTCTCTAACAGCTTCTTCCCAGGCCACAAAAGGCGACATATCTTTACTGAAATGCAACTTAAGAGTATTAGAAATTCTTTCCTTCACAATAGGAATCTTAAAAAGGGAAGAGTCCATGTGCGGCCAGCCAGCTCTATAGCAGGGGTTGTTATTGAATAAATTCACAATCAAAGGAGTATGATCAGACAGAAGCAAAGAATGATTAGTAGTGCAGCAAAAATTCCACAGCTCTTGACTCCTGCCAGCATGCATATAGAATCTGTCCAATCTAGTAGGCAAATAGTTATTTTGATTCCTGTTATTCCAGGTATGACTAGTGTTAGCAGAAAGATCCAGAAGGTTATGTTTATTAATCAGATTATACCAACACTGCTTTTCAAAACCAGAGATAACATTATCACTTTTACCATTCCTATCACCAAGATTAGTGACCATGTTGAAGTCCCTTGTCAACAAGATATCACCATTGATCGTGATAATTTCTTCCTAGCATTTAGACCTATGCAAAGCCTGATTAGCAGCATAAACACAGACAACAGTGAAATTGAGAGGCTCTTTACACTTCACAGCTATCCACTGATTAGTAGGGCTCCTTTGCACATCCTCAATTAAGTGGCACAAACCATTAGCAATGCCAATGGAAGCACCACCCTTACCATTATGATCTGTGTGCACCCATTGGCAATTGCTAGAAGTAATTTTCAAATTCGACATGAGAGGGGATCCCCCAACCTTCAGTTCCTGTAAACAGATGAAGTCAAGAGCAAAAGAAGCATCTTTGATCCAGTTATTAATGATCTTACCTCTGACCGGGTCAGAGAGACCCTTGGTGTTGAGAGAAATCAACTTAATACTGTCCATGGGAAACAATCAGGAAAAGAAAAGCTTACTTTTTATGATTCTTTACAGGCTTAACAGCTGAGATCGAAGACCTAACCGTATGTTTCCTTTTGGATTTATTCTTTTCTTTGCCTTTAGGGCTAGGAGACCTGGCATTTGACATACAAACATCTTGTTCGATGGGGCAACCAACACCCTCCTGGGCAATAGTATTCTCATCAAACCTGTTATTTTGATCCAAAAACATTTCATCACAATTACTTAGGGCATCCTCTTCTGAAGATACTGACACACAGGGGTGGAGCATGTAGTGTTTCTGAAAAAGGAATCTTTTACCTCAGATCCTCTCCCTTCAACTTTATCCTGAAAATTAAAGCTTACCTTACTTTGTCCTTCCTGGTTCTTTAGCTCCTCATAAGCCTCAACACCCGAAGGTTGAGAGCCACTGTGGGAGATGTCTTCAAGAACCTGAAAGGGATTGAAAATCCCTTTGACAAGAGGCTCAAATCTAATCCCCATATTAGGTTTTTTTTTTTCTTTGCTTGTAAGGAGCCTTTTTGAACCCTTGATCTTCTTTGGGTTGGACCGAGATATTGGGAGCTGTGGTAGTGGGGGTCTCTTCTCCAGGAATTGTCTCTTTTACCTGATTTTTGGCAAGCAGAGGGCAGTCTTTTATTAAATGACCTTGCTTATAACAATTAAAACACGCGTTAGGGAGGTTCCTGTAGAAAATCTTTTTAACATGCAGCTTACATCCCTTTGAGTTCTTAATAACCAACTCAGTTTTAATATTTTTAGAGATGTCTACCTCTATAAGCATCTGGGGCTCCCATTTGGGATTAATATCTTTTTTAGGTTTTTGTCCGAGCACTTTCCCAATTAACGATCGTAGTTTTTCAAGCCACTGATAGTATTCCACAGGAAAATCCGGAAATTCCACCCAGACTGGAATTTTGGTCGGCTTGTTACTCCTAGGGTTAAAGCCAGGGTACCATTTATAAAAAGAGATAGGGGTGTTCCTAATAATCCAATGCCCCTCTGCTATGACTTGCATTGCGTTACTCGCATCTTCAAAAAAAAAGAGAAAAAAGTTATTAGGCAGGTATTGCACATGCTTGGCAAATAGCCCCTTACTTTCCCAATTCACTCTCATCCAATTTTTTAGGACATCCTGAGCTGGTCGAGGTCCATGACAGAGGGCTATCACAACCTTATCCTCAAGGTGAATGTTCCAACTATTGAGCAAGGAGCTCTCTATAATAAGAGTGCACTCATCCTTATCGTCAGTTTCCGGATCTAGGTTTAACGAATGTTCCTTCTCAGTCTTAGGATAGGAGCTGCCAGCAACATTATCCTCTATAGCCTTGCCCTTACCTTTGTAGTCATTGAAAATAGAGTGAGGAAAATGCATACCTGGTAAATCCTGATTAGCAAACATAGAGTAGAAGCCATGCTGTTGACTCTGTAAAGCCTTGGCGTAGGATACATGACCTTGCAACAGTTGTTGTACTTTAGGGTTGCCACTGACCTGATCATCTGAAGCTTTCTCACAGCTAGGGTTGACACCCAGCGCCAGGGACGACCCATTGTTTCCTTCATAGATAGGATTAAGCATCGAGTTCAGTACGATACTTGTATTATCTGCCTTGGAGCCCATCATACCATCGCGAAGCGCCTTGTGTAGGGCCATTAAGGGAGCCCCAACCCGACATAGGGCGGGGAGGGCACCCCGAGAGGGAACAACAAAAACAAACCACTCGCAGGAGAGCTAGGGTTTCACTCTCGCAGGATCTGCGCTACTTTTTTTTCATCGTGCAGACGCGTGATCTTTGCCAACACCTTCGGAGTTTGATTTTTACAAAGTATCTTAAGCTTAAATCTTATTATCAAAGTGACGTGAGCGCTGGGAAGAACCGCCAACTCAGCAGGATTGCGTGGTAGACCCCAGTCTACCGCGCCGTTGGACCAATCAGTGTGTATGCATAGGCCACGCTAGCACAACTCCTTGAAACGAGAATGCGAGTCTCCTTATGTGGTATGCACACCTGCGTATCACCAAAATTGGGGCCCAAGCTCCCTTATCGCAGAGTTTTTCTTTTCCAGCTTATGATGATACATTAGCTGCGCAGCAGGTGGCCCGCCGGAGGGGACACTGGTGGAGGAGTGGGGGAATGAGCGCGCGTGTGTGCGCGGCTTTAAACGCAGCCGCTGCCACTGTGTGGAATCAGTTGCCTTCGTCGTTCTCTCCTATTAGTACTGGCCATCTCCCTCTCACCATCGTTTCTAAAACTTACCAAGTTACCACTCTCACTCTGGATACCGAAAACCCTCCTGCAACGCTTGCACAGTTCGCCCGACGCCCACTCCTCCCAGACGTCTTCGTGGTACCGTACTAATGCCGACCTAGCCAATGCGCTTGCTTTGAAGGTAGAGTCTCCTGTTCATCACGGAAGGATGACCGCCGAACCTCGGAAACTGGATTCGAGTCCTCTCATTCCGAAGAGAGCCAGACCTTCCGCCGTTGGCAGCTCGCTCTCCCGTTCTAACGAGGCTCAGCAGCACCTGCAGGGCAGGCGGCCGGGACAGACAATGAAGAGAGTGAGGGTGGTCTTCACGGACCCCGACGCCACCGAGTCTTCGAGTGATGAACAAGAAATATCTGTTACCAGCAGCTCTAGGGAGCGAACGAAGAGGGTGGTGCAGCAGATGTTCGTTCCCATCGCCAGTACTACCATATCACCTTTCCAGAAAGGGAGAGAAGCGAACGTCTTTTCCACAGGGTCCGAAACTCAGGTTGATGCGATCGACCTTCCAGTTCTTCCAGGTCTCAGCAGGATCTCTAGGAGAAATAGCTCTAAGTACTGGCCTAGACCAAGCTTGCCGAAGCAGAAGAAGAGAGTAGGTGTCAGGCAGAGAAGATGGGGAAGATGGAAGGTGAACAGCCGACACGTTGATCCTTCATACGGTGAATCAGTAGTTGCTGCCAGTTTGAACTCATCGGAAGCACTACTTGCACAGGAGGTTGCCGCGTCTGATCTGTGCGAGATAGATATGCTATTTCGTGAAGGTTTTTTGAGTGACACAGCTACTCCTGCAGGTTCTTCTATGTATTCTAGCGAATCTTTCGAGCCCTTGTTTTGTCCCGAGCTCAAGGATATGTCTAAGTGTTTCCTTCCACACTCGCCATCCTCAGTTCTTGAGGTCTCTACTAACTTCCAGGCTGGTTCCCCAGCATCAGAATTCGATATGACATTCTCTGACTGCAGCAGTCCTCGAAGACGAGCTCCAGGTATCCTCATTATACGGTTTCTTTTCCTGTCATTTCATTCTTGCTTGAGCATATGATGCCAAATTCTTTACTGTCTTATGCAGACATCGATGCGGCAAGTATACCTGTGCAAGAGCTTTCTCAATACCTGACTGACTGCATCATACCTCATCCCTCCGCCGTAGAAGAACCTCTGTTTGAAGCATGTGGTGATAACTCCTTCGTAAACGTAAAATCTGAGCCTTCTAGTTTGAATGACAGTCTGTTCGAGGATCTCAACGTTGGAACCGAGGATAAGCTTTCATGTTACGATATAGCTTCCTTCACAGACCCAGAAGATGAACACGGGAATATCAACCTTATGTCGTTTGAGCTGGATGCAGAAGCTCTTACGTGGATTGACATTCAGCCCGACCTCTAGTAATCCCGATTTTGAAATATGTTGTACTATTCAACGGTTCATAGTGGCATATTTAGTCTGTTACTGGAGTATTTCGTGTATAATCCATATGAGCTTTAGTCGAAAATGATTAAGCTCTCTTAGTTCAAATCCTTGTAGTTCAAAATTATGGTAATTTAATCTCTAACGAATTGAGATCAATCATCTTGTAAAATATTTCTTGCGGGCATATTAGGATTTGTTGTTTTCCAGTGGAAATGCGCCCTGGTACAACATACTGTTTAAGTATTATAAATTTAAATCTCTATATGTATATATATCATTGTATATGGTAGGGGTTTTTTTGTTCATAGTAGCACAAGAGAGTGAAGGGCTTTGGCTATCAAAATCCACCCCGGCGTCGTGAGTGATGAATGGGGTTTATGTAATTTATTTGAATATTTACTTCTAACAGAGTAGTTTATTTGTTTGTTGTCATGTACTTCATGTTACTAGTATGATGAAATATATATTCTATTAACACACTTAATTATTATTTTTATTTGTCAAGTCACACTCTTAATTTGTATTTTGTGTTCCCTTTATTTGTCTTTCATTTTCCCTTTTCTATATGTTGATTTCATCTATAATATACTGTTAATATGTCATCGGTACGAATTTATTATTCTTGTCTACTTGTCAATTTTATGTGTTATATTGTATTCATGTTTTATGTTACCATATTTTTTACTTTATATACTGATCATTTATATGTATGTTCTTATTCATATATTTACTAAGATGGAAAAATTCAATATTTTTATTCGATATATTTCGTCTTATGCTTTCCATATTTCAATTTAATTTATAAATATTTTTAATGTTTTATTTTACAAGATGTGGCATTGGCTAAGGTCAGGGGTTTGGACTTGTAATTTATTTCCTTAAACAGGTTGGAAATTTCGAAACAACAGACTTATACGAAAGAACGTAATCGGAAATGCAGTCTGTGAGTCATTATGCACGCCTCATGTGTGTTGATACAAATTCTGATGCAGTGAATGGGGTTGAACCATCGTACTATCATGTGAATTTGATATACTCATTAGATCCTTTGAAAAGTGATTTCAGACCATGTATTACCCCTGTGAGTGACCTTGCTAGGAACAAATCTCTGTGATTTTGATAAACCTGTGCAGATAATCCAATATTTGGACTTGTGCAGATATTTGGACTTGTGCAGATAATCCAGGATTAGGCTGTTGAAGAGGAGTCTCCTGTGATCAGATAGACATGGGTGATCGTGTGGAGTGTTTGCATACTGGATTGTCACACATGTATTGGAGATACGCCGGGTCCATTTATGTATAGTGCACCAAAATGACCAACCAGATGAACATCATACAAAAGAATCCTTATTCAGCTTTTATCTGGAAATTGTATCTCTTGTAACAACATAATGCACAATTGGTTCTTCATAATGGGGGGCTCTTACAAATATGCAATTATATGTACAATCATGAGATGGAGACATTGATCATATACTAACATAGTATGAATTACAATGATTGTATAGTTCTATTTTAAATTGGGGTTGTAGAGCTATAAGAATATTGCCTCTAGCTTTGTTTGCACTCACCTTGACATGTTTACTAAAGGTCATCATCTTAGATAAGTATCATGCTATCTTGGAATATGATCATGTTTCCATTTATTCAAGCTTTCTTGGAACATGATTATGTGCAAGTAATAACAAATCCAAGGCTTACTAAGCATAGGAGGCCCATGCCGTTTTAAATTTAGCATAACTAGGAGGGAGTGTTTGCTGATGCAAGTGTAATTTAGATCTAATGCAATGGATAAAGTGGAATGTATTACATTTCAATCTTCTAAACAAGAACTAAAAGTCAATTGACTCTCATTGTCAATGTTATAAGCAATTTAGATGTTATGAGCAGATATGGTGAAACACATTTGAATCAGGGCATGATGCCATATTGGATGAGAATCTTATAAAATCAAGTGCAACAAATTAACTATTTGGACAACCACTTGTTAGAGAGATGACTCTCCTCCCAAATTGATGCCTTTATGTGGAGAAATTTTACTCCAATATACTTAACAAAAGTCAGAGGACCTCTTCTAGAAGCTACTTGTAAGACACATGCTTAATAAAACTTGATTCAGCTTTGTAACATGCTGGTCCACACATAGTACTCTTTCAGCTTTCTAACAAACTAAAGAAGTTCATATGTTCAAGAAACCGACTGTATAAATGATCAAGAAACCGACTCTATAAATATAGACTACCTGGTTAAGCAAAAAATTGAGGTTCAAAAGAAATGCTCTGAGTCAATATTGGAGAACTATTTAGTAGAGATGTCACATGCAGAGAGTAGTAAGTAAATAAGCTTTCCAACAACATATGATATGCATTACTACCTATCAATTCAGGTTAAGCAAAAAATTGAGGTTCAAAAGAAATGCTCTCAATCAATATTGGAGAACTATTTAGTAGATATTCCAACAACATATGATATGCATTAAATGGATAAGTCCATAGAGAGATATCACCTTCTGAAGGTGGTTTGTGTACAGAAAAAGTATGCGGCTGGAATACCTATGTGCCTTGTAACACTGTTGAGGGACCTTTTGATATCCATTGGTGAGAGAATGACCAGCATAGCTTGTAAACCATCTCCTTGTCAACTCCACACATTTTCGCGTTCATAGGACTTCTATATATAGAGCAATGGGCATGGGAGTTTGTGTCTCTTCACCTACCCTTGCATCTTCTCTCACCTCTTGACCTTTCACTTCATGTCTTGTAATCTTCCATTGCTTTGGGTGCCATTTGGTGCTCCAAATCACTCCATATGGATAAGGTCACTACTTTTTTGAGTATTCCATCTCTCCAAGCATATTTTGGCTTTAATCCAAGCCATAAATAACTTATGCCCTTTTAATTCAACACTCTACTTTAAGGTTATGTGTGTGCTCATTATATTTTCAAGACCTATCTTCATTTTGGGCTTACAACAAATACATAAATGATGAAGAGGTAAATAATGAGAGGTGATTATGTGTCAAGTCTCACAATTGGAGTTTGCACAAGTACCATAAATTTCCGCAAGTCTCCAGGTTGAACCTAAGACCTCCTCCTTCATAACATTGAGACTTAAACCACTAGGATAAGTGGAGCACTTGGTTTAGAGAGGACATGAACTTATGCTCAAGTCTAGTCTCGAGATCTTTGGCCATACATATGAGTGACCAAATGGTTCTTGATTTTAGATCTGTCTCAATCGATTGGACCCTTGTATCAAACTTTCTTTATTACATTCTTCCACCCTTGGGAAAGATTTTCGTCCTTGAAAAAATAACTCTATATATATAATTATAGGCATACCCCAGAGCCTCATGTTCTAACATAGAAGTACATGTTTCATCTCTGTGGTGGGATCCCTGTTCAAATGATTCAAAACACTATCTAGCTTTGGTGAATTGATAAATTGATATGAGTACTAAGTAGTGAATGAATGATAAGGGTTGATAAAAAACATCCCTCGCAATTAATTGTTTTTCACTGTGCTAGCTGGGTAGTAATATGTGAAATAGGTGGACTCAAATTAATTTGGATGTTTGTACTATGGTTCACTCCTAACTAACGTTTACTTGATGTATTTCACCAGATCGGAGGGCTACTTTGTCCTATGTAGAATGTAGGAGAACATTTGCCATTTATTTTTGGTCAACTTTACTTTAACTTGACCAAGTCAAATCCAAAATGAAAATTGTTCAACTTAGGACACTTTTCTCAAAATCTTTAGCTTTAACTTCTTGGGAATTGTTTATCTTATGAGCAATTCCTAACTTGTCTTCTCTAGAGTGTACTAAACTCTATGAAATTCATTAAGGTTATGCTATTTAACTTGAAGCAAACTCAAATGAATAAATCAGCTTAGCATCTTTTTGAAGATTGAATGGGTTCTTGTACATGAACATCTATCTAGGATGTTTAGTTTAGTTACCTTGTTCCAACCGGCTAGCCTTGGACTTTTGTGAAAAGGATCAGATACTCTATCTGAGTCAAATCCAAAAGATTTGGAAAGCAGAAAGAAAGAACAAAAACTCTATGCAACCAATTCAAAATTCTTAGATACTTGAAAGTGATTCAAGACTTTTAACTTTGCTTATATCGATTGCAACAAGGTATTGAAATCCAACCACAAGATACTAGTGTGGTATCCAGCATCAATTTTTTGATCGAATGAGGTTGACATTTTACTCAAAATAATGCTTCATTTGAGATTGTGTTAATTCCTTTATTCAGTCTTTATGATTGCTTATTGGGAATGCTAAGATGTCACCAAGCTGCATTGTCAATTGGGTGCTTTCAAACTAACTCACCCTTTCCAATCTTAGTTGAAAGGATCATTTCAAAGTCTCAATTGATTCAAAAATTGATCAAATATTTTTGCATAAAACCCACTTTTATCTTGAAGTGTTCTATAATTCAAATAAGAACATGCTTTGCCATGTTTAAATTATAAATGAAGGTCCTGGAAGTTAATAACTTCATGGCCTTCTTACTTATTTGATCTTGAAAAAGTATTTTGTCAAGCATTTTATATGAAAGTGTCTTGTAAAATCATGTTTTTATTCTGCTTGGATTTAAAATTTGTTGGAAAACAATGTCCCATTAGTCCATTTTTATTCACACTATAGACAGTTTGTATAATCTTTGATCTAACTCCTTGTACACATTATACAAGTTGTTCTTCAAGAATCAACGGGAGGTCACAACATGAGTTGCGCGTTCTAGTAATCCCTCTAACAACAATTTGGGTTGGCGTAGTGGCTATGATATTGGACTCCCATCCGAGCGACCATGGTTCGAATCCTGGAAACGGTGCAACACGGAAGAAGTTCAAACTTTTGCTTTATTAAAAGCTATGGATAGCGGATGGACAATAAAGCGATAACGTTTTCCGTATGCGATCACGAAGCGTTTCCGATCGTAGATTTTTTATCAAGGCGAGAGCTTTTTGAAGAAGCTTTATTCAATCAAAGCTCTACTATATAAGAAGTGCTTGGGGTCACTTCAAGGTATCCTTCACCTAGTATTCAACACAAGCTTGGAGCTTGGACCTCAATAGAGGTGGTGTTTCATCTAGCACATGGGGCAACCATGGTGCTAACTTGAAGCATGTTAACACGGAAGAAGTTCAAACTTTTGCTTTATTAAAGGCTATGGATAGCGGATGGACAATAAAGCGATAACGTTTTCCGTATGCGATCACGAAGCGTTTCCGATCGTAGATTTTTTATCAAGGCGAGAGCTTTTTGAAGAAGCTTTATTCAATCAAAGCTCTACTATATAAGAAGTGCTTGGGGTCACTTCAAGGTATCCTTCACCTAGTATTCAACACAAGCTTGGAGCTTGGACCTCAATAGAGGTGGTGTTTCGTCTAGCACATGGGGCAACCATGGTGCTAACTTGAAGCATGTTGAGAAGTAGCTATGGAGTTCTTCTTAATGATTCTTCTTGGAGAAGAGGAAGGGTGTGCTCACACTCTAGCTCATGGAGAGGAGGTTATCTCTTGTTCATGGCAAGAAGACTTGGTCATTAACAGCTTGATAGTGAGGATCGACCATCTACATGTCGTAGTTGAAGATTGTCTTCTACATGAAGATGTCGGGCTACTTCAAAGACATTGGATGGTGGTTAACATAAGATTTACATCTTATGTTAAGTATTCGGGTACATATTCTCTTTATGCACACAGGTACTACTTGAAGCTTATGGAGGCAGTAGCATCCATATTTGGAGGAGTCCTATTCGGCATAGGTACAAGAGAATCAGTATATATATGCTTTATGCATATTTGGATGAGGTGTTTGAAAAGGTGTGTTCACATGAGTTTGAAGATTTTTGGCAGCAAACTTGTTAGCATTCTTTGCTACTTTTTAAGTATGTGATCTTTTCACACACGTATCTGACTTAGGGTCTTCCATAGCGTAAGGTTAGATGAGGGTTTGTTGATTATCAGTTTCACACTGATCCTTCCTCTTTCAGTCACTCATATTCAGTCTTCTATAACCTATATGGTCACACATCTCATGTATATTCAGATTTCTGCCCATACATCTGAATATGTTTGTTACATTTGTACATTCACTCATTCATCTATTTCTCATCACATAGAGTGGTTGAGAGTTTTGCTCCCACATTGTACATTGAACATTGGTATATATGATACTATGAGTAAGCGATGGCTTACGTAACACCTTACACATGTTGTCTAGTCTCTCTCTATCTTTGTCTCATCATTTGTATGATTAAGTTGTGGTATGTTCATGTTTTGTCAACGTAAGAAGATTGCTATATTCAATGTTGTATACGCTAGACCTATCGAACCATGGACCTGAGCCTTGAGCCAAGGGCCTACCTCATTTCCAACATTTGGTATCAGAGCACTAAGGTTTTGGTTTCAGAACTTTAGATCTTTGGCATCAATGCATTAAGGCTCATTCATATTACTAGGTTTTCCAGAATTCCAGGTTTACAACATATGATTTAAGGGCATCTTCTAACATTTGATATTTGACATACACACTTAATCTAGATGAGTAGAGATTTGAGAATTAGACAATTCAGTCACATGTGTATTCATCAGTGTGGAGTATGAAGTTGATGATCTGTTAGCAGCCAAATATTTTTGGAAGAGTATGCAAATACTTTACAAAAGTATTATTTGAAGACCCAGACTTGATGAAGAGAAGACTACTTCAAATTCAAGGAAGAACAATGGTTTAGAGAAGATGAAGGAATCAGATCAACATCAAATCACAGGTATCAGTTTCTACTATCAGATTATCATTTGCAGGTCATGTCTTAGAAGAGCAGTTATGAAGAGATTTGAAGGTTTCAAGGAGTGCTTTTATACACTTTCATCATTTGAAAGTTAAAAGCTACATCAAAACAGGTATCTAAAGTTTTTTTTTTTAAGAGAAGTTTTGAGAGATCTCTTTCATGGCAAGAAGGCTCATCTAAGAAGACAAATTTGAAGATGGGATGAGTTTTTTGTTTTCAACCAATTTTCTGTTGTAAGTTGGTTGGATATCAAGGTACAAATGTGATCTAGAGACGGTAACTTTAGAAGGGTAATTCATCATTCAGATGAAAGATTGGTGAATTTAGTCATTTCAGACATTTGAAGCAGAATTTTGATCCAGAGATATGAGGAGATGATAAAACATGATTCTATATTCACTTCCATTTATATACCATGTTTGTTTTATATCTTACTCTTAGCATTAGAGGAAGAGAAAAGTTCATTCAAAGAAGTCAGGAGTGTTTGCTACTTCAAGATGAAGAGAACAAAAGGTATGGAAGAGAAGTTTGAAGATGTTGACATCATCAGGTGGAATAAAGATGCAGAAGAAGAAAGTCCATCATTTCCAAAAGAAAAGTAAGACTTCCTTTTCTCTTATATTTTCCATATACTTTTCCTATTTTATCCTGTACATCCAAAGACAAGTCTACGAGTACATCTTGTGTGAAGAAGAAACAATTTCTTGTTTTGCATTACACTTGGTCATGATTTAGTAGATTTGACAAAGAATTGCATTGAGAGAAAGAAAAGAAGCAGATTTTGAAGACAACTTGTATGTTTTGACTCATATGTATGAGTTGTATATAAGTTGAAGTTTTTGAGCAGGCAGCTTATATGTTCCCTCAAGGAATTCTTCGAGTGTCAATACAGAGCTACTTGGTATATGACAAGTTGCAGAGAAGTATATTTCTTATTTATCTAACTCTTGAGGTAAAAGAGTTTTTTTGTAGCAGATGTTGAAGACTTGGGTTGAGGTTTTATCTTTGCAAAAGGTTACCTCATATTCAGTATTTTTCGAAACTTCAAAAAATTCAATTTTGTTGCTATACAAGTCAATGGAGAATCTACTTTCCATGATTGTCTAGACTTTTGGATACATGTTTGTATTCAAAAAGGTGTTCCATCAGATCGTATCACTTGATTAAAAAGTGGAGTTAGCCAAAAGAAAGTCAAGCAGATACTATCACATTTCACTCGGGTAAAATATGAAAGTTATGAAGTATCAACTTGCAGCTTTTGGAGTTCTCAAGGTGAGAAGTTTGTCCACTTATGTTTCAAGTAGGATGTACAGATTCTTTAAGGATTTGTTTGAAGAAAAGTTTTACAACTTTGTAAGAAGCATGGACACTTGGAGACATTCAGGTAGCAAATCAAACATTCAATCATGAAGGTTTGATAATAGCACATTCTACACAAGAGAGATCATTGATCTTGAATGATCATGTATGATCTTGAGTATTTATGATTTAGTTGTCTATCCTTTGTTTGTGAAGATTCTTAACATTGGAAGAAGTAAGTCAAAGATTCAGGTTCTATCAGATTTGTCTTGCAGAGGGATAGAAGAAGATACTTGTTATGTTACAGAAGGTTATGAATCCTAAAATGCTTTCAGCAAGGTTTTGTTATGTTAAGATCAGCTAACCTTATTCTACAATTTGGAAAGCTGAGGAATGACATGGAAAGCTATTGGCATGTGTACAATGCTAATAAAAAGGGTTCAGAGATTTTGTTTCAGATACAGGTATTGATCACTGAAGATTAGATTTATGAAGAAGGACATCCAGGATTTCATAAAGTCTGATATAATTTGAAGAATACTGGATACTAGTGTTAAATCATCCAGGGGGGTGATGAAACATAAAGACTTATTTTCAGCCATATGTAAAAGAATGCAAAGTCATACCGATAGGTATTCCTATATTTCCTTTGTCAGGTTCTCTTTATGTCCCAGCTTTGAAAGAAGAAGGAAGAAGAAGAATGTTTGGAGAAAGTTCCTGTTAGGATGTTCCTGTTCAGGAGAAGGTTCCGAAATTCTATTGAAGAGAAGCTTGATATTTCAGAAAGGTATATTTCAGAAGTGCGCACATATATGTTTATACCAGGTTCTGAAGGAAAGAGGTATGAAGGATTTAAAGGATGAAGACATGATGACATCATAGATTTTTACTCATATTTCAGTTGATTTTAATTGAGTTGAGTTGATTTGACTTGAGTACAGTCAAATATGAACCAACAGTGTTCATAATGCACTAAGTTGTGAGTTTTTAGTCACAGGTTCCAGGATTTAGTTCCCGATTTTGTTTAGTGTATCTACATGACACAACAGAAGTACGCTGAGAAATCCTTTTGGAAGGTAAATGCAAATATGTGGATCCTAGTGTATGTTTTCAGGTTTTTGAAGACAGGAGATAACAGGTTCAGAGACAGTTCATGCTATATTTGTTGTCAAGCAATGATTGCTTGATGTGTACACTATTGGATATCTAGTTTGCATATTTTCTCAAGTATTATGGTTCATATTCAGCAAGTTCAAGTTTTTTGAAGAAAAGTCAAACTTAGTTTTGAAGAAGACTTTTGAAGAAAAGATTTGAAGATCAATGGGAAGTACAAGCTTGAAGCTTGTGATAGTTTGCAACTTGTGATAGGTTGCAGATTCAGTCCAATTTGTATCATTGTGACATTGCAGGGGGGATTGTTGGAAAACAATGTCCCATTAGTCCATTTTTATCACACTGTAGACAGTTTGTATAATCTTTGATCTAACTCCTTGTACACATTATACAAGTTGTTCTTCAAGAATCAATGGGCGGTTACAGCCTGAGTAGCACGTTCTAGAAATCCCTCTAACAACAAATTGGGTTGGCGTAGTGGCTATGATATTAGACTCCCAACCTAGCGACCATGGTTCGAATTCTGGAAACAGCGCAACGCGGAAGAAGTTCAAACTTTTGCTTTATTAAAAGCTATGGATAGCGGACGGACAATAAAGCGATAACGTTTTTCGTATGCGATCACGAAGCGTTTCCGATTGTGGATTTTTTATCAAGGCGAGAGCTTTTTGAAGAAGCTTTATTCAATCAAAGCTCTACTATATAAGAAGTGCTTGGGTCACTTCAAGGTATCCTTCACCTAGTATTCAACACAAGCTTGGAGCTTGGACCTCAATAGAGGTGGTGTTTCGTCTAGCACATGGGGCAGCCATGGTGCTAACTTGAAGCATGTTGAGGAGAAGCTATGGAGTTCTTCTTAATGATTCTTCTTGGAGAAGATGAAGGGTGTGCTCACACTCTAGCTCATGGAGAGGAGGTTATCTCTTGTTCATGGCAAGAAGACTTGGTAGCAGCTTGATGGTGAGGATCGGCCATCTACATGTTGTAGTTGAAGATTGTCTTCTACATGAAGATGTCGGGCTACTTCAAAGACATTGGATGGTGGTTAACATAAGATTTACATCTTATGTTAAGTATTCAGGTACATATTCTCTTTATGCACACAGGTACTACTTGAAGCTTATGGAGGCAGTAGCATCCATATTTGGAGGAGTCCTATTCGGCATAGGTACAAGAGAATCAGTACGTATATGCTTTATGCATATTTGGATGAGGTTTTTGAGAAGGTGTGTTCACATGAGTTTGAAGATTTCTGGTAGCAAACTTGTTAGCATTCCTTACTACTTTTTAAGTATGTGATCTTTTCACACACGTATCTGACTTAGGGTCTTCCATAGCCTAAGGTTAGATGAGGGTTTGTTGATTATCAGTTTCACACTGATCCTTCCTCTTTCAGTCACTCATATTCAGTCTTCTATAACCTATACGGTCGCACATCTGATGTATATTCAAATTTTTGCCCATACATCTGAATATGTTTGTTACATTTGTACATTCACTCATTCATCTATTTCTCATCACATAGAGTGGTTGAGAGTTTTGCTCCCACATTGTACATTGAACATTGGTATATATGATACTATGAGTAAGCGATGGCTTACGTAACACCTTACACATGTTGTCTAGTCTCTCTCTATCTTTGTCTCATCATTTGTATGATTAAGTTGTGTTATGTTCATGTTTTTTCAATGTAAGAAGATTGCTAGATTCAATGTTGTATATGCTGGACCTAGGGAACCATGGACGTGAGCCTTGAGCCAAGGGCCTACCTCATTTCCAACAAAATTCTCCTTTGAAGTCTTAGTTCCCTTGAGGATTCAATCTTACTTCAAGATTCATTCTAGGACGAGAAGGTATTTATCATCCCATGGTCTGATGTCCCATACCATCTTTCCAACATCAATCTGAGTATAAAACCTAGTGTCCCATGCCACCCTATTTTATATTCACATTGACATGTGAGTGGTATTTATCTCAAAGTCCAAACATATTTTTATAGAGTACCTTCTCACTTAAATACTTTATAAGAATATGAAGTTTTAAGGCATTAACTCTAACTTGTTTTTCTAGGTCTTGATTCCTTCACATGATCATTTCACTTTGATTCCTTCACAAGATCATTTCACTATCTCCTATTTTGCCTTGGAAACTTGAAAATCATTTGATAGAACATCCATCCTTCTTTTCTAGGGTTTTCCAAAAGAAAACCAACTATAGTTCCAAGTTCTTGTTTCTCAAATTCAAGTGCTATTGGCTACACTTAACCAATTTGTAGTGACAAGAGCTTTTCGCTACTTGTCTTTATATTCCTTTCTTACTGAAACATTAAGTAACTACCTTGAGGACTTTTAAGGAATCTCTCTATTGCTTAAGTCTAAGCATCTGTTCATGCTTTTGGAATTCACCTTTAAGAAATCCCTTCAAGGATAGACAAACATTATGTTTTACCTTCCATAGACTTAATTACTATCATCACGATTACAAACTATTTACTTGGAACAACTAACTCTTTTTCATAGTTTCATTTGGATAAGTAGAACTTGGGCATGTTGTAGCTATCTTTGTGGTTTACAACCACCTTTAAGTTTAGGGATCCCATGTTTTCCAAACTATAGCATGCCAAAAAGTTACTTTCTAGACAACTTTCTTGACTAAACATCTATATCCTGAAGATTTTTATTTTCCCTTTCATAACTAGGAAATGATACTAGAAAAGAAATTGATGATTCCATCATGTGATAGCTTCTATCTTTAGAATATCTTTCACAAAGTCGTCATCATGTACTTGACCTAATATATTTATGAACTTATTTCTTGTTTTGGGAAAAGTTCGTGGATGAACGGAGATCCATTTCTTAGAACTTCTTGTATTCCCAAAAGAGAAGTTCACCTTGAAGATGATAGAAAAATGGCATGAATGTTGAAATAGAATACTAGACTTTTTCATTGATTTTTTTTGTCTTTAGGAACTATCTCATTTCCTGAAGATCAATTGTCTAGGTCTCATCTTGAAATTGCGAATCTCTTAGATGAAATCACTGTTGGAGTTTGAAGCCGACAAAAGCACATGAACAACACAAGGAAGAAGAAGAAGCTTGAAGCACAACACAATACTGAATGTATTATCAAGAGAATGTACAAAGATAAGTGACCAGTTAGGCTTATACACATATATACAAGCTGGGGAAAAAAACCTCCTAAAGAAGGAAAAAAGTGCCCTCATGGTCCAAGTGTGTTCATACACATCAATACTAAAATATATCAACAAATCACCCGTAGGAGTGATGCAGTGAACAAGGAGTTGGCACTAATGTATAAGGAAGTGACAAGTTATGTGGAATCAATCCACGAATGGAAGTAAGCCCAAATCTTTGTGGAAAGCTTCAAACTTCTCCCTAAGCAGAGCCTTTGTGAAAAGGTTTGCAATGTTTTGCCTTATGGGCACATATGCCAAATTGATGTCTCCAATAGAGAACCTCTCCTTGACATAATGATAGTGTACCTCAATGTGCTTGGTGCGAGCATGGAACACAGGGTTCCTCACAATCGCCAATGCACTTTGATTGTTAGTAAAGACAGTGATGACAAAAGATTGACCAATAATCAAATCAACCATAAGGTGTCTGAGCCACACATTGACACTCAATTGTCGTTGTGAAAGCTGCCCTATACTCAACCTCACAACCAAAAGTGGCCATAGTAGGTTGCTTCTTGCTCAACCAAGATATGCATGAGCTACCAAGCATGAAGCAAAAACCACTAGTGGACATATGAGTGTCATAGCAACCAGGCTACTTAGAGTTAAAAAAAAGCATGTAAATCTGGCGGTAGTGATCCCCCCCTTGGGATAAAACAATCCAAGTAATTGGGTACCAATCAAGTAGCGAAAGATGTGCTTAATCGCCTACCAATGCTTGTCACTTGGGTAATGCATAAATCTGCTTATCAGTGAGACAACAAACTGAATATCACATCGAGTTATGCATAAGTAAATCAAGCACCCAATAGCTTTCTGATAAGGAACAACATCAAATGCATCTCTAACATCATAAAGACTCAACCATAAACCTGTTTCCATAGGAGTTGCAATAGGTTTGCAGTCTTCAAGGCCAAAACAGTGCAATAATGTGTTAATATATTTTGTTTGATACAAAGTTATTCTCCCATTGACTTGCATAAACTGCATACCTAAATAATGATGCAAATGCCCCAAATTTGACATCTCAAATGAGGCATGAAAATCAGCCTTAAAATAAGAAATATGCTTCTCATTAGGACCAATGAGAAGCATGTCATCAACATAGACAAGAATGATCAAAAGTACATCATTTGCACGCTGAACATATCAAGTGCTCTTAGTTGGACTGCTCTCCAAACCATGTGCAATCAAGTAGGCATGTATCTTTTCATACCAAGCATGTTGTGCTTGCTTCAAACCATATAATGCCTTTTTCAACCTGCACACTTTGTTTTCATGCCCTTTTTGCACAAAACCATGGAGCTTGAAAACATACAATTCTTTGTGTAAGTCACCATTTAGAAATCTTGTTTTAATGTCAAACTGATGTACATTCCAACCATGGTGAGCTGCAAGTGCACATATGCTATGTACAGTAGTCATTCGGCATGTGGAAGCAAATGTCTCATCAAAATCAATGCCTCTTTCTTGAACATAACCTTTTGCAACAAGCCTAGCCTTATACTTATCAATTGTTCCATCAGGCTTACACTTTGGCTTGTATACCCACTTAGTGCCAATGGCCTTCTTCCCAAGAGGAAAATCACATATAGAACAAGTACCATTCTTCATAATAGCATCGTATTCTAATTGCATAGCAACCATCCAATTTTTTGAATTTTGTGCTTCATCAAACAAAACACGCACATTCTCATCATAAAGACTAGAGGTAGCCATAACATAGCAATATGATGCAAAACAAGCACTATGAGAGTATGAGGGAGTACAATATGAGAGAGGTGCATCTAATTTGCTTTCTTGCAAAGTCTATACCAACAATTTTGGCATAGTTTTTGCCTCCTCTATATCAGTTCACTTATAAAAAAGTGCATCACGTAAATCTCCATAAAAAATGAAATGATCTGCATCATCACATGAAACCTATAAAGGCTGAGAAATTGCCTCATTTGGACTAGTACTTGAGTGTCCACCTATAAAAAGAGGAAGCAAAGCATCTATACATCTCGAGAACTAACAAAAGTCTCCTTAGTACATGAAAGTGATGGTTGAATTGCATATTCCATAAAAAAACATCACGTCTAACCAAAATGCATTTAATCTATGGATGATATAGAAGATAGTCTTTGCTTTATGAACTGGAGCCAACAAAAATACATTTCACTACTTTAACATCCAATTTCCTATGTTGTTGTTCATGCACTAATGCATATGCCAAACCACCAAAGACATGTAGATGAGCAAGAGATGGCTTATGACAATGCCAAGCCTCATATGGAGTGATAGACTACAATGCTTTAGTGGGACACCTGTTAAGTACATATGCTGCACACATTTACAACCTCAAGATAGAAACTATGTGGTAGAATCTGACTCTTGACCATACACCTCATCATCTCCTTGAGTGACCCATTCTTCCTTTTAGCAAATCCATTCTGTTGAGGTGTATAAGACATTGTACACTGATGTTTTGTCCCACATTCAACCATAAATGCATTAAAATCAGAAGGCATATATTCCCCCCTCCATTAAAGTGGAGGGTGCCCATTTTACATGCTCACATATTTTCAGCCAAAACTAGAAACTATTTGAAGCACATACACACTTCAAAATTTGCTTTCAATGGATACACCCATGCATTCCTAGAAAAATCATCAATAAAAGTCATGAAGTAAAGGTAGTTCCCAAAAGAGAGTGTCTGCATAGGACCACAGATATCACTGTGAACAAGCTGCAATCTCTGAGTAGCTCAAATCAAAGCATCTTTTGGGACAACAAACATAATATCAGGCTGAGTTATCCATAAACTGAATGCCCAAATAATGAAGTATTTTAAGGCAATGCACCATAGTGGACTCTTTCTCAAGAGCTCCATGATGATATCCTTGTTGTAGAAAATTGAGCTCCAGACACCACACACAATATTCTGCAATGAGGCTACAGAATACACATAAACCACACAATACATAGACCACGAACATGGATTTCTTAGGTCACACAAATGCAGTCCAACTTATAGTATATGACAAACCAGGCCACTATATGTTTTGTTAAGGAACATACATAAAAGTGTCTGACAATCATTTTTGCGTTTCACATGGACACTAATGGTAACAATCTCCCACTAAATAATGATAAAGAATACCTTAGTTCAAGTATACAAACTATACCTCCCACCTGATGGGCATGTTACACAGTATATAGGTAACAATGTAAGGTTCTTAATCAAGTAACCCCCATCAAGTGACAATAGTGTAGAAAGTTATCTTGTGGTAGAGCTTTAGTCAAAGCATCTGCAACATTATCTCGACTATGAAACTTCTCAAGAATAATGCACTCAATTGCTAAGCAATCTCCAATGAAGTGATACCTCAAATCAATGCGTTTGGTCTTTGCATGATAGACTAGATTCTTAGCCAATGCAATGGCACTCTTACTGTCACTAAGTAAATGAGGTACATGTTGAGGTAGACCCATATCACAAGCAAGACAAGGAAGCGACAATGCTTCCTTACATTCCTTACTTGCTGCAACGTACTCTGCTTCTGTAGTGGAAATAGTTGTACATTCTTGAGGATGAGATCTCCAAGAGATAGCACCTCCAACAAAATGAAAAATGTACCCTGATGTAGACTCATGATTGTCTACACAACCAACATAATCGAAATCTGTGTAACCAATAATGGATTCTTTCCCTCTACCCAAGCATAGGCACTTGTCCTTAGTGCCACTCAGATATCTCAAAATCATCTTGGCCGCTTCCCAATGCTTCTTGCCAGGATTTGACATATAGCTTACTCACAACTCCCACTACAAATGCAATCTCTAGTATCGTAGGTACCATAACATACATGAGACTACCAAGAGCACATTCATAAGGAATTTTGGTCATGAATTCCTTTTCCTCATCTGATTTGGGGCAATCACCCTTGCTCAATTTCACATATGTGGGTAGAGGTGTACTTAATGCCTTTCCAACCTACATATGGAACTTGTGAAGTACTTTGGATACGTACTGCAAGAGAAACTTTAACGACCACCACATGCTAGAGAGATGACTCTCGTCCCAACCAAATGCCTCTATATATAGCTCTCTCTAGGGGACTGCCTTATTGGGTAGGTGGATACTAGCCAGCCATGTGTCAGCCATGTAACTGCATGTGCACCAAGTGTCCCAGTTAACTCGAGTTAAGTCAAGTGGATGCTTCTAGAAGGCTCTAGATCTCTTTGGGCAAAATACCCTCCCCATGTTCCCCATGGGGATTGAACCCAAGACCTCCTCCTTCACATCCTTGAGACTTAACCACTAAGCTAAGTGCATCACTTGTTCACAAGAGCACAAGACCTCCTAGTAAGTCTAAACTCGAGATCTTTGGTCATACACACGGATGACCAAACAGTGTCTGATTTCAGATCTGTCTGAACCGGCCAGACCCTTGGATCATAATGACCACCACATGCCAGAGAGATGACTCTCCTCCCAACCAAATGCCTCTATATATAGCTCTCTCCAGGGGACTACCTTCTTGGGCATGTGGATACTAGCTAGCCATGTGTCAGCCATGTAACTGCATGTGCACCAAGTGTCCGAGTTAACTCGAGTTAACTCAAGTGGATGCTTCTAGAAGGCTCTAGATCTCTTTGGGCAAAATACCCTCCCCATGTTCCCCATGGGGATTGAACCCAAGACCTCCTCCTTCACATCTTTGAGACTTAACCAATAAGCTAAGTGGATCACTTGTTCACAAGAGCAGAAGACCTCCGAGTAAGTCTAAACTCGAGATCTTTGGTCATACACACGGATGACCAAACGGTGTCCGATTTTAGATCTGTCTAAACCGGCTAGACCCTTGGATCATAGAATTACTTTATTACATGTAGTCACTTTGAGACAAGTATATCCATCTTTTACTCTTATCACGAGTAATGTGGATGCCAATAATATGTTTGGCATCCCTCAAATCCTTCATATCAAATGTCTGATGCAACTTATTTTTTAAATCTAACAAATCATAAGGACTTGCTAGCTGAAGTACTCTGTTGGCGATGCACCACTATGCACTCTCCTTCTCGAGAGCTCCATGATGATATCCTCAGAGTAGAAAATGAGCTCCAAGTGCCACACACGGTACTCTGCATAGAGGCTATATAATATGCAAAAAAACACAGTACACAGGGAGCACGGACACAGACTCCTTAGGTGTTACAAATGTGGTTGAACTTAATGTTTGTGGCTGACCAAGCCACTATATGTTTTATTAAATAGAAAGAAGTGTTTGGTGGCCATTTGGCCTTTCACATGGACACCGTAATAATCTCCCACTAAAGGACAATATGGCCAAAGTAACTATGGAAGAAAATAAAGAATGATAAAGAAGACCTGAGTGTAAGTATACAAACTATACCTCCTACCTGATGGGCATGTTACACAACATACAAGTGATTGTGGAATTATGAATCAAGTAACCCCCATTAAGGGACAACAATGTCGAAAGTTATCCTATGGTAGAGCTTTAGTCAAAGCATCTTCAACATTATCTCGAGTGTGAACCTTCTCGAGAATAATGCATGTAGTGGCTAAGAAATCTCTAATGAAGTGATACCTCACCTCAATGTTCTTGGTTTTTGCATGATAGACTGCATTCTTAGCCAAAACAATGAAAATCTAACTATCACTGAGCAAATGAGGTACATGCTGAGGTAAACCCATATCACAAGCAAGACGAGAAAGCCACAATGCTTCCTTACATGCCTCACTTCCTACAACATACTATGCTTCTATGGTGGAAACAACTATACATTCTTGAAGATGAGATCTCCAAGAGATAGCACCTCCAACAAAATATACGATTGTCTACACAACCAACATAGTCAGAATCTGTGTAACCAATAATGGATGCTTTCCCTCTACCTATGAATAGACACTTGTCCTTAGTGCCATTCAGATATCTCAAAATCATCTTGACTGCCTCCTAATGTTTCTTGCCAGATTAGACATATATCTGCTCACAACTCCCACTACAAATGCAATGTCTGGTCTTGTAGCTACCATAGCATACATGAGACTACCAATATCAGAGTGATAGGAATTTTGGTCATGAATTCCTTTTCCTCATCTGATCACATATGTGGATAAAGGTGTATGCATTGCCTTTCCACCTTGCATATTGAACCTGTGAAGTACTTTGGATATGTGATCACTTTGAGACACGTATATGCATCTTTTAATCCTATCACGAGGAATGTGCATGCCAAGAGTATGTTTGGCATCCCCCAAATTCTTCATATCAAATATCTAACTCAACTTCTTTTTGAGACTTGACAAGTCATAAGAGGACTTCCCAACAATCAACATATCATTGACATAAAGTATCAAGCATATCAAGCTACCATCTCAACATCCCTTGTTGGAGTTAGATGTTTGTGGAAGCACGCAAACAACACAAGGAAGAGAAAGAAGCTTGGATCACAACACACAATACTGAATGTATTACTAGAGAATGTACAAACATAAGTAGCCCATTAGGGCAATATGGGTATATACAAGCCGGGGGAAAAAAACCTCCTAAAGAGGGAAAAAGGTGCCCCAGTGGTCCTAGTGTGTTCACACACATCACTACCTAAATATATCAACAAAATCCACCCTGGGAGTGATGTGGTGAACAAGGAGCTGGCACTCATATATAAGGAAGTGCCAAGCTATGTGGAAATCACTCCACAAAAGGAAGTAAGCCCAAAGCTTTGCAGAAAGCTTCAAACTTCTCGCTAGGCAGAGCTTTCGTGAAAAGGTCTGCAATGTTCTCCTGCGTGGGCACATATGCCAAGCTGATCTCCCCAGCAGAGAATCTCTCCCTGACATAGTGATAATGCACCTCAATTTGCTTAGTGCGAGCATGGAACACAGGGTTCCTCGCAATTGCCAATGCGCTCTGACTGTCAATGAAGATGGTGGTGGTAGAAGTCTGACCAACACCCAAATCAGCCATAAGGCGTCTGAGCCACACACACTCAACAGTTGCTGTGAAAGCTTCCCTATACTCAGCCTCACAACTAGAAGTGGCCACAATAGGCTACTTCTTGCTCAACCAAGATATACATGAGCTACCAAGCATGAAGCAAAAGCCACTAGTGGACACACGAGTGTCATAGCAATCAGCCCAATCAGAGTTAGAAAAAGCATGCAAATCTGGCGGTAGTGATCCCCCCTTGGGATAAAACAACCCAAGTAGCCGAGTACCATCAAATAGCAAAAGATGCGCTTAACTGCTTGCCAATGCTTGACTCCTGGGCAATGCATAAACCTGCTCATCTGTGAGACAACAACTGAATATCTAGCTGAGTAATGCATAAGTAAATAAAGCATCCAACAGCCTGCTGATAGAGAACAACATCAAATGCATCTCCAGCATCATGAAGACTCAATCATAAACTTGTCTCCATAGGAGTGGCAATAGGCTTACAGTCTTCAAGGCCGAAACGCTGCAATAATGTGCCAATATATTTCGTTTGACACAAAGCCATTCCACCATCAACTTGCATAAATTGAATGCCCAAATAGTGATGCAAATGCCCCAAATCAGACATCTCAAATGAGGCATGCAAATCAGCCTTAAAATCAGCAATATGCATCTCAATAGGACCAGTGAGCAGCATGACGTCAACATAGACAAAAATGATCAAAAGCACATCATTAGCACGCTTAACATATAAGGTGCTTTCAATTAGACTGTTCTCAAAACCATGTGCAATCAGATAGGCATGTATCTTCTCATGCCAAGCACGTGG
Source organism: Ceratopteris richardii (assembly GCA_020310875.1). Lineage (NCBI taxonomy): Eukaryota > Viridiplantae > Streptophyta > Polypodiopsida > Polypodiales > Pteridaceae > Ceratopteris > Ceratopteris richardii. Next base: position 133,860,575 of record CM035439.1, on the reverse strand, counting down.
TGCTTGCTTTAAACCATATAATGCCTTCTTTAACATGCACACGTGGTTTTCATGCCCTTTCTGCACAAAGCCACCGGGCTGAAAAAACATACACTTCTTCATGCAAGTCACCATTGAGAAATGTTGTTTTAATGTCCAACTGATGTACATTCCAACCATGATGAGCTGCAAGTGCACAGTGTTGGTGTAAATCACAAGCCTACACATTTGGCTTGGAAGTTATCATGAAGACTCTACATACATAAAGAACCATAGGAACATATGCTAGTGATTACTTACCACTTTACCTCATTTGTAAAAGTCAAAATGACTTGGAATCTTTTGTAATCACCTACCAAAGTGAGTCGTGGAAAAAGTAGCCTATTTGATTGAGAGAATATCTCCAAGCTTTTAGGACCTTGATCATAGGAAGCCAAAATTTGAATTTGAATTCAAATTTTTGCACACATCCTATAAAAATGTACTTGGAAAAGTCGCGGGTAGATCACTTCACTCCCGAGCTTCATTCTTCTGTAATTGAGTGTGTGTGAGGACTACTCCATAGCCTACACCTCTCTACACCATTAGGCAATGCTAGTCATGCCAATGGAATTGTACACGTGTTAATTGATAGATACATTTATATTTTTCATCTCTGTATTCTCTGCTAGTCTACTCCAAAGTTGGTCAACTTGTCAAGGGCATATCTCAGTCAATACTCAACCAAATTCAGTGATTCAAAGCTTGTTGGATTCAGCTCAAAGTCATCTACATTATGACAAAGTTTGAAGTGATTTAATTCAGCCAATTCAGAGAAATCGTCATCGAGGTGCTCACTGGTCTATTTCTACTACAGTCCTAAAAAGTCGAGGGTATACCAAATCTTGCTAAATTATTTTCTCTTAGCATAGTTCATTATTTTACATCATTCCACTTGAAAATGGTAGCTTACTAAGCTAATTGAATACCCCTAGAAGGAATTTTATCAATTGCTATTGTGCTGGTCACACTGAGCAAAACATTGAGCAGGTGTCAAGACCAAAATAGAAGGTTTTCTTGACTTTGTGACTTCCAAAGTTATCTGTTTTGATTCAATCATTGCACACTTCATTTCCAAAGGACATAGGCCATTTCTTGGTGTCATTGGAAAGCTAAGGGAGTCTACTAATCAAGTTTGAAGCTAAAGAGGGCTGGTACAAAGCAGGTTTTAGCAGTACCTACTCAATCTCTTGGATCATCCATCCATCTTTCCCAACACACAGATGCTCCAAAGAGTAGTCATACGACATGTAGGTGCAAAGGTCTCATGTTGATGCTCCAAACAGTAGTCATACGGCATGTAGGTGCAAAGGTCTCCTGAGCATAACCCTTTGCAACAAGCATAGGCTTATACCTTTCAACTGTACCATCCGGTTTAGGCTTCAGCTTGTATACCCACTTAGTGCCAATGGCCTTCTTGCCAGGAGGGAGGTCACATAAAGACCAAGTACCATTCTTCATTATAGCATCATATTCAGATTGCATAGCCGCCATTCAATTTTCTGAATTTTGTGCTTCATCAAACGAAATAGGATCATTCTCATCACAGAGACTAGGTGCAGCCATAGCATAGCAATCTGATGCAAAAGTGGCATTATGAGAGCCTGAACGAGTATGATATGACAAAGGTGCATCTAATTTGCTGTCACGCAAGGTTTGCACCAGCCATTTTGGCATAGTTCTTGCCTGCTCAATATGAACTCTCTCATCAATAAGTGCATCATGTACATCTGCATCAGAAATGGAATTATCTACATCATCACATGAAACCTACAAAGGCTGAGAAGTTGCCTCATTAGGACCAGTACTAGACTGTCCACGTGTAAAAAGAGGTAGTGTTAGTTGGCCTCCGGATTGGCATTTGTATAAAATTGAATCTTTTTAGATTCAACACGAGCGAAAGGTTGTTATTGTTGATATATTTAGGTAGTGATGTGTGTGAACACACTAGGACCGCCGGGGCACTTTTTTCCCTCTTTAGGAGGTTTTTTTCCCCCGGCTTGTATATACGCCTATTGCCCTAATGGGCTACTTATTTTTGTACATTCTCTAGTAATACATTCAGTATTGTGTGTTTGTGCTCCCAAGCTTCTTCTTCTTCCTTGTGCTGTTCGCGTGCTTCTGCAGACGTCTATCTCCAACAATTGGTATCAGAGCACGTTGTCGCTTCTTCTAGGGCGCCGTCGACACTCCTCCGTTTGCAGTCTCAGATTCGCACGAAATTTGGTGAGCATACTCAGGGTGTTTCCGAGATCAAAACATCTTCGCTCTGTGGTGCCGAAATCGCGATCTGAGCTTGTTTCGGCCTCCGAACGCACTATCGCAGCGCTTGTGCAGGCTATTTCTTCCTTTTGTGCCAAAGCTATATACTAGTTTCTGTTCGCCAGTTTAAGCGTCTCGAAGTCTGCTACACGTCTAGCAGAACTCGTCTGGGCAGTTCCATTCAACTTTTTGAGATACAATCAATTTTTTGCATCAAGGTATTTTAGTCACCGGCCATGGCTGAAAGCAGTGATGTATTCCGTATGTTGGCTGTTGAGGATAAGTTGGATGGTACCAACTACCCATTATGGGCTTATATGATGCGACATGTACTGGTTGCAAAAGGATTGTGGAACATTGTGCAGGGTGTTGAAAGATGTCCTGTTACACCTGTAACGACAAGTACTGCAAATACAGGTGCTGGAGCTGATGAAGATGGTGTCGAAGATGATATTCTGCAGATTCCTGTTTGTGCTGTTGTTTCTGTTGCACCTACTGCAGAGCAGATTCGCTGGGATGGCAGAGATGCTCAGACACATGCATTGATAGCTTTGTCTATCAAACGTGCCATTATTCCTCACATTCGCTCTTGCAGAATAGCAAACGATGCTTGGGATACACTTACCACTTTGTACCAGGCTAGGAATGAGGCTCGTGTTGCTTACCTCCGTAAACAGTTGGAGAGTGAGCACATGAATGAAGGTGATTCTATGGACAGTTTCTTAATGAAGATCAAAGATTTGAAGGAATAGTTGATTTCTGCTGATGAGGTTATACCAGATAGCTCACTTGTGCAGACCGTTCTGAATGGTCTTCCTGATTCATATCAGAGTTTTGCTTCTACTCTTCGGTTGATGATGAAAGGCAATCCAAATGCCTTGTCATTTGAGGAGTTAGTCTCTGTTCTATTGCAGGAAGATCAGTCCAGGCAGAACAGGTCCTGTATCGCGGCATTTCTCTCTCTCTCTCTTCCCCCCACCACCCACTCCCGCTGCCCAGCCCCTCTGCCCACCCCCGCTCTCTCCCCCCTGCCACCCACTCCCGCTGCCCACCCCCTCTGCCCACCCCCGCTCTCTTCCCCCGCCACCCACCCCCTCAAACCACTCCCTCGCACCACCCCCTCGCACCACCCCCACCCCCTCAAACCACCCCCTCAAACCACCCCCTCACACCACCCCCTCAAACCACCCCCTCAAACCACCACCACCCCCTCACACCAACCCCTCAAACCACCCCCGCCCCCTCACACCACCCCCTCAAACCACTCCCTCACACCACCCCCTCAAACCACCCCCTCACACCACCCCCTCAAACCACCCCCTCACACCACCCCCTCAAACCACTCCCTCACACCATGCCCTCAAACCACCCCCGCCCCCTCACACCACCCCCTCAAACCACCCCCGCCCCCTCACACCACCCCGTCAAACCACCCCCTCACACCACCCCCTCAAACCACTCCCTCACACCACCCCCTCAAACCACCCCCTGACACCACCCCCTCAAACCACCCCCTCACACCACCCCCTCAAACCACCCCCTCACACCACCCCCTCAAACCACCCCCGCCCCCTCACACCACCCCCCCAAACCACCCCCTCACACCACCCCCTCAAACCACCCCCGCCCCCTCACACCACCCCCTCAAACCACCCCCTCACACCACCCCCTCAAACCACCCCCGCCCCCTCACACCACCCCCTCAAACCACTCCCTCACACCACCCCCTCAAACCACCCCCTCACACCACCCCCTCAAACCACCCCCTCACACCACCCCCTCAAACCACTCCCTCACACCACCCCCTCAAACCACCCCGGCCCCCTCACACCACCCCCTCAAACCACCCCCGCCCCCTCACACCACCCCCTCAAACCACCCCCTCACACCACCCCCTCAAACCACTCCCTCACACCACCCCCTAAAACCACCCCCTCACACCACCCCCTCAAACCACCCCCGCCCCCTCACACCACCCCCTCAAACCACTCCCTCACACCACCCCCTCAAACCACCCCCTCAAACCACCCCCTCACACCACCCCCTCAAACCACCCCCACCCCCTCATACCACCCCCTCAAACCACTCCCTCACACCACCCCCTCAAACCACCCCCTCACACCACCCCCTCAAACCACCCCCGCCCCCTCACACCACCCCCTCAAACCACCCCCTCACACCACCCCCTCAAACCACCCCCTCACACCACCCCCTCAAACCACCCCCTCACACCACCCCCTCAAACCACCCCCACCCCCTCAAACCACCCCTTCACACCACCCCCTCAAACCACCCCCACCCCCACCCCCACCCCCTCACACCAGCCCCTCAAACCACCCCCTCAAACCACCCCCTCACACCACCCCCTCAAACCACCCCCGCCCCCTCACACCACCCCCTCAAACCACCCCCTCACACCACCCCCTCAAACCACCCCCTCACACCACCCCCTCAAACCACCCCCTCAAACCACCCCCTCACACCACCCCCTCAAACCACCCCCGCACCCTCACACTACCCCCCCAAACCACCCCCTCAAACCACCCCCTCAAACCACCCCTCAAACCACCCCCGCCCCCTCACACCACCCCCTCAAACCACCCCCTCACACCACCCCCTCAAACCACTCCCTCACACCACCCCCTCAAACCACTCCCTCACACCAGCCCCGCCCCCTCACACCACCCCCTCAAACCACTCCCTCACACCACCCCCTCCCACCACCCCCTCACACCACCCCCTCAAACCACTCCCTCAAACCACCCCCTCAAACCACCCCCTCACACCACCCCCTCAAACCACTCCCTCACACCACCCCCTCAAACCACCCCCTCACACCACCCCCTCAAACCACCCCCGCCCCCTCACACCACCCCCTCAAATCTCACAATTTCCCACGACCTCCCACAAAGTTTTCATGTAATTTTGGATGGATATTTAGAGGGTCATTTCTTATCCAAACCCTACAGTGTTATATATCGTTGGAAAGCTCTCAATGAGTACTTTCCAATGGTGCAATAATAACTTTGAAGTCTTGAATCAATTTTTGACCACACCCCAAAAACCACCACAACTCCCCATAACTCACCCCCTATTCCCCCCAACCCACAAACCCCACAAACCCCACACAACTCTACACAACTCCACAACCCTCCACAATCCTCCAAAAACCCTGTAATCTCTCTCAAACTCGTCACAACTCACCTCCCACACCGCTCACTTAATATGAAGGATCAAAAGTTACTACAAAAATTAGGTGAAGGATGCGCTTCTCAGGGACATTCAAATATCACGGGCGGCACAAAGTGAGGATCTCAGCTTGCATTCAAAAGTGACAATAAAGGCGTAAGTGGTAAAAGTAAAAGTGATGAAATGAGTGTTGCCGCCAACCATTCATGACGACTGCCTATTTTTGAGGATCCAATTCAAATGAAGTGGAATATTTGATCTACCCCTTCAATCTTGGCAATCAAGCGGCGCGTGATCAGTGGACGTGAGGAATCGGCAAGGCCCTCTTGGCCTATTGGAGCCTATAAAAGCAATGGATTTGTGTTGATTTGGATACATTCAGAGATACATTGAGAGATACACACATTTACATACGTACGTACAGAGGTCCTCTCTTTGCACTTTGTGGCTTCAAGCCTACTGTAGGAAGTCACTCTGTGGTGTGGATACAGAGTGTGGGCTTCCCCAGTGGAGGGCTAATAGCTCTATAGTGTGAAGAGAGTGGCTTGGTTTTGTCATTCTGTGTGATTCAGTAGCATTTTCATGCTCTTTCTCTTAGAGCAAGTCTCCATACTTTGTGCTGATCAGTGCTAGTCTGCATCTAGTTGTGTTCATTATACGGATTGAATGAGTTCTGGAATGGCATATTAGCCCAGAGCATCAGCATTTGTAGCAGTTCCTTGGCTTATATTGTAATCATCTGTTCGAACTAAGGAATGGTTTGGGTCTCCCAGTATTGTCATTTGTTCTTAATCTTTTCTCTGAGAAATTACAATTCTGTGCAATCATTGTTATCTGCCTGCTCACAGAAGTGTTAAAGGGTATACTTCCCTAAGGAGAACCTCCCTTGAGTAGGTGACGTACTGGAAGTGCTTATTCTCTGCTCTTGAAAAGGTGGATACCCCAGTACCTCCTCTACAGTTTGGCACGCCCGATGGGACCCTTGCATTTTTGTGAGAGGCCCTGAGGAAATAGGTACATGACCCATACGCGAGCAGATAAGGAGCCTCTTCGTATACGAAGGAGCCTTAACAAGTCAGCTATATCTTCAACTAGTGAACCTACCTCCCCTCTACCCTCTTTGAATTTATCTATTGAATTCGGTGCGACACCACTATCAAAGGAGAAGCATAGTAGAACATTAGACTTCTCCTCGGATACGTCAGAAGAAACACCAGTACAAATGGAGGATCTCTCTCATTTACTCTCTAGATTAAACATCAAATTCCCTACTTTCAAAGGACAAGCTTATGAGGATGCTGATGATCATTTGAGGAGATTCATCTCTTTATGCCGTGGACGAGGTCTGCAGAATAGAGAGGATGCAATGTTGGCACTTTTTCCATCCACATTGGAGGGTCTTGCAGATAAATGGTATAGTCAATATGCAGATGGCCATTTTACTACTTGGGAGGCTCTGAAGGCGGCTTTCTCACAAACATTCAGACCAAGTGATTCTTCGGAAAGAGCTCTGGATCAGCTAGAGAATTTGAAGCTAAGGCCAGGTGAATCTTTTCATGAACTTCACACTAGAACAAAAGCACTTGTTGCACGTCTGCCACATGCTCCAGGTGACTTTTTGGTTAAAAAGTGGATAGAGAAGGCTCTGCCCAGGTCATCTCAGCAGAAGCTTCGTGAGTCTCTTAGATTGGATGCCACCCTCAATGATTTTGTTGCAGCGGCATCACGCATAGAAGAAGCAAGGCAACATTTTGAAGAGGACACACAAAGAAATTATGCTGCAGACCTGGATCCTATTGGGCAACTGAGGAAAGAACTAGAGGCATTGAAAATGCAACAAAATCAACAAGAAGAGAAGGTCTTGCCACCACTGCGTCGCACTGATGATGAAGTAGCCCAACTTCGCCGTGAGTTAGAAGATTTGAAGACCACTCAAGATATAAGGAGACAAATTTGGTGTACAATCTGTAACAACAATGGACATTCCAATGCTAATTGCCCTATTAAGGTAAGCTGTCAATTTTGTGGAAAGGACGGTCATGAAGCAAGGGATTGCTACTACCTCAAGGGTACACAGCAGAGAGGTAACACTCAAAATTTGGATTCATATTATGCTAGTACTTCAAATACATCTAATAGAGAGGAGAATAGGCCTGCAAAGCCTAGATATAATAGACCTTTGATGTGCTATCGTTGTGGTGAGTATGGCCACATGCAAAATAGGTGTTCTCTTCCAGAAGATGCACCTCCCTGTCAACATTGTCCAGAGGCCAAAGATCATTATACCAAAGATTGCCCAAGAGGTCGTCCTGCTCCAATTCACATGATTGCGGTCTCTCCACATGAAGAAGGAAAAACCACTCAGACTTATGCTGTTTCATCCTCTGCAATGCCCATGATGACTAGAGCTAGGCAAGCAGCTACAACCCAGAGAGATGAACAACAAGGATTTTAGGATAAAGAGGAAGAAAAGGAGTCTGGATGGAAGGACCAAGCAGAAATTGAAGGAGCTTATAATAAGATGACTACTTCTCCAAAAGGCCAACCAACAAGTCTGCAAGAAAACACTCAGGAGGTAAACATTGAACAGATCTTGAAAGGTATTCATCACAAGGTTAGTCTATATGAACTTATAAGGATGGATTCAAAAATAAGAAGTGACTTACTGAAGATTATACACTCTGCTCACTTGATCCAATCACCTAGTATCAATTTGATGCCAGATTTCACAATGAAGAAACTGAATTTGAACCCCACCAAAATGGCACCATTTACAGTTACACTAGCAGATCAACATCGGGTTGCGCCTCTTGGCATTATTGAAAAGGTACGGATGATAGTACAGGGTTGCCACTTTGTGTTGGATTTTGTTGTTATTGCACTTCCACAGGAGACTTCTTACCCTTTACTCCTGGGGAGACCTTGGCTGAGACAAGCAAAAGCTTTGCAAGATTGGGGGAAAAACAAACTATGGATTTCAACAAGCACCAATAGCCAACTACAATTACATTTGGAAGAGGGATTCGACTCAGGAAAAACCACTGGATATACTGTGGATACTCAGGTAATGCCCTCTATACCCCAAGAAGATGATACATTGTTAAATTGGATGATGGGAAGTGCAGAGTGTTGCACAGTGGAGATCAATGAAATTGAGGAAGAAGTTGCAGATAAGATAAATGAAGACCACAAGGTATTGGAGAATGAGCAATTGCAAGAAAATACTAGCTTTGAGGAGGCAACCAATATAAAAGTATCGGAGGGAGAAGGTTATGAATTTAAGAGCAGAGAAGATCTTCCTTTTGCAGATATACCTCAAGGATGGATGGAAGAACATGTTGCATAATATAAATTAAAATCCACTCCTGCATATAGTGGAGATGATTTCTCAAACAAGACCAGTCCTGAAACATTGGTTCAAGAAGTAAATTTAGGGAATGAAGAGAACCCTCAAGTAGTCCACTTAGCATCCTGGTTGTGACATTATCCTCCTTTGCTACAGAAGGTAACTTCTTTGCTTTTTACTTACAAAAGTGTCTTCGCATGGTCCTACAAAGATCTAACAAGGATACCAGAAGAGCTTGGGTTACATCGGATACCCTTAGTTGAGGGAGCCGCGCCAGTAAGAAGTAGACCATATCGACTCAATCCGAAATATGCAGAGGCTGTAAAAGCAGAAATTACAAAGCTAGAAGAAGCTGGTATAATTGTTCCAGTAGAACATTCTAGGTGGCTTTCTTCCATGGTTATTGTACCCAAGAAAAATAGTGGAAGAATAAGAGTATGTGTTGATTTTCGTGCTTTGAATAAAGTGACTATTCAAGATGGATTTCCTCAGCCCTTCACAGAGCAAGTACTTGAGGAAGTAGTTGGTCACACTTTGTATAGTTTCTTGGATGGTTTTAGTGGCTACAATCAGATAGTGATCCATCCTGATGATAGGGACAAAACAGCCTTTGTCACTCCCTGGGGAACTTATGTCTATACTTGCATGGATTTTGGTTTGAAGAATGCGCCAGCTTCATTTAATAGAACGATGTATCTGATATTGGGCAAATGGTTAACAACCTTTCTACGCATTTTCATGGATGACTTTTCAGTATTTTCAAGTACATAAGACCTATCTCTTATGCAAGCAGACTACTCAACCAAGCTGAAAGAAATTACAGTACAACGGAAAGAGAAGGTTTGGCTATCGTATTTGCCCTTCAGAAGTTCCGACATTATCTCCTTGGTGTACATTTCATTGTTATTTCTGATCATCAGCCCTTGAAGTATTTGATAAACAAGCCTAGAGTAGCTGGAAGGATTTGGAGATGGTTACTCCTATTTCAAGAATTTAATTTTGATATTCATATTAAGCCGGGAAAAGAGCACTACATGGCAGATCAAGTGTCCAGGACGGCAATGAGCGAAAAGGCAACAGGTATTAATGATGAATTGGTGGATAGCAATCTTTTTCTAGTAGCAATTCGGACTGGTTGGTATGATGAAATTCTCCATGTTCTTACTACTGGAAAGATCCCAGAACACTTGACACCTGTAGAAAAGAGAAGATTGCTCCTGAAAACCAAAGCATATTCTCTTATAAATGGAAATTTATATAAATACTGTCAGGATGATATATTGAGAAGGTGTCTCTATCCAGAGGAGGTAAATCTTTTGCTAGAGGCTGCACACAATGAAGGACATCTAAAAGGGGAAGAATTGGCTCATAGAATCATCCACAAAGGTTTATGGTGGCCTCATATTTTCAAGGATGCAATCAAGTTTTCTAAAGAATGCCACATCTGCCAGAGGTGTGCTCCCACGCCAACCAGATTGAATTTCCAACCATTGGTCATATCTACAGGATGGCTCCCATTTGAACGATGGGGTCTTGATTTCATAGGACCAATTAGTCCAACTGGTCAACCTGGAGGAAAAAAGTATATTTTGATGGCCACATGCTATGCCACTAAATGGATAGAGGCTAAAGCTACTGTGGACTGCATGGCTTTAACAGTGGCTAAATTTGTGTATAAACGTATTTTCTCAAGATTTGGTTGCCCATTGGAAATAACTAGTGATAGGGGCACGCATTTTGTAAATCAATTGCTCGAGTTTATATTTGACAGGTACAAAATCTTCCATAAAAAATCTTGTGCCTACTACCCAAGGGCAAATGGCCAAGCAGAAAGCTCCAATAAGATTTTGATTGGATTGCTTCGCAAATTATATTTCGATCATCAAAGCTCCTGGCCGCTAGCACTGATCGGTGCAATTTGGGCTTTCAAAACCACGAAGAGGGGAACCACAAGCGAGACTCCATTTCGTTTAGTTTATGGGAAAGAGGCATTGGCACCGTTCGAGTTCATTATCAAAAAGGAAATGGGAACCAAAACCATTGGAATTGAACCTCCCATTGAGAGATTGGTGGCATTAGAAGAATACAGAGAAGGAGCAATGCAAAAACTTCAGGTAACACAAGAAGAGCGCAAAAGACTGCATGACAGGTATCTGAGGTCCAATGAAGTACAGGAAGGATCCATGGTTTTAGTGCATCAGGTCCCAGCAATTCCAACCAAACTGGCACCCAAATGGATAGGACCTTACACGGTGGTAAAGGTATTACCTCATGGAGCAGTACATCTGGAGGATTTGCAGGGTAAGAGGATACCCCTAGTCAATATTTCCAGGGTGAAGAAGTACCTGAATTAAGGTAAATTGGAAGCATATCATTCACCGTACCTACTGTATTTCATTTGGTGATTGTAGTTATTATGAAAAAAAAAAGTAGTATGAAAAAAAAGTAGTATGAAAAAAAAAGTACGAAAAAATATTTTTATTTTCCCAGGGTGAAGGATTATCTGAGTCAAGTCAAGAAAGAAGAACTTCCTTCACTATCTTGTTTTCGGCTTCGGAAATTGCACCGGGACGGTGCAAAGACTTGATGTGGGGGTCTGTATCGCAGCATTTCCCTCTCTCTCTCTTCCCCCCACCACCCACTTCCGCTGCCCAGCCCCTCTGCCCACCCCCGCTCTCTCCCCCCTTCCACCCACTCCCGCTGCCCACCCCCTCTGCCCACCCCGCTCTCTTCCCCCGCCACCCACCCCCTCAAACCACTCCCTCGCACCACCCCCTCAAACCACCCCCACCCCCTCATACCACCCCCTCAAACCACCCCCTCACACCACCCCCTCAAACCACCCCCACCCCCTCACACCACCCCCTCAAACCACCCCGGCCCCCTCACACCACCCCCTCAAACCACTCCCTCACACCACCCCCTCAAACCACCCCCTCACACCACCCCCTCAAACCACCCCCTCACACCACCCCCTCAAACCACTCCCTCACACCACCCCCTCAAACCACCCCCGCCCCCTCACACCACCCCCTCAAACGACCCCCGTCCCCTCACACCACCCCCTCAAACCACCCCCGTCCCCTCACACCACCCCCTCAAACCACTTCCTCACACCACCCCCTCAAACCACCCCCTCACACCACCCCCTCAAACCACCCCCTCACACCACCCCCTCAAACCACCCCCTCAAACCACCCCCTCACACCACCCCCTCAAACCACCCCCGCCCCCTCACACCACCCCCCCAAACCACCCCCTCACACCACCCCCTCAAACCACCCCCTCAAACCACCCCCACCCCCTCACACCACCCCCTCAAACCACCCCCTCACACCACCCCCTCAAACCATCCCCACCCCCTCACACCACCCCCTCAAACCACTCCCTCACACCACCCCCTCAAACCACCCCCTCACACCACCCCCTCAAACCACCCCCTCACACCACCCCCTCAAACCACTCCCTCACACCACCCCCTCAAACCACCCCCGCCCCCTCACACCACCCCCTCAAACCACCCCCGCCCCCTCACACCACCCCCTCAAACCACCCCCTCACACCACCCCCTCTCACACCACCCCCTCAAACCACTCCGTCACACCACCCCCTCAAACCACCCCCTCAAACCACCCCCTCACACCACCCCCTCAAACCACCCCCACCCCCTCACACCACCCCCTCAAACCACTCCCTCACACCACCCCCTCAAACCACCCCCTCACACCACCCCCTCACACCACCCCCTCAAACCACCCCTGCCCCCTCACACCACCCCCTCAAACCACCCCCTCACACCACCCCCTCAAACCACCCCTCAAACCACCCCTTCACACCACCCCCTCAAACCACCCCCACCCCCTCACACCACCCCCTCAAACCACCCCCTCAAACCACCCCCTCACACCACCCCCTCAAACCACCCCCGCCCCCTCACACCACCCCCTCAAACCACCCCCTCACACCACCCCCTCAAACCACCCCCTCAAACCACCCCCTCACACCACCCCCTCAAACCACCCCCGCCCCCTCACACCACCCCCCAAACCACCCCCTCACACCACCCCTCAAACCACCCCCTCAAACCACCCCCTCAAACCACCCCCTCAAACCACTCCCTCACACCACCCACTCAAACCACTCCCTCACACCACCCCCGCCCCCTCACACCACCCCCTCAAACCACTCCCTCACACCACCCCCTAACTACCCCCTCAAACCACCCCCTCACACCACCCCCTCAAACCCCTCCCTCACACCACCCCCTCAAACCACCCCCTCACACCACCCCCTCAAACCACTCCCTCACACCACCCCCTCAAACCACCCCCTCACACCACCCCCTCAAACCACCCCCGCCCCCTCACACCACCCCTCAAATCTCACAATTTCCCACGACCTCCCACAAAGTTTTCATGTAATTTTGGATGGATATTTAGAGGGTCATTTCTTATCCAAACCCTACAGTGTTATATATCGTTGGAAAGCTCTCGATGAGTACTTTCCAATGCTGCAATAATAACTTTGAAATCTTGGATCCATTTTTGACCACACCCCAGAAACCACCACAACTCCCCATAACTCACCCCCTATTCCCCCCAACCCACAAACCCCACAAACCCCACAAACCCACTCCACACAACTCCACAACCCTCCACAATCCGCCAAAAACCCTGTAATCTCTCTCAAACTCGTCACAACTCACCTCCCACACCGCTCACTTAATATGAAGGATCAAAAGTTACTACAAAAATTAGGTGAAGGATGCGCTTCTCAGGGACATTCAAATATCACGGGCGGCACAAAGTGAGGATCTCAGCTTGCATTCAAAAGTGACAATAAAGGCGTAAGTGGTAAAAGTAAAAGTGATGAAATGAGTGTTGCCGCCAACCATTCATGACGACTGCCTATTTTTGAGGTTCCAATTCAAATGAAGTGGAATATTTGATCTACCCCTTCAATCTTGGCAATCAAGCGGCGCGTTATCAGTGGACGTGAGGAATCGACAAGGCCCTCTTGGCCTATTGGAGCCTATAAAAGCAATGGATTTGTGTTGATTTGGATACATTCAGAGATACATTGAGAGATACACACATTTACATACGTACGTACAGAGGTCCTCTCTTTGCACTTTGTGGCTTCAAGCCTACTGTAGGAAGTCACTCTGTGGTGTGGATACAGAGTGTGGGCTTCCCCAGTGGAGGGCTAATAGCTCTATAGTGTGAAGAGAGTGGCTTGGTTTTGTCATTCTGTGTGATTTAGTAGCATTTTCATGCTCTTTCTCTTAGAGCAAGTCTCCATACTTTGTGCTGATCAGTACTAGTCTGCATCTAGTTGTGTTCATTATACGGATTGAATGAGTCTCTTGTATTGAGGTTGTTTAGTTTTGGAATGGCATATTAGCCCAGAGCATCAGCATTTGTAGCAGTTCCTTGGCTTATATTGTAATCATCTGTTCGAACTAAGGAATGGTTTGGGTCTCCCAGTATTGTCATTTGTTCTTAATCTTTTCTCTGAGAAATTACAATTCTGTGCAATCATTGTTATCTGCCTGCTCACATAAGTGTTAAAGGGTATACTTCCCTAAGGAGAACCTCCCTTGAGTAGGTGACGTACTGGAAGTGCTTATTCTCTGCTCTTGAAAAGGTGGATACCCTAGTACCTCCTCTACAGGTCCATTATGCGTGTTGCAGATCAAGCTTTCCTGGCTAGTCAGAAGGGCAAAGGAAAATGGAGCTCTTCTACTAGTAAGCAGAAATCTGCAAATGCTGCACAATCGAAGAACCAGGATAAAGATGAGAAGAAATCAGAAAAGTAGAAATTGTTTTGCAAGTACTGTAAAGGAAATGATCATATCATAAAGAACTGTCCAAAACTGGCTGCTAAAGAGGCAAAGAAGAAAGAGGCTGGAATGGTTGTTGCAGAGGCCTCTACACCAAAAATAGAGTCTGCAAATCTTGTGCAGGAAGAAGAATGGGCGTTTACTACTGTCTACAGTTTTGACCCATCTTCTCATGATCAGTGCATGTCTGCAGTAGACTCAGATGTTTGGTACTTTGACAGTGGGGCGACCAAACATATTATCGTGAAGCGCAGTTTCTTCTCTTCACTCGAGCCTGCCCCTACAGGGAATACTGTCACATGCGCCAATAACTCCTCTTATCCTGTTATGGGAGTTGGTAAGGTCATTTTGACTACTGCTGATGGTAGTTCTTTCACTTTGTCAGATGCTTTATTTATGCGAGGGATAAAAAAGAACCTGTTATCAGTTTCTGCATTATCCAAGATTGACTTGGTTGTGAAATTCGTTGATGACAGGTGTACAGTCCATGATCTCTCAAATGGTGATGTGATTATTGCTTCTGGCATTTTATGTCGTGGGCTGTATAAGCTCATAGACTATGAAAGATCTGTGAATGATTCCGCATGTGCAGTTCATGATTCTCAGGCTATGTCAGATGCAAAGCTTTGGCATGCACGCTTTGGTCATCTGAATTTTGCTAGTTTGCTACGCCTGCAGAAATCTGAAATGGTGTCCTCTTTGCCCAAACTTGAGGCTCCTGGAAAACATGTTTGTGAAGGCTGTATTTTGGGTAAAATGCAGCGTTCTTCCTTTCCAAAAGATGGTTCAGTTCGGGCTACGCAGAAATTGCAGCTTGTACATAGTGATGTCTGTGGTCCTATGCAGACACCCTCTTTTGGAAATTACCTTTACTTCGTGACTTTGATTGATGATTTTTCCAGGCATGCATGGGTATATCCACTCAAAGCAAAGTCCGAAGTGTTCATGTGCTTCAAACAGTTTTTGGTTTTGGCTGAAAATCTGTCAGCATGTAAAATGGGCACCCTCCGTTCTGATCGAGGGGGGGAATATATGTCTTCAGATTTTAATGCATTTCTGGCTAAACGTGGGATAAAACACCAGTGTACAGTGCCGTATACACCTCAACAGAATGGAATTGCTAAACGAAAGAACATGTCACTCATGGAGATGGCGAGGTGCATGGTCAAAAGTCAGGCTTTACCACATAGTTTCTGGCTTGAGGCTGTCACGTGTGCAGCATATGTACTGAACAGATGTCCCACTAAAGCATTGCAGTCTATCACTCCATATGAGGCTTGGCATGAACGCAAGCCATCTGTTGCTCATCTGCATGTTTTTGGTTGTTTGGCATATGCATTAGTGCCTGAACAACATCGCAGAAAATTGGATGATAAGGCAGTAAAATGTATTTTTGTTGGGTACAGTTTTGAAAGTAAAGGCTATCGTCTGTATCATCCACAGACTAAACGCATTCTGGTTAGCCGTGATGTTGTCTTTGTGGAAGATGCTATTCAACCATTGCTTTCATGTACTAAGGAGACATCTGTTAGCTCCAAAGACATGTATGATACGTTGATGCCTCTTTTTACAGGTGGACAATCTAGTGCTGGTCCTAATGAGGCAACTTGTTAGCCCTTGCAAGTTTCATATGATGATGCAGATCATTCTATTTCTGATGCAGATTTACATGATGCACTTGTTGATGAGAGAGCTGATATTGAGCAGGCAAAAACTATGCCAAAATGGCTGGTGCAGACTTTGCGTGATAGCAAATTAGATGCACCTTTGTCATATCGTACTCATTCAGGCTCTCATAGTGCCTCCTTTGCATCAGATTGCTATGCTATGGCTGCGTCTAGTCTCTGTGATGAGAATGAGCCTGTTTCTTTTGATGAAGCACAAAATTCAGAAAATTGGATGGCTGCCATGCAATCTGAATATGATGCTATAATGAAGAATGGTACATGGTCTTTATGTGACTTGCCTCCTAGCAAGAAGGCCATTGGCACTAAGTGGGTATACAAGCTGAAGCGTAAACCTGATGGTACAGTTGACAGGTATAAGGCTAGGCTTGTTGCAAAGGGTTATGTGCAGGAAAGAGGCATTGATTTTGATGAGACCTTTGCACCTACATGCCGTATGACTAATGTTCGCAGCCCATCATGGTTGGAATGTACATCAGTTGGACATTAAAACATCATTTCTGAATGGTGACTTACATGAAGAAGTGTATGTTTTTGAGCCCCGTGGCTTTGTGCAGAAAGGGCATGAAAACCAGGTGTGCAGGTTAAAGAAGGCATTATATGGTTTAAAGCAAGCACCACGTGCTTGGTATGAGAAGATACATGCCTATCTGGTTGCACATGGTTTTGTGAACAGCCCAACTGAAAGCACCTTATATGTTAAGCGTGCTAATGATGTGCTTCTGATCATTGTTGTCTATGTTGATGACATGCTGCTCACTGGTCCTATTGAGAATATATTGCTGATTTCAAGGCTGATTTGCATGCCTCATTTGAGATGTCTGATTTGGGGCATTTGCATCACTATTTGGGCATTCAATTTATGCAAGTTGATGGTGGAATGGCTTTGTGTCAAACGAAATATATTGACACATTATTGCAGCGTTTTGGCCTTGAAGACTGTAAGCCTATTGCCACTCCTATGGAGACAGGTTTACGATTGAGTCTTCATGATGTTGGAGATGCATTTGATGCTGTTCTCTATCAGCAGGCTGTTGGATGCTTGATTTACTTATGCATTACTCGGCATGTATCTTTTCATACCAAGCACGTGGTGCTTGCTTTAAACCATATAATGCCTTATTTAACATGCACACCTAGTTTTCATGCCCTTTCTACACAAAGCCACCAGGTTGAAAAACATACACTTCTTCATGCAAATCACCATTGAGAAATGTAGTTTTAATGTCCAACGGATGTACATTCCAACCATGATGAGCTACAAGTGCACAGATGCTACGAACAGTATTCATTCGACATGTAGGTGCAAAGGTCTCATCAAAATCAATGCCTCTTTCCTATGCATAACCCTTTGCAACAAGCCCAACCTTATACCTATCAACTATTCCATCAAGCTTATGCTTCAATTTGTAGACCCACTTAGTGCCAAGGGCCTTCTTGCCAGGAGGCAAGTCACATAAAGGCCAGGTACCATTTTTCATAATAGCATCATATTCTGATTGCATAGCGGCCATCCATTTGTTTTAGAATTTTGTGCTTCATCAAATGAAACACGCTCATACTCATCACAAAGACTAGAGGTAGCCATAGCATAGAAATTTGATGCAAAAGAGGCACTATGAGAGCGTGAAGAAGTATGATATGATAGAGGTGCATCTAATGTGTTGTCACACAAATTCTACACCATCCATTTTGGCATAGTTTTTACCTCCTCAATATCAACTCCAAAAATTGGTGACATCAAAATTTTGATTTGAGCTCATTTTGTCCTCTAAATGCAATTACACAGTGATTATGTAGACAGTTTTGTCCTTTTGTGCCCAACATATATACATTTTGGTTTGCCAATACAAGTGCCTCAAAGTCTTGTGTAGGTCTAGGAGAGCTCGACAGGGTACTTATGTACAACTTTTTTAGATACAAACAATTTTTTGCATTAGGGTATTTAGTCATTGGCCATGGCTGAAAGCAATGATGTATTTCCTATTTTCTTTGTTGATGATAAGTTAGATGGTAGTAATTGCCCATTGTGGGCATATATGATGCATCATGTCTTGTATCAAAAGGGTTGTAAAATATTGTGCAAAGTGTTGAAAAACGTTCTACTACACTTGCAAATACAGTTATTGAAGGTGATGTAGATGGTATTGAAGATGATGATATTCAATTTCTTGGTCATCTTGCAGCTCATATTGCACCTACTATAGATGAAAAACAAGATGATATAGGAGTTTAAGATCAGTTTCCTAGGGTTTCAAATACTTTCTTGGACTTGAGTTGGTATACACTAATAGGGAATTGATCATCCAGATCATCCACTACTTTGATAAGAGGAGGATTCTTGCTCTCTTTGGCCCATTTCTCCTCTTGTATCTCTCTCAAGAACTCATGGGAGTAATGATTTCTAGAAGTTATAATTCCATCATCCGTAGAATTAGGAACATAAGCTTCCTATGGTGGTAAGCTTATTTTTTCATTTCTAGTACTTTGAGCCTCTAGGGTAGTCATAGTCCTAGGTCTAGCTACCAATAAACTAACCTCTCCAAAAGTACCTCAAAATATAATTGTGGCTTCATTGAGCTTGTCTGATTGAAAAGATGGCTTGCATCAAACATAGCCTGGGCTAGTTCTACCGTTTTTGCACATAGCTTGGTCCTCTCAATCTCTAAATATGCCCTAGGATAGCACTTTTCTAACTCTGCCACATTTGGCTCTTCCTAAATTCAAGCTTGATAAGCCATGAACATTATGTCCAAGTCTTTAAGAGGAGGACCCTCTAAAACTGAAGATCCACTTAAATTGATCCTGCTCTGAGTGGTAGTGCTATCGATGGTGGGTTAGATGAGATGGTTGGGATGATGGTGGTGGTATTTGAGAGTGCATTTGAGATGCAATTTCATTTGTTTTTTTTTTAGGCTTTCTTCTAACTTGATCAATTTTGTAGCCCACCATCTCTTCATCCTTTCTTGACTATCCTTCCAAACTATAGTTCTTTTTCTAGCTATGCTTTCTGACTCATTGTCCTCTGATTTCTTCTCGCTATGCTTTCTGACTCATTGTCGTCTGATTTCTTCTCGCTATGCTTTCTGCTCATTGTCCTCTGATTTCTTCTCTTGTTCTACACTTAGAGTCTTTTGTAGACCATGTGCCTTAGTTACTACTTGTACAGGGGTAGTAGTTGTCACACTTCCCTTGGATTCCAATGCCAAGCCAATAACATTGATAGGAGTAATCTTTTCTATGTTGGCCATATTCTTAGGAAAATCTCTCAAAAGATGTTCCTTTCCACAATCAAGACAAAATCCTTGAATGACTATAGGTTGAGGTTGCCCTTGTGGTGGAAGTGGACAATCAGGTATGAAGTGATATCCCTGACATCTATAATATGGTCCTCTAGGTGATTGGGGTCTCATCTGCCTCAATTTGGACCTAGGGTTCATATTTGTATACATCACATTGGAGTATTCGAGGTCCTTATTAATTTCTAATGTAGCTTCATATGGATAGATCTCATTATGCTTACGTGACTCCATGTAGTATGCTGGTGGCTATCTACATGGGCCGAGTCAAAACTTTGAGCATTTGAGTCACTTTTTGAGATCATTGGGGATGTTGGCTCTATGGCTCTACTCAAATTCTCCTCTATAGTAGCATATTTGACATAAATAGCATTAGCACGGGTGGTTACTGACCTAACACTAGTTGTGGTCTCTACTGATTTTGGTAATGTGGCTAATAAGGTTGTTATGGTCGATAGTATGGTTGTTGTTGGTATTGGTTCTGATATCTCCCCAGTTGTTGATAGTTTTTCATAACCATTTGTTTGTTGTATGGACAATCCTGTGCAGTGTTTTTAGTGTATTTTCTCTCTATGGTGCAATACTAGGTATCAGGATTTCTTGGATTCTAAACCTTTATGGGGGAAACATTGGCCATGTGATCTCCTCCACAAGGACAACATTGTTTTACAAAGATCATCCTAAGGGTTTTTCTAGTCAAGTCTCCAAACTTTTGAGCCACTTTTTTTGCCTATTATCAAACTGATGTTGAGGGTTTTGATGTGGAACTAGTAGAACAATACGAATCTTTGTAGATTTTAGAAAGCTCTAATTCATCTCCCAAGTTATCCTCAATGTCAATACACATTTGCACACGTTGCTCTATCATTTGAGGTTCCTTTAGATACACATATGATCATAGCTTAGCACTCAATAGTCCATCTAAGAATAAGGATAATTGCTTAGCCTGGGTAGGTAGCTCTGATGTTCCGTATTGTCTAAATCTATGCCCTACTAGCCTGATTGTCTCTTGAGGTGTCTGCTTAAAGCTATGGATCAATGATGAAGTGTTATGCCTAATACCACTCTTAGAGAAATCTATGATGAATGCTTCGAACAATTGGTTGATATCCCTGAATTGACCTTGATGTAAGGGTTGAAAGCACGTCAAGGCTATATTCTTTAAAGTTATACCGAAAGCATTGTATTGAGTGAAAAAATCATCAACATGTTTAGCTCTTAACACTTGTTTGAACTATGCTACATGGTCATAAGGGTCTCCCGTACCGTCAAAGTATTTCTTCATTGAATTTACTAGTTGGGTGGTTCTCAATATCCTAGGGTGTTCTCTAGTTCTAAGGAGAGGAACTCATCCATGCCTCTTTGATGTCTATGTCCTCTTGGTCTCTCTTGATTGGATCTATCAATCTCTACTCCTTATCTTTCTCTTCCTGAAGGGTTTGCAAAACTCACTTTTGGCCTCTCTCGAGTTCTCTCTTTATGAATACCTAGAATGTGAGAGGATCCAACTCCTTTTTGACCATGAGACTCACACGGTCATTGTGGAGGGAAAACAAATTCACCCTTCCAAGTGTAAGCATGCCTACCATGTTCCATGACCACAAACATCCTTTCCTAAGAGTTATCGAGGTAGATTACCTTCCATGGGACATTAGGATCTTTGAATTCATAAATGGTTACTCCATCTACCTCACTAAATTTATCTAGCTTATGAGGTCAAACAGTTTAGAAGCCAAGGAATATGATAGAACGAAGTAAGAAACTAAGCTTAAAGTTCCCGTGAGTAATATAGTGGCTTGAATTATGAAGAGCTAGCAGTTCCACTAATTACTTTGTGTGAAAAACAACATCAGTGGTAAGATCCAGTACCATACCCCAATATCCTAGAGAAACATCAGATATATACTTGAGTCTTTGGATGGGCTACTGAGATGTCATCTTATCTTGATCCACTCAACTAGGCTACTTCCTCCAATATGGAATAATTGGACCGAATATGAATTTAGGGCTCATATCTACATTCTACGGAGGTAATGGTCTCAGAGAGTACTTGAGAAAGAAACCAATAGCCAAGGTAGAAAGTGAAATAAGGGAGCAACAGGATCAAGCATCTTCAGAGCAAAGGGACACCATAGTTATTGATACTAATCTTGATTCTTGGTAGGTTCTATGCAAATCTATGATTCAATTCCCATTAGGAGATCTATAAGGGATAGAACTAGCTCTAAAAGAATCCCTCTTATCTAAAGTTTGTACTCCTCTTTAAGAGTCTACAATAGTATAATAGGCAATAGCCATTAATCAAGTGGAAACTGTAGAAGATAAGCTAGTCAGTTATGTTGTTCCATTGAACACAGATTGGTACAAGTCTATACCCATCTCCAAAGTTTTAATTGATGAAGGCTTTGGAGTTAACATTGCTACAATGCCAATATTTTGCTGAATGGGGTGGATTAACATTCAACATGTCCCCTTTTACATCCAAATGGTTGATGTGTCTTGCATTCAACGCATTGGATTAATCAAAGATATTCCTATATGAACTCAAGAAGTCACATTCCTTATTACCTTTGTTGTTATCAAATTACCTGACAAACACGAGGATTCTAATTTGCTTCTAAGTTGCCCTTAGCTTAAACATGCCAAAGTTTAGCAGGATTTGGGATCCCAAGATATGATTTTGTGCAAGGGATGTAAGAACTACTATGTCACTTTGGATGAGAAGTATATTTATTCAAAGGCTCAATTGATGACAATTGCATAACCTCCTCATATGCTAGAAGGTCTTGTGGAAGATGACGAAGCTCAATTTTTAGAGGCCAACAAGGATCTTTGGTCTATTGGACTTATTGATATTCTTAAAGTCTTACCACAATATAAAAAACAACATATTATTATAGCTTCCATTCAACCAGATACATTCCAATATGATGTTTTGGAAGATACATTAATAATACCGATCAAAGATCTTCTCGAGCAAGATAGTGTGCATGTCGAGGAGGATCAAGTGGAGGCAAACAACTAAGGTCCCACTGATCAAAATCAATTGTTTAAGGTTTAGGTATCACGATTAGCACCATTCTAGGGTGAGATGATTACTTTGCTAAAATAATTTAAAGACTTCTTTTCTTGGGAGTATTTGGGCATGGCTTGATCCCCCTTATATCAACATAAGATTCAATTGAAACCAAAGGCATCTGCAATCATTCAACAATGGTACAAGATTGTAGCTCAGTGATGAGTAGCACCTCCTTTAATGTCAATCCGAGAAGACGTGAGGATGGTATGAAGACCTCGAGCAAGTGGAGGCACAAGTGCGTGAGTGAGAAGCACACAAACATGCACACACATACACACACACATGTGCACACACGGCAAGACAAAGAGTGAGAAGCAATGGAGTTCTTAGATTACTTCCAAAAAGCTCTTACAAGTTCATTTCAATTACAATCTAACCTCAAAAATGAGCTCTCTAGCTCTATTTATAGTTTTTGACTAGGTTTTGGCCTTGTCCAGACCTAGTGTCCGGCCTAGTTAAAAATTAGGTTCTCTACCCTATTTGGAGGTTCAAATGAAGTCTAAAAAATGTGAAAACTGATAGGTAGATACTTCTAAAGCTCCTCAAGCTCAAGGACTCCTTGGCTTGCACAAAATGGAGCTACAAAAATGTGAAATGGTATTTATAAGGGTTTTTAGTGATGAAAATCACTATTGTTGTAGGGATTTCTTCTAACATTTTGATATACATTTCCTGGAGCTCCCTACTTGCTCCTTCTCCTTGTGTCCACATCTCTTATGTGCATAAATGTATTGAAAAAATATTGGCCTACTTGCCAGATCGTCGTTGACTGCTCTGTCTGCTTGTACTTTCTCTTCTCTCTGACTCCCTTCTTAAGCTTCCTTGCCTAGTGAGTCCTTCAGTTCCAACACCCCCCCCTCTCTCGCGTCTGTCGTCCCTGACAGACCCTTGTTGCTGGGAGTGTTGGATGTAATATTCCACAACCTGAGTGGCAAGATGATGTTCTTGTATGCGTAGTCCTCTGGCCAAGTCTGTCATCATACGATCCCAATCAATTGGTCCTGGAATGTCCGGATGTGGCAGACGTAACTGATCTGCATGGATCGCTTGTTCTACTGCGAATAGATGTAGCAAATGTGTGGGTCTGGGAATGAAAATTTCTGAATGATATTCCCAGAATCCCGTAGAGAACATTTCCTCAAATGTCTACTTGAAGCATGCGGGTAAGTACTTTATTCGTGCATGCCAGGCAAAGATTATAGTAACCGAGGGAGTCTGGCTCATGTCGTAGACTAAATCCTTGTTACCTTGAGAGAATCCAAGGGCAGAGATGTATGGAGCTTGTACATTCCGAAAGGTTTTGAAGACAATGGTCATGAGCTCGAATATCTTCATACACATTTTCGCTGCTATGTCGGGTACATTATTTAGACGTGTAGACCAGTGCCGAATTGTTGATATCATGTAGGCTACGGTTGGGGTCCCTCGAGGTGGAGCAAAATATGGATAGTTAACCCAGGCCGAGCATTCTTTATTGTTGCGTACCTTGATCGCAAATGCTTGCCAAGATCTGCGACGTACCATTGGGCAATAGCATGGATTATACTTGATATACAGTGGCATGGTTGCCCAAGTGCTCATCATCTCAAGGTAATCGGTTAGTAGACGTGCACGCCAATTAGGCTGAAAAATCGAGCCCGCACGCGCATCTGTCGGTAAGTCCTCTGGCTCAAATTGAGTGGCAAATGTGGGCTCCTTCCCTGTATGTCTTTTAACTTCTGCATTATAATCATGTAGCAAGACAAAATAAGGCATGTATTGCGACTCTGATGTTGTGATTAACCGTTGGTGGGATAGGTTCTGAAAGTAAGAAGACCGAAGGACAGTTTCTTCCAGATTTGTGAGAGATTGCATTTGCACAGCAATGCGATCATCATGTGTCTTACCCACTTTCTCGGCCCTTTTGACCCAATATGGAACTTGAATTTCTAAAGTGTCCTGTCCTTCCTCTGTAGTCCGACCACTGGGTGTTGGCATTGGCTCGTACGGCTCTTCATAGCTGTCATCGACGGGGATTTCCACTACTGTTTCAGGTTCTGGTTCTTCAGTGGGCGAGGGTGGCCTTTCATATGGTAAGAGGCGTGCTTGGAGTTCTGCCACCTGTTTCCGGAGGGTCTCTACTTCTTCTGTAGAGTGTTGCAAGATTACCAGCTCTTGTTGAGCTGTGGGGGCACTGGCTATCTGTTTCTTTAGGTCTGCACATTCAGTCTCTAACTTTTCATATGACTCCAAGAAATTTGCATGCTCCTCAAGTAAGATGCGAATGTCTTCTGATGGGACTGCTCTATACTTGGTAGGGCTAATGGTTGCTTCTGCAGTTCCTTCCATAGCCGCTTCAAAGTTGTCTTGGTTTTGTTGTTGAAGTCTCTTGTTCTCTTCTAGTGCTGCTGCCATATGCTTCCTTAATAGCCCAAGGTTGCGTCTGAGTGTAGCATTAGATATCATTTGCGCTTGGAGCACTGTTTCTAGTTCCTTGACTGCTTGATCATCTACTGTTGATGTCTTTGATTCCAATTCGGAGTGAGCCTGCTGTAAGGTGGTATGCTCGGTTAGGAGCGTTTGGTAATCCGCTTCAAGAGTGGTGACTCTAGCTTGCAGACGTTGAGATTCTGCCTGGAGGGCAGCAGTGCTTTCTTCCAATTGATGGTATTCTTGTTGTAGTTGATGTGCACACTGAAGTAATGTATTGAACGTGCTATTTACATTATGAGATGCAAGGGGAAAAGTTTGAAATGCAAGGGAGGTGGGATTGGGTAGAGGGGTAGTGAATGCTGTGTGTGCCAATGATGTGAGTGGTGAGGTGGGGGGTAAGGGAGGGGGAGATGGTGGAATCGTGGGGAGAGGTGCTGTGGTTGGTGAAATGTCCATTGGGTCAGACAAGGTGGTGTGTACAGGGGCTACCATGTAGGTGGGTATGGTAGGTGAAGTGAGTGTGGTGTTCGTGTAAATTGATGTCGTTGCGAACAGCGGGGAAATGTGCCTCTGAAACATTGGAGAGCGGATGAACTGCTCCACAAAGGACGGGTATTGGGGTGGTGAGGTCAGGTTGAAAGAGGTGTAGGGGCCAGATGGGAAGTGAGGGTCATGGAATGGAGGTACCCGTATTGGGGAATAGGCTGGGAAACACAGGGTGCCTTCGGTGGGTGCCGGGTTTCCAACCACACTTGGAATTATGGGATGGCGAATTATGGGTTCGGAGGGTAGAAGGGTTGAAGTGTACAAGGGATTGGTGATGAAAGAGAAGAGGGTGTCTTGTGAGGTGGGTTCTCGAAATGAGAATGATGTGAATGAGGATGGTTTATAAGTGAAGGTAGAGGTGATGACTGTCGTTTCTTCCATGGTGGGAGGTGGTGGTGGGGCTGGAGAAGGTGGTGATTGGGGATGCTGTGGTGAGATGGGTGATGTCTGAACGAAGGTTTCAACATAGAGGTCAATGGTGGTGGTGGGGGTAGCTGTGGTTTCAATGGGTACTTCTTGTTCTGTGATGGGTATCCTGATAGTCTTACTTGCGCGTGGTAATGTGTCAACTCTGCGTTTGTCATACCTCACGGACTGGCGGACTGCTGTGTGGACAGCCTCCGGAACTCCTAAAGATTCTGACACTAATTTGAGGGTGTCAATGAAATGTTGATCCACCCCATCATCTAATAGCATTTCTTGCATCAAAGCTTGACCTGACACAAGAGAGAGTTGATGCCTTTCTTGTACTGCTTTGATTGTGTCGTATAACCTTTGTAGTTGAGCTGTATATGCTGGTGCACCTACAAGTTCTGGCACTTCTTGTTGCTCATCTTGATGCTCTTGATCATAATCCTCCTCATCTTTCTCCTGTTCTTCATCTTCCTCATCCTCTTCATCCACTTCAACTGTGGTGACAGGTACTTGGGAGGTTGTTGCGTGTGTTTGCACATTCTCCACTTGTTGTGCCTCTTCTGCCTCCAGCTCTACATCTTGTAATAATTGTTCAAAATCTTCATTCGTGAGTTCTTCCAAAGGTGCACCACTGGGAAATTCAAGATCGGTTGGGATGGGAGGGAATATCAAGGTAGAACCATCGGTGCTGCGTCTTGGAAGTCGGAGTGTGAATGGTCGAACTCTTCGGGGTGGAGGGGTGACGTCTGGTGTTAGGGTGGCTCCACATGGTTGAGCACATGGGACTTGGACAGTGCCTCTCATCTTCTTAGAAGGGGGTGCAGTGGATGTCCAGCCTCTAAACTGCTCTACATGATTCCACATTAGGGCCCGTTGAATAGGGATGTCATAAGCCAAACACCTATAAATGATTCTCGTCAGAGCACAGCAACCATATAAAACCTGTTTCCGCGGCCATCGTTTGTGAGCTAGGTGTATCTGATCAATTATCCAGTGGGGTAAGTTGATGGTGAGGCTCTGTGTCTCTGCCAGATACAAACTAAACCAAATCTTTTTGGGCGGCATGGTGAATCTATCTTGTGCAGGAAAAGCAAAGTGTTGCATGCACATGCGAAGGTGTATTGCAATATTAGGCGTCATGGACACCATGTCCTTGAGTTTGGTGAGACTTCGATTCTTCATGTAATCCGGTACTAGGGTTTCCTTCTCTGTAGGAATATGCATTCCGCGCATATCTAGAGCCTCTCTCACCAAGTTGTTTGATAGCCTGAACCTCTTGAGCTCATTCCCCTTTGTCAGAGATGGAATCACAAATGAGCTTGCACCTTTTGGGTTCTGGTTTGGAGTCAAGGTGTTGATGAGATAGTAGCATCGCATGAAGTCAGGCTTTGGGAGTCGTGCACTGAAATATGCATCCAATCCTGCCTTCTCCCATATCGAACGTAGACCTTCTGCATTTTGTAACTTCTCGAATTCTCTTGTAAAGAAATGTTATTTGCCTTGCTTCCCATTGAAGTCCAACTCTGATTCCCATAGGTACGTTCCCTCACCCAAGGGTCTTGCCACTTCACTAAACCAGTGGGAAGTTTTTCCTACGGGCATGGTACTAGGAGGGTCCGCAATAGGTATGATTTTGATGGCCTGCAATTCTTCTGGTCTTTCATTTGTCTCAGGCAAAACGGGTAAACTGTCTAAGTCCACCACTTGCTGGCTTGTTTCTGTTTGAGAGCTAGTTCCTACCGCCTAAGCCATGTTGAAAACTTCACAGCTGGTTCTGTGAGAATATATGAATAAATGTTAACATTGCAATGGACACAAAAATGACACTGTGTCCCCTGTTACAACATTAACATGAGGTTCGAGAGAGGTTAGGGGGTTAGTAAGTGCTTGGTGCTTGTGTGTGTAGTTAGGAATTGGGTAGACCTAAGAGCTAAGCGGAATGATGTGGTGTGAGAGTGAAGTAGTTAGTAGGTGGACATGGATTTACAATTGGGATCCGAGGGTTTATTACAAGTTTTAGGTTGCCAAATGCAATGGATAGGTTTTGATTTTGACTTTGTGGAGGCTCTGGAGAGTGTGATAGGGTGTTTACTTGAAAAATGGGGCTTTTTAGGAACCCATTTATAAGTGATTCTACTTGTGCTCATGGAAGAATACGTGTTAGTGCGTGATGTGTAAGACTGGGCCTCAGATGTTCGCGTGAGTGAAACATGTTGTACAGGGTTTGGCCTTGGTGTAGCTATTTGAGCCCGCAAGCAAGCCTTAGGCACCCAGATTTATCGTGATTGTGGGCTGGCCTTCATTGACTTCTTGGGTATCCAAATAGACTTCACTTTCACAGAAGAATTTATGAAGGACTTCTTATTAGTGTTGTGTTGTTGATCACTAATAAGAGGTTTTGGCCGTGGTGTTGGCCTGGTCGGAACAGGGTGTTCGCCTTTTCGCCTCCATACTTGTTTCCTCGGCTGAAACAATTTGCTTTGCTCCTTTTTTTGGCCTCCAGTATAGGTAGTGTTCTGCTTCTTCTGTATTCGATCTGCCTTTGGTTGCTGCATCCCTCTGGCCTTTGGAACAGAAGGGAGTGCCTTCTTATCCTTGACTCCGTTGTTGAGACAATCCTCTTTCTGCATCATACATTTTTGGACAAGAATAGCATTGTCAACTTCATGTGCACCCCTGGAAGGACAAGGAGTTCGTGCCTTACCTAGTTCCTTGAGTGCCTCATTTTCCAATTCAACTGTAATTCGACTATGATTTACCCATACCTGAAGAAGTCCACTTCTTAGGTTTAGGGTGACTGCATGATCATAGATCCAGTCCTGACCCAAGACAAGAGGCTCAGTGAGGTCCTCATCTTGACACACTAGTACTTTGACTGTCATTACTTCGTCTTGAATATAGAGGGGAAGTTCCACCTTGCCCATGCAAGGGGTTTCCACACCTCCCAATCCTATGAGATATGCTTCAATAGGATTGACGGTTAATTTCAACTTTTGACAGTAAGACAATTTAACAGCACTAGTGGCTGCACCTGAGTCAATCAAGGCTCTTACAGTCCTTGCACCCTTTCCTTGTCCTATATCTAAGGTCATAAAAGGATGTCGATCAATTATCCTATGGGAGCTGATACCTGAAACTTCACACATAGCCACGTGATATCCTTGATCTGCATATGCATCTGGCACAGGTTGCTCTCTACCTTGTCTTCTTAATTTCATTCTCCGTATGCGCTCTAAGGCTTCTGCTTGGGCTTCTTCTCGAATTCACTTTTCTTCTTCTTTGCGTTTCTTAGCAGTATTGAGTCGGCTTAGCATTTCGTCTGTGAGAGGTTCCTGATATAACTTGACCCTGCATCTGCTTATGTAGCTCGGGAGAACGTCACCTTCTAATGTGGCTAGTTGTACTGCTCCACTTGTTGAGATTCTATTAATGATGATGGGTCCGTAGCCTCTCTTCTCTAGTTTCCTCGCATGTTGTTTCAACGTGTATACTAGTACTAGGTCGCCAGCCTTCAAACCTTTATCCTTAACATGGGCGTCAAAATATGCCTTCTGTAGTTTCTTAGCTGCATATATCCCTGCAGCTGCCCTCAGTCTTGTTTCTCCTAATCGTTCAAGGTCAAAAAGTCTAGAGGATAGTTCATGACCCGTCCATTCGTGTTCTTGTGCTACTTTCAGTGTAGGTATTAGGAAGTCCAATGGTAGCACTGCGTTTTGGCCAAACACCATTTGAAAGGGGGTGGCTTGGAGTACCGTTTTGTAGGCGACTTGGTATGCCCAAACAGCATGGTGTAGTTGTTTATCCCAATCAGAGCGTTTATTGTTCACTATTTTTGTCAGTACATTGCATAAGATTTTGTTGGTGCTCTCAGCCTGGCCATTTGCTTGAGGGTGATAGGGGGGCAAACTTCTTATGCACTACCAAGAATTCTTGGAGCAGATTTTCAATAACTTCATTCAAGAAGTGAGTGCCTCTATCACTAACTAGCTCTATAGGTAGCCCGTATCTAGTGAACACATTCTCAAATAAAAACTTAGCTGTTGTTTGAGCATCGTTCTTCGTTGTGGCTTTTACCTCTACCCACTTTGTTAGATAGTCTGTCGCAACAATGATATATTCTGCATGGGAACCCTTAGCTGGGGGATTAATAGGACCTACGAAGTCTATTCCCCACTTAGAGAATGCACGTCCACCCATCATAGGTTTCAGTGGCATCTCATCCTTGCGTATAGGATACTGAGTTCTTTGACACACATCACACCGTTTCACATAGGTATGTGCATCCATGTGAAGGGTTGGCCACCAAAAGCCCGCAAATAGTATTGACTTGATCACCCGATCTGGTCCAAAGTGTCCCCCTGCTACACCTTGGTGAGCAGTATCCAAGATTTTGAGATATTCACTCTCATGGACACATAGTCTCAGGTAACCATCTTTACCACGCTTGTATAGATTATCACCAATGAGTGAATAATCCTGGGCTTCTTGTTCTAAACTCCTTTGCCTAGCCAGAGTCATGTCTGGAGGGAATGTTCTCGTCCTTAAGAAGGATACTAGAGGTTCACTCCAATCTGGCACTATGGACACTTGATAAAGAGCGGCATGTTCCACAGGTGGTTTAGTGCAGCAGATTGGGCATTCCTTGCACAACTTTTGGACATCAGCCTCCATAGTCGGTGTTGCAGAGCTAAAGAGTGCACAAAGCAGAGAAAAAAAGACGGGCCCCAAAATTTTTCCGATTTGGACACACAACTTCTGTATCATAACCATTCTTGTATATATTTTTTCCGTTGTAAATGCACTAGAGGAGTCCTCTAGATGCATCCCCACAGAAGATTAGTGAGTTACCCATGTACAATAGTAGGAAGTTAGCATTTTAGTGAATAAAGTGCCGGTCTCTTGTGTGAAAGGACCAAACTTAGGGCACTAGTATATAAGTCAAAAGTGACTCATTGTAAAATACTTCTGGTCATTGTGAAGAAGAGCACTTCTGAAATTTCGAGTTTGCCTCTTTCTTGCTGATTTTGATCTTCACTTTGCTCATGTATGTGTGTGTGATGCTTGAAATGCAAGTGTAGGACTGTTGTCTACCCCTTCCCCCTTGTTTTGAGTGGCTGTAGTGCGTGCGTAAGCTAGGAGGAGCAAAAACGCGGGTGTTAGTAGTTCCCGTAATTCACTGTTTCTGCCATAACTTGCAGCAGAGTGGTCAGAATTGAGTGAAACCACCACCGTTGGATTCGTCTCGTCGAGAGCTTCGAAACGAGTACCCTATTGCCTATGTTCGGAGTTCTGGGCTGGGAGAAAACCTCAAGAAACCAAAACTGCTGAAAGTAGGTTTGCAGCAACACTTCCAGTTTATCAGTAGGTGTGGGTAGTATTGGTCTTTTCTCTTGCTTGGATAGTTAACTCACTTCATTTTCTATCACGTGTGCAAATGTCTTCATACACTTGGTAAGTCACTCCTTAGGATTGATAATTAAATGTGTGTGAAAAGAACTCCACTATATGCACTTGTATGGCAATCGAGGTATAGTCTCATTGGTACAAGTCCTTGAGTCATTGCGGCTCAAGTACACACGTTTTTGGCGCCGTTGCCGGGGAAGCACTCCACCAAGTTGCCTTCGTGATAGTTAGAGAGCAAGTGTGATCGAATCGTACTTGTAGAGGTGAATTTGTCCATTGACGAGTAGTATTCCTTTTCAGCACTTGTCACTTCTCATCCTTGAGGTGTGTGTGATAAGTTTTAGGTTTAAGTGTAGGAGGAGGGAAGAGAAGGAAGAGTTAGGGTTAGGTTAGAAGGAGAGGAGAAGTGAGGGAAAGAGGAGTAGGAGTAGGTCAAAATCCTCAGAAAATCTCCAAAAATCCCAAAAATTTTAAGTTCAGTCAAAAAAGTATAAAAACCAAAAAATTTGGCTCATTTGACACTTCACAGTGTTCTGGTATCGTGTGCGAGCAGCGACCGGTATCGTGGACTTGGTATCGTGGCATTCAGGCTATTAAAGCTAGGCTTTGAGCTCACATTGCACTCAATACTGTATCAAGGTAAAATTTCTTTCAATTCACCTGCCAAAAACACTTTAAAATTGATCAAACAAGTGATTAAAAATCTGCGCAGTATCGTGGGGGGAAAAACTGATTTCTCTGTTATCTTTTCGGGTGGTACAGAGGTCTAGGAAGGAAGAGGAGAGTGAGGAGAACAAGGGGGTAAAACAAGTTTGAGAAAAACCTTACTTTTGGCTTGAGTATCGCGATCGGTTGAGTTTTGGTATCGCGATACCAAAATTCCCTTGTATCGCGACACTCGCCATCAGTGTCGTATCGCTTGATACCTGCTTTGGTATCGCGACACCATTCTGGTATCGCGACACTGAGTCAGTATCGCGATCGCACTCGATCTCTGGTATCGTATCGTCCGATACTAATACTTGGTATCGCGACACCATTGTGGTGTCGTATCGCCTAAGTTTCTAGTATCGCGACCTCACTTTACCGAGTGGTATCGTATCGTTTGATACGGTGGTATCGCGACACTACCCTGGTATCGCGACACTACTTTAGTATCGCGATCGTGCCCTCACAAGTGTCGTATCGTCAGGTGCTTATCTTGGTATCGCGACACCGTAGTGGTATCGTATCGCCAAGAGTAGTATCGCGATCGCACTTACTGCGGTGGTATCGTATCGTCTCCTGTCCAGGATCGTATCGCGACACCACATTGAGATCGTATCGCCTCTAATCTCCAGTATCGTAACGTCTACTCTGCCGGTATCGTATCGTGGTATTTCCCCGTGAAGTATCGCGACACTATATCTGGTATTGTATCGTCTGGCACTAAAACCTGGTATCGCGACACCAGACTGATATCGTATCGTCTGGGTGTCTGGTATCGTATCGTTTGGAGCTCTGGTATCGTATCGCCGAGAGCAGTATCGCCAAGTGAGGTATCGTTCAGAATTGAACCCTTCTTTCGGCAAGCAAACTGAATCATTGGTAGAGCTGTCCCAAGTAAATCTAAGCAGCATAAAGAGAGGCCTCAGAGAGTGAATGAACTTGAGGTCAGGAAGAGTTCTAGGTAGTAGAAGGAGTGTCATATCCTCAGTAGGAAGTACAGCCCAGGCTAGTCATCACTCAGTCTACTTAGAAACTTCCAGTGACTCGGAGGAGGAGTTACTTATGGCTTCAGAAGACATGCAAGGACCTACACCAACAGGAAACTTCATGACTACTGTTGAAGGAGACTAGCGTACCTCCTTACAATATGTGTCCACTAATGCCCAGGAGATTCCAATCTACCTGGATGGCTTAAACAGGTCTGTCGCCAGGATGGCAACTGCCCAAAATATCACCATCATACCACGACCAGCGGTCAAGTACGAGGGAGGTGCTTACATTGACAAAATGGGTCACATCTACATAGTAACTGAATTTCCTGAGAGGATCAATGAGAGAGGAGAGTTTATGGATTCCGACAACTCGGAAGAGTTAGTGACCACCCCCAGAGGCAGGTCACAAGTATCACGGGTCTTGAGAGGAGACTTGATACCTCAAGACGACTACTTATTGGAAGTCTACATGATTCACGGAGCAGACTTATTGCTTCAAACTGACGTACCTGTTCAAGGAATAGGAGAGAGTCCCATGACATTCTATGAGTTGAAAGACCCAGATGACGAAACTAGACTCACTTACCTAGATAAGAGCCAAAGAAGATATTGGCCTGTAGGTGCCCTAGACAGGGCTCGGCTGAGATATATGGGTGCGCCTGTATTTCCTCAGAGGGAGCAGGCAACTACCTCACAGAACCCTTTTGGAGATCAACAAGAGACGGAACATACCACATCAGGACAGACCAGTCAAAGAAGTGTGCCCAACCGTACTCATGTACAGTTTGCAACTCCAGGAGTGCACACACACAATCAGACCCACACAGGGATGGGGAACCATTTCTGACCACCGGTCAGACCACGACCACCTGTGGGAGGGCAGCTAGGAATGCCTCCATTACGACCAGCTGCCCCAGTCTTCCCTGTAATACCCAGACCGCCTGAACCAATGAGGAGATTGAGACCAATCCAAGTAGCTAAGTTTATGAGAAACCATTATGATGGATCAGGGGAGCCATATGACCATATTGCCGAATTTAAACAAGTTCTAAGAGCAGAACAAGTAGAGGACTTCTTTGTGCAGTATGAGTCTTTTGGACTCACCCTCACAGGAACAGCTCTAACTTGGTTCCAACCTCTAGATCCCAATCGATTTGGAAACATGGAACAATTCTTTCAAGAATTCATCGGAGAATTCACAAGGAGAGGGATTAAACACAATTCAGCTTCTTTAATCCATAGCTTTAAACAAAACCCTAAGGAAACTGTGAAGACTGCTGCCCGAAGATTCAATCAATATGTGGATAGATGCCCAGTGGCTGAGAGACCGACTCAACAAAAGATGATTTCATTGTTTTTAGATGGACTCTCTAACGGGACCCTAAGAACCCTAGTGTATGTAAAAAGGCTGCAAACATTGAGTGATTGTCTTCAAGAGTGCATCGACTTGGAAGATAACCTTGCGGAGGACCTCAAAGGTACTACCGACCTCACAAAATCAGAAGACTCAAGAAGCACTGTTACGTCTAATTCTAGTAATGTGGAAGAACTAGCGGAACTATTAGCAAAAAAACTAGGAGTCCAAGGACAGAGAGCTTACCAATATCTAGCTCAAAGAGTGCCTATGTTGAGGAGGTGTAACTTATGTGGAGGAGAACATCCCACACACTTGTGTGCCAGAGGAGGAGCTGGTGCACAACCAATGTATCCACACAATAGACAGCAACAACAAGGGACTTCTTCATACTGTCACATCGAGCAAAAATATACCAATCATACAACTGAGAACTGTCCCTTTAATAGGCAACCACGACCTGTCAATCCACCCCAATACCGACCTTATGGATACCCACCTAGAGAGCTTGGTAGGGAGATGCCTAGATACAACCCGTATCCGGTAGGAGTTCCAAGACAATACGAGCAAGCACCATATCCACCACCACAACCAGTGTTGGGACCCCAACTGTCACAACCTCAACAAGTTGTACCTGTGAAGTATACTCAACCAGAAGAAAACTTGGAGAGAGCCATAATACCAGCCTCAGTAGCGACCAATGTAGAATCAACCAACCAAGGGTATGAACCTCCGCCAGGAGAGTACTATCCATATGAAGCCAACATGATGGAATATGAGCCAGCATATGACATGGCCTATTATGGATATGAAGGATTTGATCAGAATTATGGAGCGGAAACTGCAACTTTAATGTACACTATGCCCAAAGCACAACAACCATTGAGACCTCCCATTAGACCACCAGTGCAGAGAGGACCTTGTTATAGATGCGGAGGGGATCACTTCATTCGGGAGTGTCCTCGACCTTACAACCCTCCACCACCCAGGATTTGGGAAGGATATTGTAGTGATTGTGGGAAAGAACATCTTTTTAGAGATTGCCCTAAGAACCCTACAAAAACTCAAGGTCCTGCACCAATCAATGTAATAGAGGTCATAGAAGAATCCGGAAGTGATAAGGAGTACACTGTACCGCTGAAAGCTATTACTAGAGCTCAAGCAAAACAGCAAACAGGAAAACAACCTGAAGAGAAACTAGAGAACAATAAAACAGGAGACACTAACATACAGATAGTCGAGGATTCAGAAAACTCATGTGAGAATACCCAAAACACCAAAGTACAAAAATGGAAAGAAAGACGAGAAAAACTCAAAGAGAAATGGGCAAGAAACAAGAGCCAAAACAGCAAAAAACAAGCGAAGGGTTCTAGAAAACATAACGAACAACGAACGCATAAGGAGACCCCTGAAACACCACCAATTAGCTCAGAGGCAAAGAAGCCAGGATCAATTCTAGCTGACCCAAAGCCAGAGGAATTGAACATGTGGTTAAAAGCATACCAAGCTAGAATCAAAATGGGACCGAGCCTAGAGCAACATGAAAGACTCTACCCTCAAGGGGAATTAGAGAAAGAAAGACTGGCGATATGTAAAAAACTCATAGAAGTAGCTCAGGCAACTCTAGAAAAGACTATCCCAATTTTACCTGAAACAAGGATCGCACAGGAACTATACGAAGAGTGCATTCAACCTAAGGATAAGGAACCTAGAAGGGAAGATGAACGAAATGAACGAATGAAATTTCAAGGGGAACAGGTATCCATAATACCCGACCTAGAGGAAGATTGGTCCAAAGACTTGTGGAAAAGAATTAGAGAAGAGCAATGGAAAAAGGATGGAATCAGTCCACCTCCTTTTGAGGAAATAGTGGGAGAAGATAGTCACCATGATCATAACCTAGAGGAAGCATATGAGGAAGTGTCAAGGTTTGATAAAGAAAGAGAGGAAACCATGAGCATTTCAACGTTGCCTAATTACATGGGAGAATATGAAAGAGAGTCTATAATAATACGAGCACCCACAGTGCATGGGAAAGAAAAAGGAAACTCAGAAGAGAGTTCACACAACCTAACAGAACTTAAGAAAACAAAGGTGCAATGCAAATTGACGGTGGAAGAATTGCTTCAACTTAGACCACATCTATGGAGACAGCTAGCAAATCAAATAGAGCCACCAGCAGAGAAAGGAGAAATGAAAGGAAAGGAAAAAGAAAACCACTCCACAATACAGGTTCCAGTTGATA
Source organism: Ceratopteris richardii (assembly GCA_020310875.1). NCBI lineage: Eukaryota > Viridiplantae > Streptophyta > Polypodiopsida > Polypodiales > Pteridaceae > Ceratopteris > Ceratopteris richardii. The sequence continues at coordinate 133,823,781 of CM035439.1, read as the reverse complement.
AAGTAGGAGAATTTAGTGAAGGAGATGAAGGTAATACGTGCTTACCTGTCACCTACAATGGGTACATGACCAAAGCCATCTTAGACACTGGAGCTGGAGTAGGAATTGCAACGAAGGAAATTTGGGAAAAGTGGGGTAAACCAGCCTTACGACCCACTCGCATGAAGCTACAATTAGCAGATGGACATGTAGAGAAACCCTTAGGAATATTGGAAAGAATCAAACTGACCACTTGTGGAGTAGAGTTTGAACACACATTGGCCATATGTAAGTTCCAAAAAGCAAACAATTACGAAATGATATTAGGACGACCATTCATGCGACAGATGCGAGTAGTACAAGATTGGGGCAGAGATTCATTATATCTCCAACATCAAGGAAACACTACCAAGATAAACCTGCACACATTTGCTTATCGGGATGTCCCTCCATTACAATGGAACCCAGTCCACAAAGAAGAAGATGACCTATCCATTCACAGCGCTGGATCAAGTGACCAATCTTGGATGCACGAGGATGTCCAATTGTGGATGTGCAAAGAAGCCAAGAAGGAGGAGTGTAAAAAACAAATGTGGCCAATAGGGCATCCTAATTATCGATCGATAGAAGACCCCGACTATATGCCTCAAATTTTTCCAGATGAACTCTTTGAACCACATGGCTGGATGGAAATCCTAGCCACATTAGACGTTTGCGTGAATGAGGAAGTCTTGACGATGAACGACTGTATAGACGAGGAAGGATATGATGTGAACCTCTACATGGTTATTCTCCAAGAAGTAGAAGCAGGAGAAATTGTAGAGGAAGAAGGGAAAGAAGAATACGAAAGCATAGAAATGGAACCATAGTTCGACTCTGAAGAACAATATTTAGAAACCATGCAAGAAGAATCAAAAGAAAGACCAACAAAAGTCTTAGCAATCGAACCCATCCCTAGAGAGGACACGAGTAAAGTGGAACTTGAACCAGACCACTTTGAAGTTCCAGAACATTTTAAAAGATACGGAGTGGAAGAAAGAAAAATAGCAACCCAAATGCCTAAACGAGAGGCCCGGGATGGAGAAGCCTATGACAACAAAGAACAAACAAAAAAAATTATTGTGACGGTTGAAGAAGGAGAAGAAAGGTGCACGTATATTGGTAAAGACGTAACTGAAGAGGAAGAAGAGGAACTCATACACCTCATCCGAGAATATCGAGATGTATTTGCCTGGACATACAAAGACCTTAAGGGTGTAGAACCTAGCATATACGCTCATCGAATTCCTATGACAACAGATGCAAAACCTTCCAAACAACGCCCTTACACGTATAATGAAGTTTATGCAGCGAAAATAAAGGAAGAAATTGACAAATTACTAGCGGCAGGATTCATTTATGAGATTGAACACACAGAATGGGTATCACCACTAGTTGTTGTGCCCAAGAAAAACGGAAAACTAAGGGTGTGTATCAACTTGAAAAAAGTCAATGCAGCAACTATACGAGATAGTTTCCCTTTACCCATCACAGACCATCTTTTGGAAAGAGTTGCCGGCAAGGAGGTCTATAGCTTCTTGGATGGATTCTCTGGTTATAACCAAGTAGCTATTGCAACCGAGGACCAGCATAAAACCGCATTCGCGACGGAATGGGGAATCTATGCATTTAGAGTGATGCCTTTCGGGCTCACTAATGCGCCAGCCACCTTCCAACGATTGATGTGTCATGTTTTCAAAGAATTTCTCAGAAAAAGCATGGAAGTATACGTAGATGATCTGTGTACATACTCAAATCAACGACCAGATCACATACCGGAACTGCGGAAAATATTCAACAAATGTAGGCAGTATAGAGTTTGCTTGAACCCTGAAAAATGTGTCTTCATGGTAAGACAAGGAAAAATCCTAGGACACATTGTTTCAAAGAATGGAATATCTACAGATGAGGATAAGATTAAAGTCATATTGGACTTACCAAGACCCAAGAATGCGAAAGAAGTACAAGCCTTTATGGGACACTGTGGATATTACCGTAGGTTTATTCACATGTATGCCATAATAGCTAAACCCTTATACGGTCTATTGACTCAGTTCACTTGGACAGACGAGTGTGAGAAAGCCTTCAACGAGCTTAAGAAACGGCTGAGTACAGCTCCAATTCTGAAATCACCAAACTGGAACAAGCCTTTTCATATTCATGTTGATGCTTCGAACTATGCAATTGGATGTATCCTAGCTCAACCTGCGGATGAAGGAAAGCTTGACCATCCAATCGCTTATGCGAGTAGACAATTAAACCAAGCAGAGAGAAATTACACGACTACAGAAAGAGAAGGCTTAGGCATGGTCTACGCAGTGAAGAAGTTTAGACATTACCTCTTAGCCAACAAGTTCAAATTCTTCATAGACCATCAAGCTTTGTTGTATCTAGTCAATAAGCCTTGCAACACAGGGAGATTGGTACGATGGTTCTTATTACTAATGGAGTTTGACTTTGAGGTAGTAGTCAAAAAAGGAAACACACATGTGAGAGCAGACCACCTTTCTAGGTTAAAACACGGAGAACCACCTAGCGGAGTACCGGATGAATTACCAGACACGTATTTGTTTAATCTTGAGGTATGTCCAAAGTGGGCGGAACGACTAATTCCTATACTCACCCATGGCCCTCAACACTCAATAAATAAGGATAGCAAAAAAGAGATTCTTCAAACAAGAAATTTACACATTGTTGCTGGAAGCGTATATTATAAGGAACCTAACGGAGTTTTATTGAGATGTGTCGAGGAGGATGAACAGAAGCAACTAATTCAGCAAGCACATGTCAACAAGTGGAAAACCCATCAAGGAATGCATGGAACGATACGAGAATTAAAGAGGTTAGGCGTATATTGGCCTGATATGTCCAAGGACGTTCACGAGCATGTAAGTAATTGTGGGGAATGCAAAGAAACTAGCTCAGAGGATCATGTGTCCTTACCTTTTTCTACCATAGCGCCTAATTGGAGTAACTCATTAGTACAATTCCTCAAAACAAAAGAGCACGAAATAGGAGCGAGTTTAGCAAGAAAGCGATCCCTAGAAGAAATGAGCAAAGATTATGTGATAATGGGAAAACAGTTGTTCAAAAGAGGAAAAGACAATCAACTCAGATTGTGTGTGCATGAAGGAGAATATCTTCCCATATTAGAAATGGCACACGCAGGAGCTGCGGGAGGACATTTTTCAGCAGATAGAACGGTCAAGATGATTCTCTTTGCAGGCTTGTGGTGGCCAACTCTACATATGGATGCGGAAACATATGTGAGAAGTTGCGAAACATGCCAGAGAGCAAAATATCCCATTAGAAGAGATGACATGCCTTTGAGACCCATGGTTTGTGCGAGAGCATTTACCAAGTGGGGAATTGACTTCATAGGACCAATCAACCCACCTGCGAAAGGATCACATGCGGAATACATCATAGTAGCCACCGACTACTTGACAAAGTGGGTAGAAGCTAAAGCCACTCGCAAAAATGATGCTCAAACTACAGCAAAATTTCTCTTTGAGCACATTTTCACCCGATTTGGACTACCGATCGAGATAGTAAGTGATCGAGGAACTCATTTCCTAAACGAAGTCATTGAATCTCTAATGAATGAATTCCTAGTAATCCATAAGAAATCTGCCCCATACCATCCCCAAGCCAATGGTCAGGCAGAGAGTTCCAACAAAGTACTATGTACGGTATTGACAAAGATTGTCAATAATGGAAGGTCAGATTGGGACAAACAATTGCATCACGCAATTTGGGCCTTCCGAGTGGCATATAAAACGGCCATTGGAACTACACCTTTCAACCTAGTGTATGGGCAGAATGCAATTTTGCCAATTGACTTCTTAGTGCCTACATTAAAAGTAGCCCAGCAATATGAGTGGAACGGTCATGAATTGTCTCAGCAATTAGATCAAATTGAAAAGCTGCATGAGACTAGATTGCAAGCGGTAGCAGGCATCTATGCCGCTAAACGGAGACAAAAGGCATATTATGACTCACATATTAAAGATAAGGGACTAAAAGAAGGCGACTTAGTCCTAGTATACACCCTAAAACAGCATGCAAAGAAACTACAGAAACGTGGATATGGACCCCTGATCATAAATCGAATCTCCACTAGTGGTGCAGTCAATCTCGCCACACTAGACGGAGACGTTCTTCCTAATTACATCAGTGGATGCCGAGTGAAACGATTTATGGAGCCTCTGACCGATGAAATGCTAGCTAGACTGTGGGGAGCCCAAAGTAGGAAAAGGGAAGAAGAACGAATACGAGAAGAAGCACGACAGGAAGCCCTAGAACGCATTAGAAAACGCAAGGAGTGGATCAGGCAAAGAGATGAACGCTATCTCCAAGGAGAAGAGCCCATCCCTATGGCAAACTACCATATCAAAAATGGTGACACAACGGTTATGTGTAAAACACAACCTTACCTAAACCTAGGGATTGGTAAGACGGAGTATCAATTGATAGACGCATTGATAGACTCAGGAGCAGGCCTTAGCTGCATGTGAAGGAGGATAGTGAACGAATTGCAATTGGAATTGAATCCCACGAAAGCCAAACTAATAGGAATTGGAGGTCACACCCTAGACTGTATTGGAACAACTAATGTGTCCCTCCACATAGGAAATTCCTCCATGGAACAAAGAGTCCTAGTATGTGAGGATAACGATTTAATGGAAGACTTCATTCTAGGACAAGACTGGATCATTGAAACAGAAGCATGTATCCATCTGGCTCAAGGATATATTTCAGCCAAGATAGGGCATAAGGAGGTTTTCAGCTTGCTTGAAGAGAAACCATGTAACCAAGCCATGTCAATACAAAGATCAGAGGAAGTTCAAGAAGCAACGAAAGATAGTGGCGACTGTGCTCAACCCTCAGAAAGCAAATGCATAGAAATTGAAACTTTAATCATTCCGACATCCCCTGTAGTGTCGAAGCTACCCGAAGTGAATGAAGATCAGCCAACGATTGAGGAGACGCTCTCTCCCAAACAGGCTCAAAGTATCCGAAGATCGAACTATTGGAAACCAACAAGCAGATACTCGAACAGACCACCATCCAAATATATATGGGTACGAAAGGATCAGGTACAGAGTCAAAAAATGTCTACAAGCGCTTTGAAGAAGGAAACGGACATCACCAAATCAGCTACAAAGAACTACAAACGACAAGAACCAGTACAAGTATGGATTGCCAAGCCCCTGCTTGAAGCTCAAAAATCTAGACATCAGATATGGATTCCCAAAAAGGTCATACAAGCAGCTAAACAGAATGTGAAGACCAAAGAGGAAACGCCACAGTAGATGAGGCAAATGCCACCACCACCAAAGAATCATCAGAAAAGATCACAAAGCAATGTCAAAATCCATCGGACTGTGGATAAGGCAAATGGAACACGAGCAGCTGCACGAATAGAGAAAACCCAACGACCTCTCTCAGTGTTCTCAAAATGGATCTGGAAACCAAAGCTACCACAAGGAGCAAGAGATCGAAGAGATAAAGCACCCGACTGCACTCATGTTGTGTCTGATGCACCCAAAGTGTGCATGATAGGGCCACATTACAAGGCCAAGCATTCGGCACAGGATGTACATTATCAAATTAGTGGTGCACGATCTCCAAGTGAGACTAGATCTTAACTTTAAACCGATAGGAATGACACACTATGTACATAAACTACGCTTCGGCTATGGACTAACTTTTATGTTTTCTTTTCAGAGAAAAATATAAAAAAATATATGAAAAATTCAGGTATTACCCTTCTCACACCCACGGGAAAGGGACGGCACTATGCACTCGGAGCAATATCAAATTATTAATCAACACATGGTGGAGGATTTCTGGACAAAATATGGATACTAATTCATGCTCTATATTAAGTGTAGATGGCTTCTGAAGACTCTGAAGCTACAGTCCAAGAGGAGGTCCAAGAATTTCCTCCCCAATGTCTTACGAAAGCTAAAGGACATTGGTTCCGAGATGAACAGCCTGTGGAAGAGTATCTCTTTTTAGCCAACATAAAGATCATGGACACGGATCACCACTTTCCGATCATGTCCCAGGACTTCAAGATATTACATGGAATGCCATCTACAATTGATATCCTGAAGAAAGCAGGAATTCACAAGTATTTCGAGCTACCTATCTACAAGCCGGACTTCCAACGATGCACACAGGTCATGAACACTTTAAGACCAGCACTACATGATCCATTGGTGCCAGAAGCCAATGTGATGGATAAGAATGGCGAATGGGTAGTCATTCAGTTCTCACACGACTTGATCAAAGAAGCTTTTGAATGGGAGAAAGATGGTGTCAACACGGCCAAGGAAGAAATTCGTGGAGCAAATACTAGAACCTTTGTCGACATTAATAGAGTGGATATTGAAGAGGAGGTCAGGTTGATTCATCAACATTTTTGTTTTCCAAGCATGAACAGATACACGGCCCCTCAAAAAATTATTGTCCAATTGTTGTCACATGCCACAAAACAGATCGGCAATCAGGTAAATCTCACACCATACGTGCAGGAAAGATTGTTCGAGGCCAAGAAGAAGTGGGAGAATAAAAAATTCCTTAATGGAACCACTGCCCTCACAATCATGATTTACCATGCATTGGGCATGCGCGAGTACTTGAGGGAGATGCCATCTTCAATGGAGCTGGCTCAATATGTCAAGTGTGCTACAGTACCAAAACCAAAGAAAGGGAGTAAGCAAGTAGAAGAAACAGAAACAAGTTCGCAACCGAGGATGAGAGGAACCATGAGAGGTACAAAGCGGCCTAGAGAAATTCTGCAGAAAGAAGAAGAAGCACCACAACCAAAGAGGGTACATGTGCTGCCTACCACCACCACTCAAGGACCCAGGAAAATTACGGAAGAAGACTTAACTCAAGCACTGGAGGAGACTCACAAGTATACAGAAGGGCAAATCAATCTCCCAGTGCAAGGTCATCATTATCAACAGGCTGCAACAGTTCAAAAACCCAAAAGAAAACTTACTAAGGTACACCGATATCGGGAGATTGGGCTGGACAATTCAAGTTCAGGATCTGACGCCCAAGAGAAGCAAACTACATCATTATTGGATGGAGATATTAAAAGTGAATCGAAAGATGACGGCCAGTGGGTCGAATTAAATGAAGTTAATTATGACGAAGCCCAAGCTGACAACAAAGAAAAAGATCAATCATCGCTGGCAGAACAGAATCCAATCACAGAGAATGTAGAAGAAGAAGGACGAAACACCATGCAAGAGAAGGACACCCCCCTCACCCACATAGAGGAGGACCAAAATGATAATGAGGTGCATGCAATGATACCTGAGGACAAGCCTCAAGAAGAAGAAAAAGAAGACGAAGAACCCTTCACACCACTAAGGGTTGTGGCAGAACCGTCCCCTCTGGATGTAACATTTCAAGGGAGTGCCACGAAAGTTCGTAAAACGGTCGAAAATGAAGCAGAAGTTAATATACAACTACAGGTCCGACAACAACACAAAGAATTGATCCATGTAGCACAAGGACAAGATGTACAAACAGGAGAAACACCGGACATAACAAAGACATGGTTGAATGTAGATATAGCTCAGCTCAAGCCGGTGGTGCAGGATATGATCCGCACGGCACTCGACACTCAACAACTGATGCTTGATGCTGATGAGGATTACGACCAGGCCATGCTCGACAAACAAAAACTTCAGAAAGAAGGTATGCATTTGGCAAAGACCTTATCTAAAGTAGAAGCTCAGGTGTTGAAGAAAAAGGAGAAGATCAAAGCAACCAAAACACAATGCAAAACATTAGAAAAGGAGAATGCCCACCTGAAAGAACAAGTGTTGGAGCTGACGAAGAAATTGGAAGTAACGGAGAAAGAGAAAACAAGAATACAGACTCGTAGCAAAGTACTCGAGTCACAGCTCAAGGTGAGCATGGAAGAAGCAGAACAACTCAGGGACAGAAACAAAGAGCTAATGACAGCTCTCCTCAGTGATCAACCATCGACAGATCTTGACAAAACAAGTGAGGACATAAAAGACATGGAAGCAAGGTTGACAAAGATGGCAGATCAGCTCAAACAGGAGCAAGAGACAGTTGCAGAATGGGAACAGAAATATATGAATGATACTGCAGCTCTACGAAAGAAATGGAAAAAAGCCGAGAAAGATTATTTCCGACAGTGCAAGGAAGACACAGATCACATGCATATCGTGGCACAGGAATTAATCAAACATCAAGAAAAACTTACCAAGGCTGAAGAGGAGCTCAAGAATAAAGATGACATCATTAAACGGCTGCAGGAGCAGATTGAGCTAAAAGAGAAACAAGGGACACCAGTAGTTCCTCCAGAAACCACAGCTACTGTGGAGGAAGAGGTACGTCCTCTCTCTCCTCCCTTGTATCATTCTCCAATAAGGGCGGAAAAGAAGGTTCCACTAGAACCTAACACACGCGACATTGCAGAATTGAGCAGACCAGAAAGGGCACTACTGGTGTCCCAGCTCACTGCTGATTTTGAAGATCAAATAATTCAGATAATGAAAGAGGCTCAGATTGAGCATAAACAATTAGATCAAATTTTGAAGCCCTTCAATGTACCATATGGTCTACTTAAAGAACAGACGCGCATGTATATAAAGACTACCACGAATAAAGATCCGGACCACAACCTTCAATTCCAGAATGACACTTTCAAGTATACTCAAGAGGAATTCGACAAGGCGGATCCCATATGGCGAAGGAAAATTTTGGAAAAGAATCCGACTTTGCGGGTACAGTGGGAAGCATCACCCTATGCGCTTCAGGTAAATCCATCATTTTGTCCTGTACCCCGCCGACGCTCTTGGACGCAATTTTGGGAAGCACAGCGTCAAGGCTCCATCAATAATCAGTGGCTAAATTACCCGTTACTACCTAGTCCGCCACACAATTACCTACCTACCGAAGAATATATGGTAAAGACGATGGAATTCTGGATTGCCAAATATGCCACAGTGCCGGACTTAGCAGTCAAGATGACCAATAAAATATTCAGCATGCTTATTACCGTGTTGAAGGTCTTCCAGCATGCAAAGTATACATTTTTGAATTTCATTGGCATTACGCAAGGATCGGAAGCTCTCATTTTTGATTTATCAACCATCCCGAGCCGACTAACCATTATGGCCTATTATTCTCGTCTCATGTTTTTGCCATCGACATATATGCAAACGTTTGAAGAAGCATTCTTTACCGGCTTTTTTGAGATTGATTCAGAAATTTTTGTTAAGATGACTTCCAACCTGAATGCAAGACTGGTGGCCTACGAAACAAGTTTCTTTGCTGATCATAGACAGGCACCAGAAGACGGAGTAAAGTCAAGGCAATGGAAGGAATTCATGATATGTCATGCTAATCTACTGAATCAAAGAGAGCAAACAGCTATCCAAACTTACTCACGTCGCCACAGAAAGCCTGTCGAGGACGACAGAGTTCAGGAGGAGGGACGTGTAGAGGGACAATCAAGCAAAAAGAAAAGAAGAAGAAGGTCCAAGTCCAAAAGTGCGCAGTAAAAGATAAAACACCAAATGATTAAGGACCACTCTCTGCAGGAAGCCCCGCAGGGGCGCAACACCCATCTCTGCCCAAAGCCCCGCAGGGGCACGCACCAGGCTACAAAGCTAAACCCCAGGGTCCCGAGTCATGGATTTTTCAAACATCAGAGTAGGACCAAAAGTTAAAAAGGGGTAGAGGCTGAAAAGTTGAAGAGGGTGACTAAGAATAGCACATTCCTAGTCACTGGTGGCGTGCGTGGCAATCCGAGTCAACAGGCAAGACAACTACATCAGGCTCTCGAGTAGTAGAGCTTGAATCGAGAAGGCCATCGAATCTGCATGTCTGTTTAACTGCAGACAATACTAACCAAGGGAAGCGTGCGGAGAAAAGCAAGATCAAGAATCAGGCAACACAGCCCAAGGGACGCGTTCACGAAGCAAAGTCTGTCAAGGGACGATAGAGACGAAGAGGGGGAGAGTGTTGCAGAGCTAAAGAGCGCACAAAGCAGAGAAAAAAAGACGGGCCCCAAAATTTTTCCGATTTGGACACACAACTTCTGTATCATAACCATTCTTGTATATATTTTTTCCGTTGTAAATGCACTAGAGGAGTCCTCTAGATGCATCCCCACAGAAGATTAGTGAGTTACCCATGTACAATAGTAGGAAGTTAGCATTTTAGTGAATAAAGTGCCGGTCTCTTGTGTGAAAGGACCAAACTTAGGGCACTAGTATATAAGTCAAAAGTGACTCATTGTAAAAGACTTCTGGTCATTGTGAAGAAGAGCACTTCTGAAATTTCGAGTTTGCCTCTTTCTTGCTGATTTTGATCTTCACTTTGCTCATGTATGTGTGTGTGATGCTTGAAATGCAAGTGTAGGACTGTTGTCTACCCCTTCCCCCTTGTTTTGAGTGGCTGTAGTGCGTGCGTAAGCTAGGAGGAGCAAAAACGCGGGTGTTAGTAGTTCCCGTAATTCACTGTTTCTGCCATAACTTGCAGCAGAGTGGTCAGAATTGAGTGAAACCACCACCGTTGGATTTGTCTCATCGAGAGCTTCGAAACGAGTACCCTATTGCCTATGTTCGGAGTTTTGGGCTGGGAGAAAACCTCAAGAAACCAAAACTGCTGAAAGTAGGTTTGCAGCAACACTTCCAGTTTATCAGTAGGTGTGGGTAGTATTGGTCTTTTCTCTTGCTTGGATAGTTAACTCACTTCATTTTCTATCACGTGTGCAAATGTCTTCATACACTTGGTAAGTCACTCCTTAGGATTGATAATTAAATGTGTGTGAAAAGAACTGCACTATATGCACTTGTATGGCAATCGAGGTATAGTCTCATTGGTACAAGTCCTTGAGTCATTACGGCTCAAGTACACAGTCGGCCAATGCACTCCGAGTCTCCTTAGTGTCTGTAAAGTTCGTTGCTTTGAGTAGTGTTGCTCTAATGCACCTACATGTGCAAAATGCAACCATTTAGTGTACTCGTCCTCTTCTACACAACAAGCCAAGATCCCTTGATCTGTGTGCTTGTACATACTTCCTGCCATGATGTGATACTTTTGGGCTTTTACTACCTCTCTATCCTGCGTGTTTATTACTGGGTGGTTAGGTCCATATGTCAACACTGGTACCAATGGCTTAGCCCACTGCGGCACCACTTCCAAATTAAACAAGTAAGCATCAGGAAGATCATCTGACACTCCTTGTGGGGCTTCTCCCGATGTGAGCCTAGAAAGGTGATCTGCTCTCAAATGAGTCTTCCCTTTCCTTACCACAACCTCAAAATCATATTCCATTAGCAAGAGAAACCATCTTACTAATCTACCTGTGTTGCATGGCTTGTTTACCAAGTGTAGTAGAGCTTGATGATCAGTAAAAAATTTAAACTTATTTGCAAGCAAATAATGTCTAAACTTTTTAACCGCATACACCATGCCTAGTCCTTCTCTCTCCGTAGTGGTATAATTTTGTTCAGCAGCATTCAATTGTCTACTAGCATAGGCAATTGGAAGATCCATATTACCTTCACCGGTAGGCTGCGCGAGTACACACCCAATAGCATAATTGGATGCATCGACATGAACATGGAAAGGCTTATTCCAATCTGGTGTGGTCAAGATCGGTGCTGAACATAATCGCCGTTTAAGCTCATTGAAGGAATTTTCACATTCATCAGTCCACTCAAAGTTAGTCAGAAGTCCGTACATGGGCTTTGCAATGACAGCATACATGTGAATGAACCGGCGGTAGTAACCACAATGCCCCATGAAGGCCTGTACTTCCTTGACGTTCTTTGGCCTAGGTAACTCGGCTATGGCTCTTACTTTCTCTTCATCGGTGGATATGCCATTCTTTGACACTATGTGTCCTAAAATCTTGCCTTGCCTGACCATGAAAACACACTTCTCTGGGTTCAAGCACACTTGATACTCCCTACATTTGTCAAAGATTTGTCTGAGTTCAGGAATATGGGTTTGTCTAATGTTGGAATGATCACAAAGATCATCAACATAGACTTCTAAATTCTTCCTCAGGAACTCCTTAAATACATGGCACATCAGCCTTTGGAAGGTTGCTGGTGCATTGGTAAGCCCAAATGGCATTACCCGAAAGGCGAATATGCCCCATTCTATGGCAAAAGCTGTCTTATGCTGATCCTCTAGAGCTATGGCCACTTGATTGTAGCCCGAAAATCCATCAAGGAAGCTGTACACTTCCTTGCCTGCTACTCTTTCTAAGAGATGCTCTGTGATAGGAAGCGGATAGTTATCTTGAATTGTGGCTGCATTAACCTTCTTCAAGTTAATGCATACACGTAATTTACCATTCTTTTTGGGCACCAAAACAATGGGGGATACCCATTCAGTGTGCTCAATTTCATAGATAAATCCAGCTTCAACCAGTCTATCTATCTCCTCTTTGATCTTAGCAGCATAATTCATTATATGTGTATGGCTTTTGCTTAGAAGGTTTGGCATCCGAGGTCATGGGGATAGTGTGTGAGCATATATCTGGATCAACACGCTTCAAATCCTTGTAACTCCAAGCGAACACGTCTCTGTATTCTCTTAGCAAGGCTATTAGCTCTTGTTCTTCCTCTTCTGTCAGGTCATGGCCTATGTACGTGCATCTCTCTTCTCCCTCTTCCATGGCTACCACAATTTTCTTTGTGATTTCTTTGTTATCATAGGCCTCTCCTGATTGTGCCTCTCGTTTAGGCATTCTGATCATGACTCTCCTGTCATCTATCTCATACTTCTTAAAATTTTCTGGGACCTCAAACAAAGATTCCTCCTCTTCTTGTGTGACTTCTTTCTTCTTCCTTTTCTTTCCTTCTTCCTTAGGAGTTACATGTGTGGCTAGCCTTACGTCTTTTATAAGCTCTCCGTGCCTCTGGGGTTGAAATTCTACTTCATAGAAGTATTCTTCATCTGATGCAAAAGGTGGGTCCATAATGATTGACTCTAGATCGGAGTCACTCGCATCCTCAAATGCATCAGGGCTAGGTTCACACTCTTCTAACACTGCCTCTCCCATGATTGGCTCTATGGAGAAGACTGAAATGTCATAGCCATCCTCATCACAGTGGGGTGTCCATTGTTCTTCATTGATGGCTACATCCATTGTTGCTAGGATTTTTGCCCAGCCGTGGGGTTCAAATTCTTCGTCAGGAAAAACTATAGGCGCATAGGCTGGGTCTTGAATGGATCTATGTGTTTCGTTTGCACCTATATCTCTGGCCTTTTCTCTTTTCTCCTCTTCTACTGCCACTTTGCACATCCATAAGTGGGTGTCTTCATGCATCCATGAGGATCCTGATCCTATGGAATGCACAGATTCCGTATCATCTTTGGCTCTATGGATGGGATTCCATTGGATAGGGGGAACATCTCTATGAGAGTAATCTTTGAGATTCACTTTGGTCGTAACACCTAAGTGCTGCAGGTACAAGGAATTGGTTCCCCAATCCTGTACCACTTGCAACTGTCGCATAAAAGGTCTTCCCAAAATCATCTCATAGGCATGGTTCTTGCTAAAATCACATATAGCAAATGTGTGTTCGAACTCAACACCACAGGTGGTGAGAGTTATTCCTTCTAACAGCCCTAAGGGTCGCTCTATGTGACCATCGGCCATTTGCAATTTCATTCTCGTTGGCCTGAGTGCTGGCTTGCCCCAATGCTTCCATAGGGAAGTGGTGGCAATTGCAACTCCTGCACCTGAGTCCAAAATTGCCTTGGTGGTGTTCTCCTGGTAGGTAATGGGAAGATAGGTGTTCCCTTCTTCACCTTCACACATATCTCCTATCTTATCCAAGGGTATTTCGGGCACTGTCCTCTGGGATCCTACCTGGGAACGAGGTTTTGATATCCCTGGTACTTGTTTGGCTACATGTTTCCATAGCTCTGGCCTTACTTTGAGTAGCTCTTCTAAGGTGAGGTTGCACTGTACTTTAGTGTTTTTCACTACCTCTGTGTTCCTAGGTATGACTGAGTCCTCATTTCGTACCATGACCGTGGGTGCTCTCATACAAGTAGACTTAGCTTCCCATGGGCCTGTGAAGTGGGGTAATTCTTGTAAAGAATTAGACTCAAAGTCTAGTCTTTCCTGAGAGTGGGTGCTCTCCTGCTCCTCATCAATGAATGGGATGTCTTGTGGGAATTGGTCATGTGCATCATCCACAAGTTCAATGGGAGGAGGGACTTCACTTTCTTTAGCCCATTTGTCTTCTTGAATCTCGCATAGGAATTCTAGTGTGAACCGATTCATAGAAGATGATGTGTCTGGCTCCGTAGAGTTAGGCACATAGGCTTCAGGCACATAGGCTTCCTGAGCAGGAATGCTTACTCTTTCACTTGCCTTCTCCTTGTGTTGAGAGGCGGGTTCCTTTTCTGATTGTGCAATCAGCTTCTCTATTCTTTCTAACAGTCCATCAAAGTGTAACTGTGTCTTCGCTGAACTAGAGATGTTAAATATGCGACTAGCTTCAAACATGGTCTGAGCCAACTCCACCATCTTAGCACAAATTTTGGTTCGTTCAAGCTCTAGTTCTGCTCTAGGGTAACACTTTTCATGATCAGTTACGTTTGGCCCTTCTTGGATTCTGGCCTGATATGCTTTAAGCATCATATTAAGGTCTTCGGGAGTGGGATCTGCTAGGACTGATCCTACTCTAGGGGGTGGTGGAAGTAGGTGAGGCGGGTTGGAAGGTGGCGGGTCGGATGGAGTTGGGAATGGTGGAGGTGGGGTAGTGTGAGAGGGAGTTTGAGATGTGAGTTCAGTTATCCTGGCCTTTGTTTCTCTGAGGCTTTCCTCGAGTTCACTCATCTTTTTTACCCATTGCCTTTTCATTCTTTCACGGCTATCTCTCCAAGCTCTAGTCCTCTTCTTTGTCATGCTCTCTGTTTCACTAACATCTGGGCTCTTTTCCTGGTCTACCCCTTGGTTTTGCTGCAATGCTTGAGCTCTAGTGATCACTTACACTGGTGTAGTGGACATCACACTTCCTGTGGAGTCTACAACTAACCCAATAACATTAATGGGAGTTATTTTTGGCATATTGCTAGGATTCTTTGGGCAATCTCATAAGAGATGCTCCTTTCCACACTCCTGGCAATAGCCCTGGATCGTCACTGATTGGGTTTGGGTAGGTGCAGGCATGGGGCAATCATGAATGAGGTGATATCCCTGACATCTGTAGCATGGTCCTTTAGGGAATGGGGGTCTTACTTGCCTAGGTTGAGGCCTAGGGTTGGGGTTTGCATACATGACGTTTGTGTAATCCGACTCCCAACTAGGTTCATTTGGCTCTTCACTATAGTAAGACTCACCATGTTCAGGAGATTGCATGTAGTAAGCATGGGGACTATCGACATGTGTAGAGTCAAAGCTATGGTCACTGGGATCACTTTCTGAAAGCAATGGTGTTACGGGGACTATAGCTCTATTCAGGTTTTCTTCTGCCGCTGCATACTTTACAGGGATCATGTTGGATGGAGCTGGAGGTTGTTGGGCTAACACAGGCTGAGGCCTTTGCTGGGCTTGATATTGTGGTTGGTAGGTTTGTTGAGGCCTAGCATACTGCTCTGGTGGATATTGGTTCTGATATCTTCCTTGTTGAGGGTATGGCTGAGGGTAGGTTTGCCTAACAGCTTGCTTATTGTATGGGTAGTCTTGTGCTGTGTGATTTGTGTATCTCCGTTCTATGGTACAGTATTGGCTACTCGGATTTACTTGGGGTTGAGCCGTAATGGGACAGACATTCGCCATATGGTCGCCTCCACATGTATAGCACCTTTTTACAGGGGCAAACCTTGGGATCTGTTTGCTAGAGACACCTAGTTTTTGTGCCACTTTCTCAGCGAGTTCCTCAATTGATGTGGATTGCATGGAAGAGAGGCTAGAGGCACTATCTGAATCTTTGTATATCTTGGAAAGCTCTAACTCCTCCCCTAAGTTATCCTCAATGTCAATACACATGCGTACACACTCTTCTATGTCCTAGGGTCCTTCAGATACACATATGATCTCAATTTGGTACTTAGCAATCCATCCAAGAATAAAGCCACTTGCTTAGCTGGTGTGGGTAGCTCAGGGACAGGGCATCTCTCCAAGTATTGCCTAAATCTTCTTCCAGCAAGTCTCACGGTCTCTTGAGGGGTTTGTTTGAAGCTATGAATCAGCGAGGAAGTGTTATGTCTTATGCCACTTTTAGAGAATTCGATAATGAATGCCTCTAGGAGTTGGTCTATGCTCCTGAACTGTCTCTCATTCAATGGTTGAAACCACGTAAGGGCTGTGTTCCTAAGGGTTAGACCAAAGGCATTGTACTACGTGAATAGATCCTCCACTTGTTCAGCTCTCAAGACTTGCTTGAACTCAGCCACATGATCGTATGGGTCTCCTGTGCCATCGAAGTAATTTTTCATGGACTTGACTAACTGAGTTGGTCTCAAAATCCTGGTGTGTTCTCTAGGTCGTGGTAGAGGGAACTCATCCACATTTCTTTGATTCCTGGGAGCTCTAAGTACCTCAGGTTCTACTCTGTTTGTTTTCGTCCTCGTTCTTTCTCTGCCCCCTGGGTTGGCAAAGCTTACTTCTGGCCTATCTCTACTTCTGTCTCTTTGAGTTCCATGAGCTTGGGATGTTCCAACTCCAGGGTGACCATAGGACACATTCGATCTTGGTTGGGGGAAAACGAATTCACCCTTCCAAGTGTAAGCATGTCTATCATGTTCTGTAACCACAAAGATCCTCTCTGAAGCGTGATCTAAGTAGGTCACTCTGCCTGGGCTATCTGGATCCTTAAACTCATAGATTATGATTGTTCCTATATCATTTGGCCGATCAGATTTATACCTCCAAAAGGCTTCGTCCGTCTCTCGATTGAGGAGCAAATCTATGCTCTTATTATCCTGGGGAATCCACTCTAGTGTGATAATCCTAGTGAGAACCGATTTGCCTCGAGGGGTTCTAGGTTCTGTACCCATGTTTCCTTGCTCTAGGTCACCTAAGTCCGCTTCTGGGATCACATTTCCAAATTCGTCCGTCCTATCTGGGTGACTGGTGACTACGTATATGGTTCCTTCTTTGTCCAAGTATGCTCCGTTTTCAAACTTGACAGCTGGGTGCTCTAATCCTATGGATTGGTCAGGGTTTTTAATCTGGACCACAGATCTTCCTAGGCGGTCCTCATAGATGCTAGCACCTAATCGGTTGGTCCTAAGGTATTCTAGCTGCGTCTTGTACGGGCCTTCTACCCTGTGCAAGTATGACACTCCTGAACTTCCCGTAGGTCGGTCCATGCCTTGAGACATCTCTGATTCACTAGTCTCAGAGCTAGGGTAGTATGAGTGGTGGCTCAACTGCTGGGCCCAAGACCTAGCAGTGTGGTTGACACTAGCCTCTGAAGACCTAAGACTTTGTCTATCTCTCCCTAGATGTCGCCCTGATCTAAGGTTCATAAGCCTAATTGAATAGCCCAATTTTGCCCAAGTACAACCTCGTTGCTGAGTTCTTTTGTATCAGTCACTTGATTCTTTTTTAGTCGATTATCGTGTTTATGCTCTAGTCAGAAATCACGTCGTCAGGAATATTTGAGTTAATTTTTCGCACTGTAAGTTGATCGTTCCACGTTAGATTCTTTCCTTTAAGGTTATCGCATCACGAAGAGATTATGTTTAATCTTGAACTTGAGTGCATAGGTAGTCTTCAACTTGATTGATGCCTATCGTTGCCCTGACTTACTCCTATCACTAGTCGTTCTTAGCCTAAGCTAGGAATTGACAGAGGGGGTTGAGAGTTTCCAACCTTTTGTTTCCTGCTTGGTTGCCCTTGAATGCCCAGGAAGTGTGTTCCCAAGCTTGCGCTTACACTTGCTTAGAACGCCTTTCGATGCTCTCAATAGATCTGTAAGAGTTCCAAAGTTAGCTTTAAGATTTAAATTCCAAAGACAGAACCAATGATTCTCATTCCTGTAGCACAAATACTAATTTGCATAGTGATTTTTAGGAAAACTATTCTTAAGACCCCTGACTTTGACCCCCCTGGGCATGGTCAACTTCAAAATACCCTAGCTGAAAATCAATGCATTATCTTTATAAAAAACAGTTGAGGGTGTGTAGTATATGCCACGAGCTTTCCAACAAACCCTAGAGCTCAAAAAATGGATTTCGTATGAAAAAGTTATGACCGTTCAGGGTTCTAGGGTTAAGACAGGGTTCAAACAGGATCACTGTGCAACAGGTTTTCCCCAAGTTGTTTTCCTATGGCCTCCTTATGTGCTCTAGAGTAAAATGTTCATGCCCAAAATTAGCCAAACTCTTCAAATTAAAAACCCTAAAAAATTGGCTAATATTGGCTGTCAATCGCGATGGACAGGACAGTCAATCGCGATGGACAGGAGTCGATCGCGATGGACAGGAGTCGATCGCAATGGACAGGAGTCGATCGCGATGGACAGGAGTCGATCGCGATGGACAGGAGTTGATCGCGATGGACAGGAGTCGATCGCGACGGATGGGCAGTCGATCGCGATGGACAGGAGTCGATCGCGACGGACAGGAGTTGATCGCGACGGATGGGCAGTCAATCGTGACGGATAGAACTGTCAATCGCGATGGATTGAAATTTTGCGAATTTTTCAAAAATTTTTGTGGAAATGTGGTGTGCAGGGCCTCTAGTCCACTGTGGTGAACTCAGATTTACCAAAAGGTGAAAATTTCTGTCAATCGCGATCGACAGAAGTCGGCGACTGCGAGACAGTTCTGCACATTTCCGTACCTGCGCGACGTGCTGGAGGGGATGATGATGCTGAAACCTGCAAGAGACTCCAAAAGCATGCAGAAAATAGCACACAACAGTTCGCTCTCTCGCTCTCTCTCACAAGTGAAATGAGGGAAATGAAAGGAGGAAGGGGATATAGTAAAAAACTGAAATTTTTGCGATGATGGAGATGGAGATCGGATATGGTGATGATGATGATGGTGATGATGGTGGTGAGGTAAGAAAAAGAGAAATAAGAAGAGTGAAGAAATTACCTACAACACCAACGTCTCAAATCTACGTCTTACCATCACACGCTCGTCCTCAAAGCTCGATCCCCGGCAATGGCGCCAAAATTTGGTGTAGCTCAGTGATGAGTAGCACCTCCTTTAATGTCAATCCGGGAAGACGTGAGGATGGTATGAAGACCTCGAGCAAGTGGAGGCACAAGTGCATGAGTGAGAAGCACATAAACATGCACACACATACACACACACGTGCACACACGGCAAGACAAAGAGTGAGAAGCAATGGAGTTCTTAGATTACTTCCAAAAAGCTCTTCCAAGTTCATTTCAATTACAATCTAACCTCAAAAATGAGCTCTCTAGCTCTATTTATAGTTTTTGACTAGGTTTTGGCCTTGTCCAGACCTAGTGTCCGGCCTAGTTAAAAATTAGGTTCTCTACCCTATTTGGAGGTTCAAACGAAGTCTAAAAAATGTGAAAACTGACAGGTAGATACTTCTAAAGCTCCTCAAGCTCAAGGACTCCTTGGCTTGCACAAAATGGAGCTACAAAAATGTGAAATGGTATTTACAAGGGTTTTTAGTGATGAAAATCACTATTGTTGTAGGGATTTCTTCTAACATTTTGATATACATTTCCTGGAGCTCCCTACTTGCTCCTTCTCCTTGTGTCCACCTCTCTTATGTGCATAAATGTCTTGAAAAAATATTGGCCTACTTGCCAGATCGTCGTTGACTGCTCTGTCTGCTTGTCCTTTCTCTTCTCTCTGACTCCCTTCTTAAGCTTCCTTGCCTAGTGAGTCCTTCAGTTCCAACAAAGATGAATCCCAAATTTTCTAAACTAGTAAAAAAAGAACTAGATCGACTCCTACGGGTTGGATTCGTTGAATATCTGGAGTCGATAAAGTTGCAAGAAGAGAAATGTATTCTTTTTTGGATGGATTTATTGGATACAATCAAGTTGAGATAGTTGAGGCTGATGTGGCCAAAACAACTTTCATCACTAATTAAGGTGTCTTTGCTTGTATTTCCATCTGACTTGGACTTCTAAACACTCCTATTACTTTTCAAATATGTATGCATCAAATCTTCACTCCATACTTGACTCACTTCAATTTTTCTAGATAGTTTTTTAGTTCCTAAAAAACAAGCGGACCATTTGCAGCATCTACAACTCTATTTACACAATGTAGACATTTTCATCTTTGTTTAAACCCGGCCAAGTGAGTCTTTGGGGTAAAGTAAATTTTTTTTTGGTCCATATTATTTGCAAGGAAAATATCATGGTTGATAACGATAAATTTAAAGTGGTATTGCACATCTCATCGTCACAACAATCATTGAAAGTAGATCTTAGTGTCTTGGGCCAAATTCAGTGGCATGGTCATTACCTACATTGTCTGGCTCATATTACCATACCACTCAATCACTTAGCTCATGTCAAAATTAGAGAATTTTAATGGGATGCAAAGTTCGATCTAGCCTTCTATAGGTTAAAGGTGCTTTTAACTAAGACATCCATGTTGCAAGCTCCATACTAGAATTGTTTGTTCCATGTCTTTGTCGATGCATTGGAAATGGCCATTGTAGTGTTTTGATGCAAAAAGTAGGCTGTTCTTCATATCATCTAGTTTATTATGCCAATCAAATAATGAATAAATCGAAGAAGAATTATTCAGTGATTGAATGGGAATGTCTTGGATTGATTTATTTTATTAAAAAATTCATCACTATTTATCAAGTTGACAATTCAATTTTCATGTGGACCATTCTGCTCTATTGTACTTGGTGAAACATAATAACTCAATGAGTCGACTTGCACAATGGGTATTCCTTTTACAAGAATTTGATTATGATATCATCCATCGACCAAGTTCTTCCCATATGGTAGCATACTTTTTTATCATGCCTCAATAATGGTGAAACTCTGGATGGAGATGATGATTCTTTTTTGAATGTTGAACTCTTCCATGTGGTGATGCTATCACACCCAAGTTAGTTATGTTGATGACATGAGCTCTTATACTGCATTTCATTCACATGATTGCATCTCCATTTAGTATCTAGGAGACACTCCATTTTATATCATTTTATATTGTATCTCATTGTATTTGTGTACCTTGCCATTTGCTTCTACCATTGTATTCATTCTCCTTCAGCGGGAATTATCCCACATATGATGTACTTTCGAGACCCTCTTCCAACTCTATATAAGGAGCACCTCTCATCCATTTTGTACTTGGTTAGAAGCTTGTAGAGCCTAGTCCATGCTCTTGGCAACCTCATCTCTAATATATGTGAGTTATCCGTTTCTTGGTCTACTCACTTTGAGCCTCTCACACTCTTTCATTTTGTGAGTACACTATTCTTTTCATTTTTCTTTTGTGTGTGTACTCTTTATATGGTATCAGAACTTTAGGTGGAGGTCTTGGTGGTTCCTTTATTAGTGGTGGAGGTCTTGGTGGTTCTTTTATTGGTGGTAGAGGTCTTGGTGGTTCTTTTATTGGTGCTGGAGGTGCTCTTGGTGGCATTCTTTTGTTGGTAAATTTGTTTCAATCATCTTCCCTTTGTTTTAGGAGGATTTTTTTATGTTATTTGCCCTCCCAAACACCTTTTCTACCTGTCTTTCCCACCTTTCCACCATAGAAATGGCATCATTTGACTCTTCTTCCATGTTGGTGGTCATTCTCATGGAGTTGGTTGTGAAACTCTCATTTTGAAGTCTTCATAGAAGTTTGTGTATCATTTTAGCATTTACCTTAACTTACCATCTGCATGTTCTAGATTTTTTACATCCATTCCACATTTTTGCACCCTCCATTCCCCTTGTTTCATGAGACTCAATGTGTGTCCAAATTATTTCCCTTGTTATTTAATATAGTGGAATAGATATAGCATGTATGGGCTTGTATGACATGGATGACATCATGGTTAAGTCAACTGCCTTTGAATAAAACATCTCGTGTTCAAACCCACTCTTTTGCAAGATTTGTTTTTGCATTCCTATCACCACGTGGCAACAACACCCTATGACTATCTCTATCTATGTGGCACAAACTAGCGAGTTGTACCTATTGGTGAGGAATTACCATGATTGGGTGACAGACGCACTGCTATGCCATTGATCTTGGACCAAGTTCTACAATCATCGAAATTAGTAGGTAGTGGCCTCCAATCAAACCTAAGGGTGCATAGAGAAAGAGTGCAAGACACTTTGACAGTCGACCATCATTTTTTATACACCCAAAGACTCTTAGAGAGGAGATGTAGCTCAAGCGTAGGCACCACCTCCTTTACTTATCAATCCGCGAAGACGTGAGGACCGGTATGAAGACCATGAGCGAGTGAAGGCACAAGTGTGTGAGTGAAAGCACACAAGCATGCACACACATACACACACACATGCACATACTGTAAGAGCAAAGAGAGGAACAATGGAAAGCTTCTATTACAACAAGTTCTCTTACAGACGCTCAAATCTACAACAAGCTAACCTCAAAAATCAGCTCTCTAGCTCTTTTTATAGTTTTTTGACTAGCTTTGGCCCTGTCCAGACTTAATGTCCAACCTAGTTAAAAATTAGGTTCCGAGGCTTACTTGAGGGCTCAAATGGAGTCTAAAAATTATGAAAATTGGTAGGATGATACTTCTAATACTCCTCAACCTCAAGGAATCCTCCACTTGAACAAAATGGAGTTAAAAAAAGGTAAAATGATATTTACAATGGTTTGAGTGATCAAAATTATTGTTTTTGTAGGGGATTCTTATGAAAATTTGACATACTCTTCTTGGAGCTCCCTACTTGCTCCCTCTTATTGTGTGTCCACTTTTCTGATGTGCTTCCATGCTTGTTCTTGACCTTGAGCTTCAACACTCCCCCCACTCTCGAGTCTGTCGTCCTTGATAGACCCTTGTTGTAGTGGTTGTTCCCTGTAGCGCTTTGAGAGGTAGTGTCTATCCTGCATGAACAAGATCCGTCTATCATCCAAACATAGCAAGGTCAATTGTCTGGCTCTTCATTTGTCACCTCGAGCCTTTGCAAGTTGTAGTCCCTTGGTATGTGTGTCTTCCTTGGAGTCGATCGAGAATGTGGCGTTGTGAACTTCCAAACATTGCTAGTTGCTCAAAAGAGGTTGTCAAGGTTGAGTTGGAGCAACTACTAGCTTCAAATTTCTTCCTAAGTATTGATGTTGTCCTCGTGTCCTTTAGATCTTCCAAAGATGATGTTCATAGTAGTAGGCCAAGTACTCATAACCCATAGTGAATGAGGGGTAAGTGTGTTAGTGCATGGGTTGAAGAAAGTATGTGCCTTGTGCACGGCCTTGTAATGCGGCCCTATGCATGCTTACTTGGGGAATGCATTAAAAAAACATGGTGCAAAAAATTAGTTCTTGAGCAAATTGCTCAAGGGTACGCTGGCAAAGAGGTTTCCTAATCTATCAGTGTTGTTGTAATACCCAAGTAGAGGATTCTTACCATGAAAGGTCAATCGATAGTCCGCTCTTTGTGTTGCACTCCCATCATAGTGATTGACCAATGGTGCATCTTCCATGGTTGATGAATGTCCTTGTTGATGATTCACATATGAGATTATTCAAACGCCTGGTCCTTTCTCCTCTCTTCAAAGCAACATTTGCAAAATACCGAGAATTGAATTTCTTTATATTCCTTGACAAACAACATTGGGTAACTACACCAAGATTAGTTTCACATATTCTCTTTAGCTCACCATAAGTAGGAGTCTTCTCACCCAGTATACATACAAGGATTTTTAGGGCACCAAAACTACCCCTTGCAGATATCTCCTTAGATGCTCTCATACATACAATAGTTAAGCATCTCTCAATTGGCAAACCTTCAAGCTCTTCCCTCCTACCATGGTAAGGGGACACAATAGTTGCGGATGCCATGTTCATGCCAAGTTCTGAACATCTACCAGATAAGGCAGCAATAATATCGTCTACTAGCCCAGACCTACTTCTATCCAAACTGATAAATGCCTAGTCATCAAATTCAAAATCGTGATTTTCTATTTCCCGCCTAAGAGATTTCTGAAGAGAACATGATTTTGAGGTCATTCTCAGAATCACGATTCTCTGGTTATGCTCAAAATCATGATTCTCTAAGTTTTTTTTCAAAAACACAATTCTCTGGTCACCCTTAGAAGCATGATTTTTTGGCAATTCTCAAAAACACAATTTTCAACCAAAATCTTGATTTTCAGCTCAAGACACGATTCTGAGCACGATTTTCATTCAAAATCCCAATTTTCACAAAACACGATTTTGAGGAAACACGATTTTCAATCAAAATTGTTATTTTTTTATCATTCTCAAAATTGCGATTTTCAAGCCAAAAACACAATTTTCAGTCAAAATCGCAATTTTCAAGTAAAAACACGATTTTCAATCAAAATTGCAATTTTCAGGTCATTCTCAAAATCGCAATTTTCATGAAAAAAAAACATGATTCTCTATCAGAATCGCGTTTTTCATGATCCTCACACAAAATCGTGATTTTCATGATTTTCACGAGGTCCCAAAAACACGATCTTCAAGCTCGACTCAACATCACGATTGTCTCACAACGTCGCAATTGTCTAAGTCTCCAAAATCGCGATTTTCATAAGTGCTCAGTCATTAGGGGAAAAAATGAACCCTGCATGGGCCTTTTAGATTAAGGGGTGATTAGTGATGGACCAATGAGAAGAGGGTGGTGGACACACTCTAGTCCCTTGATCACATAGGCTAGCTAGTAGGGTTCCCTTGTTTTTCCTTGGTCAAAGGGCTCAAACCCACCATAAGATACTAGTTTTCTGGAAAATCCGGTTTGGGAGAGCGAAGGAGATTTGCGCCTTTCAATTTGAGCCATCGATCGCATTTTGAATCCAATGGATGAGTTTGAATTTAAAGTTTCAAGGCGCATATAATCTTGGACCTTTGGATCTAGCCAAGATCCAATGGCTAGAAAGGGCCCTTTCATTGCAATGGCGCTTTTCAATCTAGTCCATCAGATTAAAACGGAGATCCAATGCTTCATATGAGCCACGCTTTCGAAAATGGCGCCTATTGATCTCTACCATTGGATTAACTCCTCATCTAAAGGTGCACAACATTCCCATTGACCAAGACACTCTCTCTCTTCCTTTTCCAATCTCCCACGGCTGCAGTCCGTTTGTCGTTTTCTGCCAGTGACTGTCTCTCATCCTAGCCATCCAATTCGAATGAGGATCCAACGTCGTCTATCATCTAGAAATCCGGAAAAATGCGCCTTTTGTCCTATACCATTAGATCTAGCCATCATCTAACGGTGTAGATACTTTCCAATGTCCATGACCTTCTCTCTCTTAAATTTCGAAGCTCCCACGACTGAGCCGACTGAGCCTATTTTGTCTTTTTCTGCCAGTGCGTTTTTTATCGTAGCCATTCATTAAATAAGATCTAATGGTCCAAAATGACCACCTATAAAATACCACTAGTGGTTTCTCTTATCCCCCTGTTAATCCAAAAAATTAATTTTAATCCCTAAAAATTAGGGATCCTTACAAGGCCCATGCAGGGTTCACTTTTTCCCCTAATGTATCGCGATTTTCATGATTTCACAAATCGTGATTTTTATGGTGGCTAAGCATCGCGATTTTCATGATCCCTCAAAATTACGATTTGCATAAGTGCTCAACATCGTGATTTTCAGACCCTCAAAAATCACGATTTTCACACAAAATCGTGATTTTTCCATAAGATCATGTTTCCCTGTTTTGACCCTCACGAGCCTGATTTGACATAACTTTTTCATCAGAAGTCCATTTTTTGAGCTCTATAGCTCGTTGGAAAGCTCGTTTTGAATCCCACATGGCAGATAGAGTAATTGGAAGTTGATCCTTAGGTGCGACTAGGAAACCAAGGGGACTCCAAAGGATTTTGAGCAATACAAAGGGGTATTTTGGGACTAGAAGACAAAGCTTATAAACCTGAGATCTGGTAGACACCTAGGCAAGGATAGACAAAGCATTAAATCTTCTGAGGCAAGTGTCAACCATACAGCTAAGTCTTGGGCATAACAACTAAGTGGCTATCCTTACATACTAAGTTCAGACACAAGTGATTTAGAAATGTCTTTTAGCATGGGGAAACCTGCAGGGGGCTCAGGCACTACCTATCTATAAACACTACAAGGTCCATATAAGACATACTTGGAATATATTCGGACCAACCGATTAGGTGCTCGCATCTATGAGGATGGCCTGAGGTGATCAGTGGTCCAACTCAAAAATCCAAATCAACCCTTTGGACTTGAATACCCAGTATTCAAGTTCGAAGAAAGTTCATACATTGATAAGGAAGGAACCATGTATGTGGTCACCAACTTACTAGACAGGACAGATGAGTTTGGAAACATCATTCTTGAGAATGAGATAGGGGACCTAGAGCAAGGAGATGTAGAACGGGAACCCAAGACTCCTAGAGGTCAGTCAGTTTTGACCAGAGTGATCACTCCATATTGGATCCCTCAAGACAACAAAAGCATAGAACTATTCTTGAATAGAGAAGCGGAGGAAGCCTTTTGGAGATTCAAGACTAATCAACCCAGCCCAATAGTCACCATTTATGAGTTCAAAGATCTGGAGACACCTGGAAAAGTTGTCTATTTGGATAACACCTCGGGAAGAATGTTCTTGGTAGTAGAACATGATAGACATGCATATACTTGGAAGAGTGAATTGATTTTCCCTCCACCAAGATCCAATGTTTCCCATGGCCTCCAAGGAGCAGGATCATCACAGGCTCATGAAGCCCAAAGGGAAAGAGCTAGAGAGAGACCTGAGGTAAGCTTTGCATACAATGTGGGTACAGATAGATCAAGATTGGAAGGTGAAAGACATAAAAGAGAGAGAGACATTGAGCACATATGCATCAAAGAGATGAGCACGATTTTCCATTGTCTAGACCCCGCGAGCACCCATGAATCCTTAGACCCTCTCAAGTGGTCAACACAATGAAAAATTACTTTGATGGTTCAGGAGATCCTTATGATCATGTGGCCGAGTTCAAACAAGTGTTAAGAGCTGAACAAGTTGAGGACTTGTTCACCCAGTTCGAGGCATTTGGTTTGACTCTCAAAGGTACTGCCTTAGCTTGGTTTCAACCCCTGAATAGTTGTAACTATCGAGATATAGGTCAACTGCTAGAGGAATTCATTGTAGAATTTTCCAAGAGTGGTATCAGGCATAGTACATCATCCTTGATCCACAGCTTCAAGCAGACACCCCAAGAAACAGTGCGACTTGCAGGAAGGCAGTTCAGACAGTACTTAGAAAGATGCCCCATTCCAGAGTTACCCACACCAGCCAAACAAGTGGCCTTGTTTTTAGATGGATTAATAAGCACAAAGTTAAGATCATATGTGTACTTGAAAGAGCCTAGATCCATAGAAGAGTGTGTGTGGATGTGCATTGACATAGAAGATAACTTTGGTGAGGAGTTTGGATTGTCCGAACTCTATAAGGATTTTGATAGTTCTACTAGTCATACTTAGAGAATCCCCGCAGAAATAGATGAGATAGCTGAGCAATGTTACCGTTAGTGTCCATGTGAAAGGCCAAATGTCCACCGGACACTTCTTTGTATATGTTCTTTAATAAAACATATAGTGGCCTGGTCAGTCACAGACTGTAAGTTCGACCGCATTTGTAAGACCTAAACAAGTCTATCTTCGTGCTCCCTATGTACTGTGTTTTCTGCGTATTCTACAGCCTCTGTGTGGAGTACTGTGTGCGGCCTCAGGAGCTCGGTTTTCTACCCCGAGCATATCGTCGTGGAGCTCTCGAGAAGGAGAGCTCACTGTGGTGCATCGCCATCGAAATACTTCACTGGTATCAGAGAAGTTCGAGGCAAAAGCTTTGTTCCTTTTGTGCGAGCAAAGCGAGCACCCCCCCCCCCCCCAAGGCTTTTTCCAAGGCTTACGACTAAGGTGGTGACCAAGGCATAGACCTTGGCATACCTTGTCATCTGAGTCACCGAAGTCACCGTTGGTGCCGTTGGCTGCGCGCGAGGGAGGACCTCAACGATCAAGGAATATAGAGGTTCTCGGTACTTCCCGGGAGGTCACCCATCCCAGTACTGTTCCCCCCAGAGCTCGCTTAACCGTGGCAATCTCTTGCCATTAAGCTACACTCTTGTGGTGTTTGAAGAAGGGGAAAGACTAAGGTTGACATTACCTTGAACAAGTTTTTGTCCCTCAAAGCTTCATTTTTTGCTTTCAAAGCCTATTTCTGAAGCAATTTTGGGGTGTTTTTTGGAGCCATTTCGGAGTACTTTCGCACATAGTTCTCTTCACACAGGTCCAAGAACATCAAGAAGAGTGTTCCTTGTACTTCTCAGACAATAAATATCAACCTTTGGGGCTGTATTTTCAGCTGCACTCGTAAAACTACAGGTTTCTCGAGGGGTTTTTCAGTTTTGGTGGGAGCAGTCGCTGCAAATTTATGCAGGTTTTTAAAGCCTAAAACATCAGAGTTGACAGACACTTGCAAGTGTTATTGGCTAGTTTTTGGGCTTTGTATTCAGCCTTTTAGTGTCATTTTACTGCATATATTGAGCACATACACACCATGTACGCTTCTGTGGATACTGCTTATGTACGTCCATGTGGTCATGGATATAGCGGTTACGTTCTTTGCATAAAGCCTTTTACGTTTGATAAAGAGGGTCGTGGTGAGGTTTTCTTAACTGGGAGACACCCAGATGGAGGAGCTATAACTTGCAGGGCAAAGACCATTTTGAGATCCGAAAATGTGATGGCACAAACTTTGCTCTATGGAAGAATCAGATTAAAGATGTGCTGATTCAAAGGAGGCAATGGAAGCTAGTAAATGGGATTTCAAAGAAGCCTGCTGACATGGATGAAGATGATTGGGATGAGTTAGATGAAATGGCCAGGTCTACCATTCCCTTGCACCTGGCAGATAATGTTTACTTTACAGTATTAGACTGTGAAAGTGCAGAGGAGCTTTGGAAGAAGTTATGCAATACATATGAAAAAGAGACGGCATCAAATAAAGTGTACCTGATGAGAAAATTATATGACCTTCGTATGAAGGACACAGATAGTGTTGCTGCTCATCTAAATGAGTTTGATGCTATATTCTCCCAGTTACAGGCTCAGAAAATGGATATGGATAATGAAATGAAAGCAGTATTGTTGTTATGCACCCTGCCATCATCATGGGATACGTTTTGCACAGCTATTAGCAACAGTGCACCTAGTGGTAAACTCGTCTATGATGACATATGTGGAGCACTCTTGAGTGAGGAGATTCGTAGAAAATCTATGGTTGGCACTCAGAGTGGAGATGCATATAATGTTCGTGATTCTTACCAAGGAAAGAATCAACAACGTGGCAGGAGCAAGAACAAGGAAAAGAATGGTCAACGGAATAAGAGTAGAAGTAAATCAAGGAAGAGGGATATAGAATGCCATTATTGTCATAAGAAAGGACACATGAAGAAAGACTGTTATGCATTAAAGAATGCTAAAGGTAAAGGACAGAATGTTGATGGGCATGTTAAACAGCTACCTGCACCATCTACTTCGACTGTGAAAATTGAAGAAATTAATGCTATTTCTGATGATGCTGATGTGTTGACACTTGATAGTACTATGCCATCTGAGGCACTTATGGCTGATTCTCTTTCCCACACCTGGCTGCTAGATTCTGGTGCTTCTTTCCATGTGACACCACATAGAGAATGGTTCTCTAATTATGCACCAAAGTCTCTTGGTACCATGAGACTTGGTGACTCTTACCAGTGTGATGTTGTGGGGATTCGAGATGTGGTTGTGCAGTTCATTGATGGTTCAAAATTTACTATGCATAATGTACGCCATGTACCTCAGTTATCACGCAATTTGATGTCAGCTGGTCAACTTGATGACCTTGGTTACAAGGTGGTCTTCTATGCTCAGTCCTTTTGTATATCAAAGGGCAATATAGTTATTGCAAAAGGAAGCAAAGTTGGCTCACTTTATCCTTTATTTGTATCATAGAAAGAACACTTGTTAGCTGTTACTGAACAGCCTATGGCTTGTATTTGGCATGGTCGTTTGGGCCATATATCTCGTAGTGGAATGGAAAATCTTTCTCGTTCTGGCTACTTACCTGTGTTATCTTTCTCTGATTTTTCATTTTGTGAGCATTTTCAATATGGAAAGCAAACCAAAAATGTGCATAAAACGCACATTGACTCTTCAATTCAGCCTTTAGATCTCATTCATACAGATGTGTGTGGTCCTATGCCCACTAGGTCCTTAGGTGGTCCTCTTTACTTTGTCACTTTCATAGATGATGCTACTAGAAAAGTCTAGGTATATCCTATCAAATCAAAGGATGATGTATTCCCTACTTTTAGAAAATGGCTTGCTTCAGTTCAGACTGAAAAAGGAACTAAGCTTAAGGCTTTACGTTCAGATAATGGGGGTGAGTATACCTCACATGAATTCAGCCTTTTCTGTCAGTCTAGAGGGATTCGTAGAGAGTTTACAGCTCCTTATACCCCAATACAGAATGGTGTAGCTGAGAGGATGAATAGAACTATTCAAGATAGAGTAGTCTCTATGTTGCATCATGCAAACCTCTCACAAGGTTTTTGGGCAGAAGCAGTATTGACTGCAGTTCATGTGATTAACCTTTCACCTAGTACTGCTAAAGATCTGAAAGTGGCACAAGAGTTATGGACAGGGAAACCACCATATTATGATCATCTTCGAGTTTTTGGGTGTGAAGCATATGTTCATATTCCCAAGAATCTTAGACAAAAGTTGGACCATAAGTCAGAGAAATGCATTTTTCCTAGATATGGTCGAGAAGGATAGTTTGGATATCGCTTATGGGATCCTGAAACACGATCAGTGATCAGAAGTAGTGATGTCATTTTTAATGAGTCTAAGATGCATAAACAGCCCATTAAGGAGGTTGAAGTGAGAAGAGTGGTGTTTGAGGATACTAGTCCTCCGGTTAGCATGCATAAAAATGTTGCACATAGGGATGTTCAAGAGAATGTCCATTCAGATCAGTCTGCGCATGTTCCTGTTCAGCAACCATTGAGACGTTCTGCACGTGTCTCATATCCACCTGATAGATATGTTCTAGGTTTAGATTTTGTTATGCTAACAGATGCCGGTGAGCCTTCTTGCTACAAAGAGGCTATGCAGACAGAGGATCAAGTCAAGTGGGAGCGTGCCATGAAGAGTGAGTTGGATTCTATTCACAAGAATGGTACTTGGGACTTAGTACCTTTGCCAAAGGGCAGGAAAGCTTTACCATGTAAATGGGTATATAAGTTGAAATTCACATCAGATAGTGCTTCTCCACAATATAAAGCACGACTTGTTGCAAAGGGTTTTAAGCAACAACATGGTGTTGATTTTGAGGAAATCTTCTCTCCAGTGGTCAAGATGACTACTTTGCGCATGTTGCTTGGATTCGTTGCAATGGAGGACTTAGAGCTAGTCCAAATGGATGTGAAAACAGCTTTCTTGCATGGAGATCTTACAGATGAGATCTATATGGAACAACCAGAGGGTTATGTAGTTCCTGGCAAGGAAAGTCTAGTTTGTAAGCTCAAGAAGAGCTTGTATGGACTTAAACAGTCTCCTAGACAATAGTACCAAAAGTTTGATGCTTTTATGAAGTCCCAAGGCTATTCTCGGAGCAATGAGGATCATTGTCTCTACACAAAGAGATGTTCTGATGGCAGCTTGATATGCTTGATACTTTACGTCAATGATATGTTGATTGCTGGGAAGTCCTCTTATGATTTGTCAATTCTCAAAAAGAAGTTGAGTCAGACATTTGATATGAAGGATTTGGGGGATGCCAAACATATTCTTGGCATGCGCATTACTCGTGATAGGAGTAAAAGATGCATATACTCGTCTCAAAGTGAGTACATATCCAAAGTACTTCACCGATTCAATATGCAGGGTGGAAAGGCATTGAGTACACCTTTACCCACATATGTGAAATTGAGCAAGGATGACTGCCCCAAATCAGATGAGGAAAAGGAATTCATGACCAAAATTCCATATCAGTCTACTGTTGGTAGTCTCATGTATGCTATGGTAGCTACGAGACCGGACATTGCATTTGTATTGGGAGTTGTGAGCAGATATATGTCTAATCCTGGCAAGAAACATTGGGAAGCGATCAAAATGATTTTGAGATATCTGAGTGGCACTAAGGACAAGTGTCTATGCTTAGGTAGAGGGAAAGCATCCATTATTGGTTACACAGATTCTGACTATGCTGGTTGTGTAGAGAATCGTAAGTCTACATCAGCTGTACATTTTTCATTTTGCTGGAGGTGCTATCTCTTGGAGATCTCGTCTTCAAGAATGTACAACTGTTTCCACCATAGAAGCAAAGTATGTTGCAGCAAGTGAGGCATGTAAGGAAGCATTGTGGCTTTCTCATCTTGCTTGTGATATGGGTTTACCTCAGCATGTACCTCATTTGCTCAGTGATAGTCAGAGTGCCATTGCTTTGGCTAAGAATCCGGTCTATCATGCAAAGACCAAGCACATTGAGGTGAGGTATCACTTCATTAGAGATTGCTTAGCCATTGAGAGCATTATTCTTGAGAAGGTTCACACTCGAGATAATGTTGCAGATGCTTTGACTAAAGCTCTACCACAGGATAGCTTTCGACACTGTTGTCACTTGATGGGGGTTACTTGATTCTTGATCTTACGCAGTCACTTGTATACTGTGTAACATGCCCATCAGGTGGGAGGTATAGTTTGTATACTTACACTCAGGTATTCTTTATCATTCTTTATTTTTTCTACCATAGTTACTCTGGCCATATTGGCCTTTAGTGGGAGATTGTTACCGTTAGTGTCCATGTGAAAGGCCAAATGGCCACTGGACACTTCTTTGTATATGTTCTTTATTAAAACATATAGTGGCCTGGTCAGTCACAGACTGTAAGTTCGACTGCATTTGTAAGACCTAAACAAGTCTATCTTCGTGCTCCCTATGTACTGTGTTTTCTGCGTATTCTACAGCCTCTGTGCGGAGTACTGTGTGCGGCCTCAAGAGCTCGGTTTTCTACCCCGAGCATATCGTCGTGGAGCTCTCAAGAAGGAGAGCGCACTGTGGTGCATCGCCATCGAAATACTTCAAGCAAGTTGCCAAGAAGCTAGGAGTACAAAATAGGCAAACACCAAGAGTCACCTCATTGAATCGATGTTATACTTGCGGAGGGGACCACATGGCTAACATATGCCCAATGCAAAACCTGAACATAAGAGAAAGGAATGCTCCATATTGCACTATTGAGAGGAAGTACATGAACCACACGGCTCAGGACTTATCAACAAACTTATCAACAAACTTACCAATAGGGTAGGTATCATAGCCAATACCAACAGCCATATTATCGACCACAACAACAATATCAGGCACCATATAGGCCACTACCAGTCCTGGGAAACCAACCACCAGCTCTTGCCAATGTGATTCTAGTTAAGTATGCAATGGTAGAGAAGAACCCTAATAGAGCATTTGTGCCACTAATCCCATTGGTCTCAGAAAATGACTCTCATGCTCATAGTTTAGACTACTCCCATGAAGATAGTCCACAAGCTTATTACACAGATTCACCTGAGCATAGTGAGATTTACTCGTATCAATATGAGGCACCACCTATGGAACAAAATTGGGAGCCTGAATACTCCAATGTCATGTATATGAATCCTAACCCTAGGCCCCAATCGAGACAAGTAAGACCACAAGCCCCGAGAGGACCATGTTTTAGGTGCCAGGGTGACCATTTCATTCGTGAATGTCCCCACTCACCAACTCTGGGACAAGGATAGAGCATCACAATACAAGTCTTTTGCCCTAAGTGCGGCAAAGAATCCGAGAGATTGTCCAAGAAGCCTCTCTAGTGTGCCCAAGGTTACACCAATTAATGTGGTAGGCTTATGTTGATATATTTAGGTAGTGATGTGTGTGAACACTCTAGGACCGCCGGGGCACTTTTTTCCCTCTTTAGGAGGTTTTTTTCCCCCGGCTTGTATATACGCCTATTGCCCTAATGGGCTACTTATCTTTGTACATTCTCTAGTAATACATTCAGTATTGTGTGTTTGTGCTCCAAGCTTCTTCTTCTTCCTTGTGCTGCTCGCGTGCTTCCGCAGACTTCTATCTCCAACAATTGGTATCAGAGCAGGTCGTCGCTTCTTCTAGGGCACCATCGACACTCCTCCGTTTGCAGTCTCAGATTCGCATGAAATTTGGTGAGCATACTCAGGGTGTTTCCGAGATCAAAACAGCTTTGCTGTGTGGTGCCGAAATCGTGATCTGAGCTCGTTTCGGCCTCCAAACGCACTATCGCAGCGCTTGTGCAGGCTATTTCTTCCTTTTGTGCCAAAGGTATATACCAGTTTCTGTTCGCCAGTTTAAGCGTCTCGAAGTCTGCTACAGGTCTAGCAGAACTCGTCTGGGCAGTTCCGTTCAACTTTTTGAGATACAGTCAATTTTCTGCATCAAGGTATTTTAGTCACCGGCCATGGCTGAAAGCAGTGATGTATTCCGTATGTTGGCTGTTGAGGATAAGTTGGATGGTACCAACTACCCATTATGGGCTTATATGATGCGACATGTACTGGTTGCAAAAGGACTGTGGAACATTGTGTAGGGTGTTGAAAGACGTCCTGTTACACCTGCGACAACAGGTACTACAAATACAGGTGCTGGAGGTACTGGAGCTGATGAAGATGGTGTCGAAGATGATATTCCGCAGATTCCTGTTCATGCTGCTGTTTCTGTTGCACCTACTGCAGAGCAGATTCGTTGGGATGGCAGAGATGCCCAGGCACATGCATTGATAGCCTTGTCTGTCAAACGTGCCATTATTCCTCACATTCGCTCTTGCAGAACAACAAAGGATGCTTGGGATACACTTACCACTTTGTACCAGGCTAGGAATGAGGCTCGTGTTGCTTACCTCCGAAAACAGTTGGAGAGTGAGCACATGAATGAAGGTGATTCTATGGACAGTTTTCTTACAAAGATCAAAGACCTGAAGGAACAATTGATTTCTGCTGATGAGACCAGATAGCTCACTTGTGCAGATCGCTCTGAATGGTCTTCCTGATTCATATCAGAGTTTTGCCTCTACTCTTCGGTTGATGATGAAAGGCAATCCGAATGCCTTGTCATTTGAGGAATTAGTCTCTGTTTTGTTGCAGGAAGATCAGTCCAAGCAGAACACGTCCATTATGCGTGTTGCAGATCAAGCTTTCCTGGCTAGTCAAAAGGGCAAAGGAAAATGGAGCTCTTCTACTAGTAAGCAAAAATCTGCAAATGCTGCACAATCGAAGAACCAGGATAAAGATGAAAAGAAATCAGAAAAGCAGAAATTGTTCTGCAAGTACTGTAAAGGAAATGATCATATTATAAAGAACTGTCCAAAACTAGCTGCTAAAGAGGCAAAGAAGAAAGAGGCTGGAATGGTTGTTGAAGAGGCCTCTACACCAAAAACAGAGTCTGCAAATCTTGTGCAGGAAGAAGAATGGGCGTTTACTACTGTCTGTAGTTTTGACCCATCTTCTCATGATCAATGCATGTCTGCAGTAGACTCAGATGTTTGGTACTTTGACAGTGGGGCGACCAAACATATTACCTCGCAGCGCAGTTTCTTCTCTTCACTCGAGCCTGCCCCTACAGGGAATACTGTCACATGCGCCAATAACTCCTCTTATCATGTTATGGGAGTTGGTAAGATCATTCTGACTACTGCTGATGGTAGTTCTTTCACTTTGTCAGATTCTTTATTTGTGCCAGGGATCAAAAAGAACCTGTTATCAGTTTCTGCATTAGCCAAGATTGGCTTGGTTGTGAAATTCGTTGATGATAGGTGTACAGTCCATGATCTCTCAAATGGTGATGTGATTATTGCTTCTGGCATCTTATGTCGTGGGCTGTATAAGCTCATAGACTATGAAAGATCTGTGAATGATTCGGCATGTGCAGTTCATGATTCTCAGGCTATGTCAGATGCAAAGCTTTGGCATGCACGCTTTGGTCATCTGAATTTTGCTAGTTTGTTACGCCTGCAGAAATCTGAAATGGTGTCCTCTTTCCCCAAACTTGAGGCACCTGGAAAACATATTTGTGAAGGCTGTATTTTGGGCAAAATGCAGCGTTCTTCCTTTCCAAAAGATGGTTCAGTTCGGGCTACGCAGAAATTGCAGCTTGTACATAGTGATGTCTGTGGTCCTATGCAGACACCCTCTTTTGGAAATTACCTTTACTTCGTGACTTTCATTGATGATTTTTCCAGGCATGCATGGGTATATCCACTCAAAGCAAAGTCCGAAGTGTTCATGTGCTTCAAACAGGTTTTGGTTTTGGCTGAAAATCTGTCAGCATGTAAAATGGGCACCCTCCGTTCTGATCGAGGGGGGGAATATATGTCTTCAGATTTTAATGCATTTCTGGCTGAACGTGGGATAAAACACCAGTGTACAGTACCGTATACACCTCAACAGAATGGAATTGCTGAACGAAAGAACAGGTCACTCATGGAGATGGCGAGGTGCATGGTCAAAAGTTAGGCTTTACCACATAGTTTCTGGCTTGAGGCTGTCATGTGTGCAGCATATGTACTGAACAGATGTCCCACTAAAGCGTTGCAGTCTATCACTCCATATGAGGCTTGGCATGACCGCAAGCCATCTATTGCTCATCTGCGTGTTTTTGGTTGTTTGGCATATGCATTCGTGCCTGAACAACATCGCAGAAAATTGGATGATAAGGCAGTAAAATGTATTTTTGTTGGGTACAGTTCTGAAAGTAAAGGCTATCGTCTGTATCATCCACAGACTAAACGCATTCTGGTTAGCCGTGATGTTGTCTTTGTGGAAGATGCTATTCAGCCATTGCTTTCATGTACTAAGGAGACATCTGTTAGCTCCAAAGACATGTATGATACTTTGATGCCTCTTTTTATAGGTGGACAGGCTAGTGCTGGTCCTAATGAGGCAACTTCTTAGCCTTTGCAGGTTTCATATGATGATGCAGATCATTCCATTTCTGATGCAGATTTACATGATGCACTTGCTGATGAGAGAGCTGATATTGAGCAGGCAAAAACTATGCCAAAATGGCTGGTGCAGACTTTGCGTGACAGCAAATTAGATGCACCTTTGTCATATCATACTCGTTCAGGCTCTCGTAGTGCCTCCTTTGCATCAGATTTCTATGCTATGGCTGCATCTAGTCTCTGTGATGAGAATGAGCCTGTTTCTTTTGATGAAGCACAGAATTCAGAAAATTGGATGGCTGCTATGCAATCTGAATATGATTCTATAATGAAGAATGGTACATGGTCCTTATGTGACTTGCCTCCTGGCAAGAAGGCCATTGGCACTAAGTGGGTATACAAGCTGAAGCGTAAACCTGATGGTACCGTTGACAGGTATAAGGCTAGGCTTGTTGCAAAGGGTTATGCGCAGGAAAGAGGCATTGATTTTGATGAGACCTTTGCACCTACATGCCGTATGACTACTGTTCGGAGCATTTGTGCACTTGCAGCCCATCATGGTTGGAATGTACATCAGTTGGACATTAAAACAACATTTCTGAATGGTGACTTGCATGAAGAAGTGTATGTTTTTCAGCCCCGTGGCTTTGTGCAGAAAGGGCATGAAAACCAGGTTTGCAGGTTAAAGAAGGCATTATATGGTTTAAAGCAAGCACCAATTGCTTGGTATGAGAAGATACATGCCTATCTGATTGCACATGGTTTTGAGAACAGTCCAACTGAAAGCACCTTATATGTTAAACGTGCTAATGATGTGCTTCTGATCATTGTTGTTTATGTTGATGACATGCTGCTCACTGGTCCTATTGAGACACATATTGCTGATTTTAAGGCTGATTTGCATGCCTCATTTGAGATGTCTGATTTGGGGCATTTGCATCACTATTTGGGCATTCACTTTATGCACGTTGATGGTGGAACGGCTTTGTGTCAAACGAAATATATTGACACATTATTGCAGCGTTTTGGCCTTGAAGACTGTAAGCCTATTGCCACTCCTATGGAGATAGGTTTACGATTGAGTCTTCATGATGCTGGAGATGCATTTGATGCTGTTCTCTATCAGCAGGCTGTTGGATGCTTGATTTACTTATGCATTACTCGGCCAGATATTCAGTTTGCTGTCTCAGAGATGAGCAAGTTTATGCATTGCCCAGGAGTCACACATTGGAAAGCGGTTAAGCGCATCTTTCGCTACTTGAGTGGTACTCGGCTACTTGGGTTGTTTTATCCCAAGGGGGGATCACTACCGCCAGATTTGCATGCTTTTTCTGACTCAGATTGGGCTGGTTGCTATGACACTTGTGTGTCCAGCAGTGGTTTTTGCTTCATGCTTGGTAGCTCATGTATATCTTGGTTGAGCAAGAAGCAGCCTACTGTGGCCACTTCCAGTTGTGAGGCTGAGTATAGGGCAGCTTTCACAGCGACTGTTGAGTGTGTGTGGCTCAGACGCCTTATGGCTGATTTGGGTGTTGGCCAGTCTTCTGCCACCACCATCTTCACTGACAGTCAGAGCGCATTGGCAGTTGGGAGGTGCATTATCACTATGTCAGGGAGAGGTTCTCTGCTGGGGAGATCAGCTTGGCATATGTGCCCACGCAGGAGAACATTGCAGACCTTTTCACGAAGGCTCTGCCTTGGGAGAAGTTTGAAGCTTTTCGCAAAGCTTTGGGCTTACTTCCTTTTGTGGAGTGATTTCCACATAGCTTGGCACTTCCTTATACATGAGTGCCAGCTCCTTGTTCACCGCATCACTCCCAGGGGGGATTTGTTGATATATTTAGGTAGTGATGTGTGTGAACACTCTAGGACCGCCGGGGCACTTTTTTCCCTCTTTAGGAGGTTTTTTTCCCCCGGCTTGTGTATACGCCTATTGCCCTAATGGGCTACTTATCTTTGTACATTCTCTAGTAATACATTCAGTATTGTGTGTTTGTGCTCCAAGCTTCTTCTTCTTCCTTGTGCTGTTCGCATGCTTCCGCAGACGTCTATCTCCAACAGCTTAGTGGTGGATTCAAGCGCCAGTAGCAGTAAGGTGGCTCCTATACAAGCAGTCACTAGAGCTAAAGCCTTAAAACAGGATAAAACAGCTGAACAATCAGATTCAAGTTAATCAAGAGAGCCTAGTAAGCGAAAAACAAGAACATGGAAAGACACCAGAGAGAAGGCCAATCGCAAGTGGAATAAAAAGTTATCGAAACTAGAAGAAAGCCTGAAAGAAGCGAAAACAAAAATACAAGATATTGCCTTGCAAAATCCCTCACATGCCGAAACTCCATCCACTCCACTTCATCCCAACCCACCACCCATTTTAAATAAACTGGAACTAGGGTTTGTTCTTGCAGATCCAACCCCAGAAGGCTTGGACATGATGTTCAAGGCCTACCAGGCTAGACTTC
The DNA here is from genome assembly GCA_020310875.1 of Ceratopteris richardii. Lineage (NCBI taxonomy): Eukaryota > Viridiplantae > Streptophyta > Polypodiopsida > Polypodiales > Pteridaceae > Ceratopteris > Ceratopteris richardii. The sequence goes on along the minus strand of CM035439.1, from coordinate 133,784,197 downwards.
AAGAAGTGCCAACAGCTCCAAACCTAGACAAGAGTTACCCTCAAGCATATTTAGAAATTGAACAGACAAGAATGTGCATGAAAATGGTAGAGCTAGCTCAGGCTATGCTTGAGACCAGTCAATCATTCAATCAGACAAACTCTATCAAACTGGATTTTCATTTCCAGGGCTTACTAGAAAGATTAGAGCAGTTGGTAAACAAGCCCCAGGTTTCTTTACCTCCACATGCTCAACCAATTATTGAAAGAGAAAGTTCACCACCAATGAAAGCTTATGTTCCTAATTCCACGGATGTTGGAACACCTCTTTCAATTCAAGAGTACTCTCAAGAGTTCTTTCGGAAAATAAAAGAAGAGAAATGGGCCAAGGAGAAGGATAATACCCCTCCTATTCATGAGATTGATGACCTTCATGATCAGTTTCCCCAAGAAATTCCATCTATTCACGGAGATCAAGCAGAGCAACAAGAAGATGAAAGATTAGATTTTGAATCTAATACTTTAGAAAAACTGCCACAATTCATAGGCCCATGGGAATATGAATCTCTTCATATCAGAGCTCCCACAATATTGGTAAGACATGAAGACTCAGTTGTTCCAAGGAACACTGATGTCGTGAAGAATACTAAGGTTTAGTGCAATCTCACCGTAGAAGAGCTTCTCAAAGTAAAACCAGAGCTATGGAAACATGTGGTAGATCAGGTTCTAGAACTTGATTCCAATATGCAAAAAGCAGGTTCTAAACAGAAAGTTCCAGAAATACATCTCGACAAAATAGGAGACATGAGTGAAGGTGAAGAAGGTAATACTTATCTTCCAATCACCTACCAGGGTTACACAACCAAAGTGATCATAGATTTAGGTGCAAGTGTTGCAATTGCAACCACCTCTTTGTGGAAGCAATGGGGCAAACCGGCATTAAGACCAACTAGCATGAAGCTTCAAATGACTAACAGACATATTGAAAGACCTCTAGGATTGCTAGAAGGGATAACTCTAAACACTTGTGGTGTAGAGTTTGAACACACCTTTGGTATATGTGACTTTGGTAAAAATAATGTCTATGAGATGATCCTAAGAAGGCCCTTCCTACGACAACTACGAATAATACAAGATTGGGGAACCAACTCCTTATACTTGCAACACTTACGGGTCACAACCAAGGTTAATCTGAAGGATTATACCTTCAGAGATGTACCACCTCTACAGTGGAATCCTATCCACAAAGTGCAAGAAGATTCAATCTCTATGCATTCTGAAAGTTCTTCTAATCCATCCTGGATGCATGAAGACACTCACTTGTGGATGTGCAAAGTCACTGACGAAGAGGAAAAATGCTTAAAGGCGAGAGAAGAAGGAAATTCATCAGGAGATAGACCAGTTAGAGACCCAGCCTACACACCAATGATCTTTCCAGATGAGGAATTTGAGCCTCATGGTTGGGCAAAAATCCTAGCCACCATGGACATTGCTGTAAATGAAGAACAGTGGACACCTCATTGTGATGAGGAGGCTTACAATATCTCTGTATTCATGTGTCAGCCCTTGCTAGAGGAATGTGACCCGAGTGATGTCATAGAAGAAGAAGAGGATGACGATGATCTAGAGTCCATTGTGATGGATAGTTGCTTTAACTCAGAGGAGAACTATCTAGAAGACATAGGGGTATTTACACAAAATAACTATTTTTTACCTTCCAACGTCGCAAATCTACGATCTTACCATCACAATGCTCATCCTCGAAGCTCTCTCCCCGACAACGGCACCAAAATTTGGTGTAGCTCAAGCGTAAGCACCACCTCCTTTACTTGTCATCTGCCAAGATGTGAGGACCGGTATGAAGACCATGCACGAGTGAAGGCATAAGTGTGTGAGTGAAAGCACACAAGCATGCACACACATACACACACATGCGCACACTATAAGAGCAAAGAGAGGAACAATGGAAAGCTTCTACTACAACGAGTTCTCTTACAAACGCTCAAATCTACAACAAGCTACTAAAAAATGAGCTCTCTAGCTCTTTTTATAGTTTTTTGACTAGTTTTGGCCTTGTCCAGACGTAGTGTGTGGCCTAGTTAAAAATTAGGTTCCAGGGCTTATTTGGGGGTTGAAACGGAGTCTAAAAATTATGAAGATTGGTAGGATGATACTTCTAATACTCCTAAAGCTCAAGGACTCCTCATCTTGAACAAAATGGAGTTACAAAAAGGTAAAATGATATTTACAATGGTTTGAGTGACCAAAATCACTGTTTTTGTAGGGGATTCTTCTAAACATTTGACATACGCTTCTCGGAGCTCCCTACTTGCTCCCTCTTATTGTGTGTCCACTTTTCTGATGTGCTTCCATGCTTGTGCTTGACCTTGAGCTTCAACAGGAGAGCTAGAAGACCATAGTGGCAACCCCTTGGCGGAATTGAAAGAGGACCTGCATCAACTACCAAACAAGCAAGTCATCCATAGAAGTTCCTTTTATTTTTGTACAACCAAGTAGACCTCTTTATGAATTGAGAGAGCATGACATCTATAGCTTCACGTTCTCCTAAAACTACTATGTGTTTCACTAGGAGTGCAATAACTACATCTCCACCTTTGGGCTCTCAAAGGTAGCAGAGATACCAATAGAGCATTGCGCCTTCTTGGCCACTCCATTGCCTATCCATGTTGGAGTTTATGGTTTGCAAAAGCATGCTAACAACACAAGGAAGAAGAAGAAGAAGCTTGGATCACAACACATAATACTGAATGTATTACCAAGTGAATGTTCAAAGATGAGTAACTCCTTAGGGTCATAGGCATATACACAAGACGCGGAAAACAAACTCCTAAAGAGGAAAAAAGTTACCCAATAGTCATAAGTGTGTTAATCACACACATCACTACCAAAATATATCAACAAATCCTCCTTGAGAGTGGTGCAGTGAACAAGGAGCTCACACTCATGTATAAGGAAGTACCAAGCTATGTAGAAAGAGATCAGTTCACAAAAGGAAGTAAGCCCAAAGCTTTGCGAAAAGCTTCAAACTTCTCTTGAGGCATGAACTTTGTGAAAAGATTTGCAATGTTATCCTATCCGGGCACATATGCCAAACTAATCTCTCCCTAACATAATGATAATGCACCTCAATGTGCTTCGTGCGAGCATGGAACAAATGCTTCCTTGCAATTGTCAATGCACTCTAATTATCAGTGAAGATGATGGAGGCAGAAGACTAACCAACACCCAAATCAGCCAAAAGGCATCTGAGCCACATACTATCAACACTCACTATGGAAGTTGCCATGTACTCAGCCTCACAACTAGAAGTGGCCATAGTAGGCTGCTTCTTGCTCAACCAAGATATGCATGAGCTACCAAGCATGAAGCAAAAACCACTAGTGGACACATGATTGTCATAGAAACCAGCCTAATCAGAGTTAGACGAAGCATGTAAATATAATGTATCAATGTATTTTGTTTGACACAAAGCTATTCCCCCATCAACTTGCATAGATTGAATGCCCAAACAATGGTGCAAATGCACCAAATCTAACATCTCAAAAGAGGCATGCAAATTAGCCTTAAACTCAACAATATGCTTCTCATTAGGACCAATGAGTAGCATGACATCAACATACACAACAATAATTAGAAGTACATCATTTACACGCTTAACATATAAGGTGCTCTCAATTGGATTGTTCTCAAAACCATGTGCAATCAAATAGGCATGTATCTTTTCATACCAAGCATGTGGTACTTACTTCAAACCATATAATGCCTTTTTCAACCTGGACACTTTGTTTTCATACCTCTTTTGCACAAAACCATGAGGTTGAAATACATACACTTCTTCATGTAAGTCACCATTTAGAAATATATTTTTAATCTCCAACTGATGTACATTCCAACCATGATGAGCTACAAATGCACAAATGCTATGAAAGGTAGTCATTCGGCATGTGGGTGCAAAGGTCTTATCCAATCAATGCCTCTCTCTCTTGAGCATAACCTTTTGCAACAAGCCTAGCCTTATACCTATTAAGTTTTCCATCAGGCTTACACTTTAGTAGCTTGTATATCCATTTAGTGTCAATGGACTTTTTTCTAGGAGGCAAATCACATAAAGATCAGGTACCATTCTTCATAATAACATCATATTCTGATTACATAGCAGCCATCCAATTTTCTAAATTTTGTGCTTCATCAAAAGAAACAGACTCATTCTCATCACAAAGACTAGAGGCAACCATTGCATAGCAATCTGATGCAAAAGAAGCACTATGATAGCCTTAACGAGTATGATATGGTAGCGGTGCATCTAATTTGCTATCTCGCAAAGTCTACAAAGCCATTTAGGCATAGTTTTTGCCTCCTCTATATCAACACTCTCATCAACAAGCACGTCATGTAAATTTGCATCAGAAATGGAATGATCTTCATCACCATCTTGGAACCTATAAAGGGTAAGAAATTATCTCATTTGGACTAGCACTTGAATGTCCACCTGTAAAAAGAGATAGCAAAGTATCATACACATCTTTGGAGCTAATTGATGTCTAGTTAGTACATGAAAGTAATGGTTGAATTGCATCTTCCACAAAAACAACATCACAGCTAACCAAAATGCATTTAGTCTAAGGATGATACAAATGATAGCCTTTGCTTTAAGAACTGTACCCATCAAAAATGCATTTCACTACTTTATCATCCAATTTTTTGCATTGTAGTGATAGATTATAGTACTTTATTGGGACACCTATTAAGTACATATGTTGCACACATAATAGCCTCAAGCCAAAAGCTATGTGGTAAAGCCTGACTTTTGACCACACACCTTGCGATCTCCATGAGAGACATGTTCTTTCTTTCTGCAACTCCATTTTGTTGAGGTGTATATGGCATTGTTGTAATAAAGTAATTCTATGATTTAAGGGTCTAGCGAGTCTAGACGGATCTAAATTCGGACACCATTTGTTCTCTCATATGTATGACCAAAGATCTCAAGACTAGACTTACTAGAAGGTCATTTACTCTTGTGCTTAGACTAGTGGTTAATTCTCAAGGGTGTGAAGGAGGAGGTCTTGGGTTCAATCTCCATGGGATACATGGGGAAAGTACTTTGTCAAAAGAGCTCTAGAACCTTCTAGAAGCATCCACTTGAGTTAACTATAGTTAACTGGGACACTTGGCATACATGCAATTACATGGCTGACACATGAATGGTTAAAATCCACCTACCCAAGAAGGCAAACCCTTGGAGAGAGCTATATATAGAGGCATATGGTTAGGAGGAGATTCATTCATTCATGAAAACTTTTCAATTTGAGTGTTGAAATCTCCCATATCTAGTCTTTGCTACTTGATCTAGAGCTTCGCTAATGCTCCAATGTGTGTAAAATGCAAATGAGGCTTTGAAGTTACCTTAATCGAAGGATTTCCTTAGATGGACACCTTGTATACTTGAAAGTTTGAGTAGAATAGCTCCCTTATGATGTGAGCTACCTCCAACAAGGTTTTGTTGGTGAAAATCTTCAACCATGAGCTCCAAGAGGTCTTCTTGCTTGTATTGAATGTCTCGAAGATGCCAAAATGCTATGATACCACTGTTGGGGGATGTATCTCAACCCCTATGCAACAATGAAGCATGAGTCATCTCCACACTTATCCTTCTTTGAGCTCTACACACCAAAAATACTCTTTCCAAGAGCATATGCAGAGAACTGCAATGAGATTTTGTGGACCTATAGTAGACACCAAGGGCTTTCCACCAAAACAAATTTCACTCCAAATGGATACTTCACAAAGAGAAACAATTTCCGCAAGATAAGTTAGTTGAATGCTCACAACTTTAGAGCACTTTATAGGCTACCCCATGGCACCAAAAGCATAGAAAATGGATAAATAGAGAAGGAGAACTAACCCTTACAATGCAAAGCAAAATAGTTCCAATAGAGCCTACACACAAAGAGAGATATCAATCACCCAACTTCACTAAAATACCAAGCACGTGGTGCTTGCTTCAAACCATATAATGCCTTTTTTAACATGCACACTTTGTTTTCAAGACCTTTTTGCACAAAACCACACGAGTGAAAAACATACACTCTTTATGCAAGTCACCGTTAAAAAAATGCAGTTTTAATATCCAACTAATGTATATTCCAACCGTGATGAGCTGCAAGTGCACATATGCCACAAACAGTAGTCATTCAGCATGTAGGAGCAAAGGTCTCATCCAAATAATTGCCTCTTTCTTGAGCATAACCCTTTACAACAAGCCTCGCCTTATACCTGTCAATTTTTCCATCACACTTATGCTCTAGCTTGTATACCCACTTAGTGCCAATGGCCTTCTTGCCAGGAGGAAAGTCACATAAAGTCCAAGTACCATTTTTCATAGTAGCATCATATTCTGATTGCATATCAACCATCCAAATTTAGAATTTTGTCCTTCATCAAACAAAACAGGCTTATTCTCATCACAAAGACTAGAGGCAGCCATAGCATAGCAATTTGATGCACAAGAAGCACTATGGGGGCCTAGATGAGTACAATATGACAGAGGTGCATCTAATTTGCTATTTCACAAAGTCTACATCAGCCATTTAGGCATAGTTTTTGCCTCCTCTACATAATTTTTCTCATTAGTAAGTGCATCATGTGAATCTACATAAGAAATGGAATGATTTGCATCATCATGTGAAACTTGTAAAGGCTAATAAATTTCCTCATTCGGACTAGCACTAGACTATCCACCTATAAAAAGAGGCATCAAAGTGTCATACACATCTTTGGAGCTAAATGATGTCTCCTTAGTACATGAAAGTAATGGTTGGATAGCATCCTCCACAAAAACAACATCAAACTAACCAAAATGTATTTAGTATATGATGGTACAGACAATAGCCTTTGCTTTCATCACTATACCCAACAAAATTACATTTCACTACCTTATCATCCAATTTCCTATGTTGTTGTTCAAGAACTAATGCATATGTCAAACAAACAAAGACATGCAAGTGAGCAACAGATGGCTGGCTTGCAACCATGCCAAGCCTCATATGGAGTGATAGATTGCAATGCTTTAGTGGGACAACTCTTAAGTACATATGTTGCACACATAACAACCTTAAGCCAAAAACTATGTGGTAAAGCCTCACTCTTGACCATACACCTTGCCATCTCCATGAGTGACGTGGTCTTCCTTTCAGCAACTCCATTCTGTTGAGGTGTTTATGGCACTATGCACTGATTTTTTATCCCACATTCAGCCAGAAATGCATTAAAATCAGAAGACATATATTCCCCCCTCGATCAAAATGGAGGGTGCTCATTTAACATGTTGAAAGATTTTCAACCAAAACCAGAAACTATTTGAAGCACATAAACACTTCAGACTTTGATTTCAATGGATACACCCATGCATGCTTGGAAAAATCATCAATGAAAGTCACAAAGTAAAAATAATTCCCAAAAGGAGGTGTCTGCATAGGACCACAAACATCACTATGAACAAGCTAAAGTTTTTGAGTAGCTCGTACTAAACCATCTTTTGGGAATGAAGAATGCTGCACTTTGCCCAAAATACAACCTTCATAGACATGTTTATGAGGTGCCTCAATGTTGGGAGGACACCACTTCAAATTTCTGCAAGCATAGCAAACTAGCAAAATTTAGATGACCAAAGTGTGCATGTCAAATCTTTGCATCTGACATAGCCTGAGAATCTTGAACTACACATGTTGAATGATTCATAGATTTTGAATAATCTATGAGATTATATAGCCCATGACATAAAATGTGACAAGTAATAATGACATCGGCATTTGATAGATCAGGAACCATACATCTTTCATCAACAAATTTCAAACCAAGCCGATCTTGGCTAATGCTAAAAATGATAATAGATTTTCTTGATCCCTGGCATAAATAAAGCATCCAACAATGTAAAAGAACTACCATCAGCAATAGTCAGAATGATTTTACCAACTCCCATGATAGGATAAGAGGAGTTGTTGGTGCATGTGATAGTATTCCCTATAGGGGTAGAATCAAGTGAAGTGAAGAAACTGCGCTACAAGCTACTATGTTTGGTTGCCCCACTATCAAACTACGAAACATCTGAGTCTATTGTAGACATACATTGTTCATGAGAAGATCAATCATAACTACAAACAGTAGTAAATGCCCATTCTTCATTCTGGATAAGATTAGCAGACCTTGTTTTGTGTGTAGAGGCCTCTGCAACAACCATTCCATCGTCTTTCTTCTTTGTCTCTTTTGTAGCTAGTTTTGGATAAGTCTTTATGACATGATCATTTCCTTTAAAGTATTTGCAAAACAATTTTTGCTTTTTCCTGTTTTCTTCTCATTTCTATCATCTTTCTTTGATTGTGCAGAATTAGCAGATTTTTGCTTACTAGTAGATGAGCTTCATTTACCTTTGCCCTTCTGACTAGCCAAGAAAGCTTGGTCTGCACCATGCATAATGGAAATGTTCTGCCTAGACTCATCTTCCTGCAACAGAATAGAGATTAACTCCTCAAATGTTAAGGCACTTGAATTTCCTTTCATCATTCATAATTGTCTACACAAGTGAACTATCAGGCAAGACTTCATTAACAGAAATAAACTGCTCCTTCAAATCTTTTATCTTTGTCAAAAAATTATCCATGGAATCTCCTTCATTCATGTGCTCACTCTCCAACTGTTTATAGAGGTAAGCAACATGAGCCTCATTCCTTTCTTGGTATAAAGTGGTAAGAGTATCCCAAGCATCATTTGTTGTTTTGCAACAGTGAATGTGAGGAATAATGGCACATTTGACAGATAGGACTATCAATGCATGTGCATGAGCATCTCTACCAACCCAAAAAATTTGCTCTATAGTAGGTGAAGCAAGAACCACAACATGAACAAGAACCTAAAGAATATCACCATCATCAATGCCATCTGCATCACCTTCAGTAGCTGTATTTATAGGTGTAATAGCACGTCTTTCAACACCCTACACAATATTCCATAGTCCATTTTTTTTGTCAATCACAATAGACACCTCTGTCCATCACGACAAATAGGTGTCCATTGAAGTATTTCGATGGCGATGCACCACGGTGTGCTCTCCTTCTCGAGTGTTCCACAACGATATCCTTGGAGTAGAAAACTGAGCTCCTAGGGTAGCACACGGTACTCTGCACAGAGGCTACAGAATATGCAGAAAAAATAGAGTACATAGGGAGCACAAACTTCTTAGGTGTTACAAAATGCGGTCGAACTTACAGTTTGTGACTGACAAGGCCACTGTATGTTTTATTAAAGAACATATACAAAGAAGTGTTTGGTGGCCATTGGGCCTTTCACATGGACACTAACGATAACAATCTCCCACTAAAGGCCAATATGGCCAAAGTAATATGGGAGAAAAATAAAGAATGATAAAGAATACTTGAGTGTAAGTATACAAACTATACCTCCCACCTGATGGGCATGTTACACAATATATAAGTGACTGTGTAAGATCATGAATCAAGTAACCCCCATCAAGTGACAACAATGTCGAAAGCTATCCTATGGTAGAGCTCTATTCAAAGCATCTGTAGCATTATCTCAAGTGTGAACCTTCTCAAGAATAATGCGCTCAATGGCTAAGCAATCTCTAATGAAGTGATACCTCACCTCAATGTGCTTGGTCTTTGCATGCTAGACCAGATTCTTAGCCAAAGCAATGGCACTCTGACTCTCACTGAGCAAACGAGGTACATGCTAAGGTAAACCCATATCACAAGCATGACAAGAAAGCCACAATGCTTCCTTGCAAGCCTCACTTGTTGCAACATACTCTACTTCTGTGGTGGAAACAATTGTACATTCTTGAAGGGTGAGATCTCCAAGAGATAGCACCTCCAACAAAATGAAAAATGTACCCTGTTGTAGACTTATGATTGTCTACACAACCAACATAGTCAAAATCTGTGTAAGCAGTAATGGATGCTTTCCCTCTACCTAAGCATAGACACTTGTCCTTAGTGCCACTCAGATATCTCAAAATCATCTTGACTGCTTCGCAATGTTTCTTGCCAGGATTAGACATATATCTGCTCACAACTCCCACTACAAATGCAATGTCTGGTCTCCTAGCTACCATAGCATACATAAGACTACACCAACAGCAAATTTATAGGGAATTTTGGTCATGAATTCCTTTTCCTAATCTGATTTGGGGCAATCATCCTTGCTCAATTTCACATGTGGGTAAAGGTGTACTCAATGCCTTTCCACCCTGCATATTGAACCTGTGAAGTACTTTGGATATGTAATCACTTTGAGACAAGTATATGTTGATATATTTAGGTAGTGATGTGTGTGCAGAACATACTAGGACTGTCGGGGCACTTTTTTCCCTCTTTAGGAGCCTTTTTTCCCCCGATTTGTATATATGCCTATAGCCCTAATGGGTTACTTGTCTTTGTACATTCTAGTGGTAATACATTCAGTATTGTGTGTTGTGCTCCAAGCTTCTTCTTGTTCTTTGTTGTGTTGTTCGCATGCTTTCGTAAATGTCTAACTCCAACAATTAGTATCAGAGTAGGTGTAGCTCAGTGATGAGTAGCACCTGCTTTAATGTCAATCCGGAAAGACATGAGGATGGTATGATGACCTCGAGCAAGTGAAGGCACAAGTGTGTGAGTAAGAAGCACACAAACATGCACACACATACACACACACGCGCACACACGACAAGACAAAGAGAAAGACAATGGAGTTCTTTTAGATTACTTTCAAGATGCTCATACAAGTTCAATTCTATTACAAGCTAACCCCAAAAATGAGCTCTCTAGCTCTATTTATAGTTTTTCACTAGCTTTTGGCCCTGTCTAGACCTAGTGTCCGACCTAGTTAAAAATTAGGTTCTAGGGCCTATTTGGAGGCTCAAACAAAGTCTAAAAATTATGAAAATTGGTACGATGCTACTTCTAATACTCCTCAAGCTCGAGGACTCCTTGGCTTGCACAAAATGGAGTTACAAAAAGGTGAAATGGTATTTACAATGATTTGTAGTGATGAGAATCACTGTTATGAAGATGTTATTTTGGAAAAATTTGAATGGCCTACTTGCCAGATCTTCGTTGACTGCTTAGTCTGCTTGTGCCTTCTCTCCGCTCTGGCTCCCTTCTTTGGCTTCCTTGTCTTGTGAGTCCTTCAGTGCCTTGACTGCTGCTGCCAACACCCCCCCCCCTCTCTTGCGTCTGTCGTCTCTGACAGACCCTTGTCTAGCTGTGCGTTGGACATAATATTGAACCACATCAGAAGCAAGGTGGTGTTCTTCTAATCGTAGCCCCCGTGCTAGGTCTGTTAACAATGCATCCCAATCCATTAGACCTGGGACGTCTGGATGGGGCACCCGCAATTGATCTGAGTGGATGGTCCTCTCCACAGTGAATAGTTGGAGGAGATGTGAGGGTTTGGGTACAAATATTTCTGAGTGATATTCCCAGAACCCTGTGATAAACATCTCCTCGAAGGTCTGCTTGAAGCATGCTGGGAGGTATTTTATTCTGGCATGCCAGACATATACTACCTTTATTGAGGGGGTAGTGCTCATGTCATATACCAGGTCTAGGTTGCCGACAATGAAGCCAACTCCTGAGAAGTGGGGATCCTTGATGTTCTTGAATGTTTTGAATGTGATTAGCATTAATTCGAAGATCTTCATGCACATCTGTGCCATCACATCAGGGGTGTTCCGTAGTCGAATGCTCCAGTGACGGATTGTAGAAATCATGTAAGCAACAGTGGGAGGTCCTTGTGGAGGTGCTAGATAGACATAATCTAACCACTTTGCACAACCTTTGACGTTCTTTACAGCAATGGTAAATTCGGGCTAGGTGCATCTGCAGAAGACTGGAACATAACAGGGGTTGTACTTGATAAATAGTGGCATGTTAGTCCAAGTATGAACCATCTCGGGATAGGTCTATAGAAGACGGATCCTCCAGGTGGGTTGATGAATGGATCCTTTTTTAGCACTCTCAAGGATATCATCGGGCCCAAATTGTGTGGCAAAGGTTGGAGCCTTGCCACATCGTCGTTGCATCTCTGCGTTGTAATCTGCCAGGAGTACACAATATGGTACATACTGATCGTCGTTGGTGCCTATCCATCTATGATGAGACATACTGCAGAAATACTCTGACTTTATGATAGTGTCTTCTAATTTGGCCATTGATTGGATTTGGATTACCACTCGATCTTCATGGGTTTTCGCTGTCTTTTCGAGTGTCTGGAGCCATTCGGGTACTTCGACTTCCAAGGTGTCCATTCCTTCTGAGGTTTGCTGAACTCCTGGCATCAGCATAGGAACATATGGTTCCTCATACGATTCATCCACCTCAATGGGTACCAATTCATCTCACTCTGGTTCTACAACTGGAGAGGGCTGTCTTTCATATTCCAGTAACTTCTTTTGCAATTCTGCCACCTGCTCTGTTAATGCCTTTACTTCCTCTGAAGTCGTGGCTGTCTCTATGATTTTGGGTTGTGCCTCCTGTTCCTTGAGCTGGCGGCGTAGCACATCCCGTTCCTTTTCCAAATTGTCATGTGCTTCTAATAGATCGGCATAGCTTTCCAAGATTGTCTTCATTGTTTCTGAGGGGACTGCTTTGAATTGTTCTGGGTCGATCTCGTGGGGAGAGCCTTCCATGGCAGCTTCCAGGTTTTCTTCGTTTTGCTTCTGTAGACGCTTGTTTTCTTCAAGGGCGGTAGCCATGTGTTTTTTGAGTAGAGTCAAATTACGCCGGACTCTTAGATGATCTGTTTGGTAGACTTCCAGTAAGGCTTTGAGTTGTTTGACACCTGGCACTTGTGATGGTTGGGGTGCCTCCAGGAGGCTTTGATGGGCCTGCTCGAGTGTGGTATAGCGTTGATTGAGGTCCGCCTTTTCATCTTCTATGGTTATAAGCCATCTCTGTAGTTGTTGGTGATTCGTAGTCAGTTGACGATGACGGTCTTCGAGAGCCTGATACTCACTCTGAAGTTGATACACACACTGATGTAATGTTGAAAACATATTATTTACATTAAAGAATGTAGGGAAAGGGGAGGATGGACGTGGAATGGGGAGGGGAAAGGGAGTCGTGAATGCTGTGGAGTCAAGTGGTGAGGTGGGTGGAGGGGGTATGGGAGATTGAGGCTGCATGGGGGGAGGGAGTGGTGCTGTGGCTGGTGATGTTTCCATTGTGTCGAACGTGTGTGTGACTGTGTAGATCGGGACAGTGGGTGGGGTGGATGTGATGTTTGTGAAGAGTGTTGTGAAACTGGGCATGGTAGCTCCTCCGAATTGGATGCCGGGAGAGAGAGGAATTCCCATGACATATGTGGTAATGGCAGAAATAGGGGTGGTAGTGCCATGTGGTGAGGTGAGTTGTGTAGTGAGAGGTGAGGTGTGTGGTGAGAGTGGTTCCGCCTGATGTTCTTGTGTTTGTGTGTTGTCTCCTGGTTTTGATACATTGATGTGAATTTGCTTGCCGGATCGCATGGGGCGGGTAGGCACTCGTTTCTCAAATCGATGAATATAGGCCATGGCTGCATGAACGGCTTCATCTAAGCCTACCGTGTCTGCGTGCAGGTTCATTGATTCAATAAACATGTCATCCACACCTTCCTCGGCTAACATTTGGCTCATGAGCACCTTTCCTGTTTCGAGCGACAGTTTGTGTTGTTCTTGGACTCGCTTCATGGTTTCATACAATCTTTTTATTTGGGCCGAGTAGGCTGGGGCACTTGCTAGTTCTGAGAGTTTGTCATATTCTTGATCATACTCCTCGTTTGCTTCTTCTTCTTCTGTCTCTTCTTCATCCTCTTCTACTTCTACTACTTCTGGTTGGTTCGGGGCTGAAGTTGTAGTAGTGGGTTGTAGTCCATGGGTCTGCTCTGCTTCTGTTTCCAGGTTAGACTCATTTATCATGCGAGCAATTTCTTCATCTGTCAAATCGGCTAGGGTGTAGCCTTGTGGGAATTCCAAGTCTGATGGAATCGGAGGGAACACCAGATTGGGTCCTTCTGCACTTGGTCTGGGTAGGTGAATGGTAAATGGTCGGATGCGTCACGTTTGTGGAGGGGTCACCTCTGGTGTGGTGGTGGCTCCCCTTACTTGGGCACATGGTAATTGAACTCCCCCTCTCATCTTCTTCGATGGAGGACCTGCCGTTGATAGCCGTCTTTGGAATTCTTGGGCCCTGGACCATACTAGTGCTCTTTGAATGGGAACGTCGTACACTAAGCACCTGTAAATTATTTTTGTCAGAGCACAATATCCATGAAGCACATTCTTCTGTTTCTTATTCCATCGTTGATGGGCTAGGTGGATTTGATCGATGATCCAGTGTGATGGTGAGATTCTCTGTCTCTGCCAAGTACAAGCTGAACCAGATCTTTTTTGGTGGCATTGTGAAGCGTTCTTGGGCGGGGAAAGCAAAGTGCTGCATGATCGTCCGTAGGTGGAGAGCGATGGTTGGTGTCATTGCTACCATGTCCTTCAATTTGTTGAGATCCTTGTGCTTCATCCTGCCTGGAATCATTGTTTCTTTCTCAGTGGGAATATGCATACCTTGCATCTTCAATGCTTCTCGTACTAGGTTGAGGGTCAGTTTGAATCTTTTGAGTTCGTGGCTTGGCATCAGTGAAGGTAGCACAAAAGTACTATCGCCTCCCTTGGCCCTGCTAGGGGTGATGGTACTGATAAAATAGGAACAGCGCAGGAAATCTGGCTTAGGTAAATGTCCTCGGAAATAGCCATCCAAGCCCGCTTTGGTCTATACTGATCGCATCACTTCTGCATTCTGATATTGCTCAAATTCGTGGGTGAAGAAATGATATCGTCCCCATTTGCCATTAAACTCAAGTTCTGCCTCCCAAAAGTAGGTGCCGTCTCCCAATGGCCCTACGACATCACCGAACCAATGTGCATGCTTTCCCACTTGAGAAGTGTGCCCCTGAGGCGGGTCCTGAATAGGGAGCACATGCACAACTCTAAGTTCTTGAGGTCTCTCAGTGAGTTGTGGTTCCAGAAGGAGGGTTTCGATGTCCACTATCTGGGCGCTAGGCCTTGCCTGGGAGCTGGTGCCTCGGGTTTCTGCCATATTACAGCTTGCTTGCTAGTTCTGTGAGAATATAGAAGCATGCGTTAACATTGTAAAGGACAAGGTAGAACAATTTTTGTTCCCATTACAACATTAACATGAGGTGAATGATGAGTTAGTCGATCAGTGAGTGCTCGATGATTGTGTGTGTTGTTAATCCTATGAGCTAAGTGAAAAGATGCAATTAGTAGGAGGAGAGGAATGTACAAATGGGATCGGGGGGTTTAATACAAGCTTTTGGCTGCCAAACACAATGAATGACTTTATGTTTTGGTTTTGTGGAGACTCTGGAGGGCTTTATGAGGGTGTCTGCTTGGAAATGAGGCTGTATAGGGGCCCATTTGCCAGTGATTCCGCTCGTGCTCATGTGTGAATATGTGTTTGTGTGTATTGACTGAGAGTGGGCATCGGCTCTTTGAGTGAGTGAACCCTGTTGTACATGGTGCGATTTGTGTGGGACTAGTTGAGCCAACAAGCAAGCCTTAGGCACCCAAATTTGTCTTGATTGTGGGCTAGCCTTCATCGACTTCTTGGGTACCTAGATAGATTTCACTTTCACAAAAGAATTTTTGGAAGTCTTCTTATTAGTATCATGTCGTTGATTACTAATAGGAAGTTGAGATAGTTGTTGTGGCTTGACCGCAATAGGACGCTCGCCTTTCCACACCCACACTTGGTTTGATGGTTGAGACACCGTGCTTTGTATTTTCTTTTGGCTTCGAGCATAAGTTGTCTGCTTCTTTTGCCTTTTATCTGCCTTTGGTTGCTGCACCCCGATGGCCTTTGGAAAAGAAGGGAGTTCCATCGCATACTTTACTTCTGTGTTGCGATAATCATCCCTCTGCATCACATAGTTTTGGACAAGAATAGCATGGTCATCTTCATGTGTACTCTTGGAAGGACCAGGAGCTTGTGCCTTTCCTAGTTCCTTGAGTGCGTCATTGTCTAATTCAACTGTAATTCGACTCTGATTTACCCATACCTGAAGAAGTCCACTTCTTAGGTTTAGGTTGACTGCATGATCATAGATCCAGTCTTGACCCAAGACAAGAGTTTCATTGAGATCCTCATCTTGACACACTAGTACTTTAACTGTCATTAGAACATCTTGAATGGAGAGGGAAAGTTCCACCTCGCCCATGCAAGGGGTTTCCATGCCTCCCAATCCTATGAGATATGCTTCTATAGGATTGACATTTAATTTCAACTCTTGACAATAAGAAAGTTTAACAGCACTAGTGGCTGCACCCGAGTCAATCAAGGCCCGTACAGTCCTTGCACTCTTTCCTTGTCCTATCTCCAAGGTTACAAAAGGACGTCGGTCAACTATTCTATGGGGTCCTTCACTTGAGAATTCACACATGGCAATATGATATCCTGGGTCCACATAGTCATCTGTCCTTGGCTGATCTCGTCCTTGTCTTCTCATCTTCATTTTTCGGATGCGTTCCAAGGCTTCTGCCTGTGCTTCTTCTCAACTCTCCATCCGCTTATGTAACTAGGGAGGATATCGCCTTCGAGTGTGGCTAATTGGACTGCTCCACTAGTCGAGATCCTATTTATGATCATAGGTCCATAGCCTTCTTCTCTAATTTTCTCGCATGTTGCTTCAAAGTGTAGACTAACACTAGGTCCCCTGCTTTCAATCCTTTATCCTTCACATGGGCATCAAAGTATGCCTTCTACCTTTTCTTAGCTGCACATATTCTTGCTACAGCTCTTAGTCTTGTTTCACCTAATCGTTCAAGGTCAAAAATTCTCGAAGAGAGTTCATGACCTGTACACTCATGCTCCTGTGCTACTCTCAATGTGGGAATCAATAAGTCCAAAGGTAGCACCGCATTTTGGCCAAATACCATCTGAAAGGGTGTGGCTTGGAGTATCGTTTTATAGGCAACTCTGTATGCCCAAACAGCATGGTGTAGCTATTTGTCCCAATCAGAGCATTTATTATTTACCAATTTAGTCAACACGTTGCATAGGATCTTATGTGTGCTCTCAGCCTGGCCATTAGCTTGTGGGTGATAGGGGGCAGACTTCTTATGTACTACCAAGAATTCTTGGAGAAGATTTTCAATAACTTCATTCAAGAAGTGAGTCCCTCTATCACTGACTAGCTCTATAGGTAGCCCGTATCTCGTGAATACATTCTCAAATAAGAACTTCGCTATCGTTTGAGCATCATTCTTTGTGGTAGCTTTCACTTCTACCCACTTGGTTAAATAGTCTGTGGCCACAATGATATATTCAGCATGTGAACCCTTGGCTGGGGGATTAATAGGACCTACAAAGTCTATTCCCCATTTAGAGAATGCACGTCCACCCATCATAGGTTTTAAAGGCATCTCATCTTTGCGTATAGGATACTGAGTTTGCTGACAAACATCACATCTCTTCACATAGGTATGTGCATCCATGTGAAGGGTAGGCCACCAAAGTCCTGCAAATATGATTGCCTTGATCACCCGATCTGGTCCAAAGTGTCCTCCTGCTACACCTTGGTTAGCAGTTTCCAAGATCTTAAGATATTCACTCTCATGGACACATAATCTAAGGTAACCATCTTTACCACGCTTGTATAAATTATCTCCAATAAGTGAGTAATCTAGGGCTTCTTGTTCTAGACTTCTTTGTCTCGTCCGGGTCATATCTTGAGGGAACGTTTTCGTCCCCAAGAAGGCTACTAATAGTTCACTCCAATCTGGCACTAGGGAAACTTGATAAAGAGTGGCATGTTCCACAGGTGGTTTAGTGCAACAGATTGGGCATTCCTTGCACAACTTATGGACATCAGCTTCCATAGTAGGCCAATGCACTCTGAATCTCCTAAGTGTCTGTAAAGTTTTTGCTTTGAGTAGTGTTGCTCTAATGCACCTACATGTGCTAGTTGCAACCATTTTGCGTACTCGTCCTCTTCCACACAACAAGCCAATATCCCTTGATCTGTCTGTTTGTACATGCTTCCTGCCATGATATGGTACTTCTGGGCTTTTACTACCTCTCTATCTTGAGTGTTTATGACTGGGTGATTAGGCCCGTATGTCAGTACTGGCACTAATGGCTTAGCCCACTGAGGTACAACTTCCAAATTAAACAAGTAAGCATTAGGAAGGTCATCTGAGACTCCTTGTGGGGCTTCTCCAGATGTGAGCCTAGAGAGATGGTCTGCTCTCAAGTGAGTCTTCCCTTTCCTCACCACAACTTCAAAGTCGTATTCCATTAGTAAGAGAAACCATCTTACTAATCTACCTGTATTGCATGGCTTGTTTACCAAGTACAACAGTGCTTGATGATCAGTAAAAAATTTAAACTTATTTGCAAGAAAATAGTGTCTAAACTTTTTAACTACATATACCATGCCTAATCCCTCTCGTTCAGTGGTGGTATAATTTCGTTCAGCTGCATTCAACTGTCTACTAGCATAGGCAATTAGAAGATCCATATTACCTTCACCCGTAGGTTGTGCAAGCACACATCCAATAGCATAATTGGATGCATCCACATGAACATGGAAGGGCTTATTCCAATTTGGTGTGGTCAAGATTGGTGCTGAACACAATCTTCTTTTGAGCTCATTGAAGGAGTCCTCACATTCATTAGTCCACTCAAAGTTGGTCAAAAGTCCGTACAATGGCTTGGCAATGATGGCGTACATGTGTATAAAGCGTCGGTAATAGCCACAATGCCCCATGAAAGCTTGTACTTCCTTGACATTCTTTGGCCTAGGTAACTCTGCTATGGCTCTTACTTTCTCTTCATCGGTGGATATGCCATTCTTTGACACTATGTGTCCTAGAATCTTGCCTTGCCTGATCATGAAAACACACTTTTCTGGGTTCAAGAAGACTTGATATTCTCTGCATTTGTCAAAGATTTGCCTGAGTTAAGGTATATGTGTCTGTCTAATGTTGGAATGAGCACAGAGATCATCAACATAGCCAAATTCTTCCTCAAGGATTCCTTAAATACATGACACATCAGCCTCTGGAAGGTAGCGGATGCATTGGTAAGCCCAAATGGCATTACTCTAAAGGCAAATATGTCCCCCTCTGTGGCTATGGCCACCTGATTGTAGCCCGAAAATCCATCAAGGAAGCTGTACACTTCCTTGCCTGCTACTCTTTCTAAGAGATGTTCAGTGATAGGAAGCGGATAGTTATCTAAAATTGTGGCTGCATTAACCTTTTTCAAGTTAATGCATACACGTAGCTTTCCATTCTTCTTGGGCACGACTACAATGGGGGATACCCACTCAGTGTGCTCAATTTCATAGATGAATCTAGCTTCTACCAGTCTATCTATCTCCTCTTTGATCTTAGCAGCATAATTATCGTTATATGTATATGGCTTCTGTTTAGAGGGTTTTGCATCTGAGGTCATGGGAATTGTGTGTGAGCATATGGCTAGGTCAACACCCTTCAAGTCCTTGTAACTCCAAGCAAATACATCTCTGTATTCTTGTAGCAGTGCTATCAATTCACGCTTGGTCAGGTCATGTCCTATGTAAGGGCACCTCTCTTCTCCTTCTTCCATGGCTACCACTATTTTTTTGGTGGTTTCTTTGTTATCATAGGCCTCCCCTGCTTGTGCCTCACGTTTTGGCATCCTTACCATGACTCTTCTATCGTCTGTCTCATACTTTTTAAAGTTTACAGGGACCTCAAACAAAGATTCTTCCTCTTCTGGTGTGACTTCTCTCTTCTTTCTTTTCTTTCCTTCATCCTTAGGGGTCACTTGTGTGGCTAACCTTACATCATTTGTAAGCTCTCCATGTCTCTGGGGTTGAGATTCTACTTCATAGAAGTATTCTTCATCTGATGCAAAAAAGGTGGGTCCATAATGATTGACTCTAGATCGGAGTCACTTGCATCCTCAAATGCATCAGGGCTAGGTTCGCATTCTTCTAAAACCGAATCTCCCATGATTGGCTCTATGGAGAAAACTGAAATATCATAGCCATCCTCATCACAGTGTGGTGTCCATTGTTCCTCATTGATGGCTACATCCATTGTTGCTAAGATTTTTGCCCAGCCGTGAGGTTCAAATTCTTCATCAGGAAATACTACAGGTGCGTAGGCCTGGTCTTGAATTGATCTATGGGTTTCCTTCGCACCTATCTCTCTGGCCTTTTCTCTCTTCTCTTCTTCCACTGCCACTTTACACATCCATAAGTGAGTGTCTTCATGCATCCATGAGGATCCTGATCCTATGGAGTGCACAGACTCCATGTCATCCTTGGCTCTATGGATGGGATTCCATTGAATAGGCGGTACATCTCTATGAGAGTAATCCTTGAGATTGACTTTGGTCGTAACACCTAAGTGTTGCAAATACAAGGAATTGGTTCCCCAATCCTGGACCAGTTGCAACTGTCGCATAAATGGTCTTCCCAAAATCATCTCATAGGCATGGTTTTTGCTGAAATCACATATGGCGAAAGTATGCTCAAACTCAACACCGCATGTAGTGAGTTATTCCTTCCAGCAAGCCTAAGGGTCTTTCTATGTGACCATCAACCATCTGCAATTTCATCCTCGTGGGCCTGAGTGCTGGCTTGCCCCATCGTTTCCATAGAGAAGTGGTGGCAATAGCAACCTCCTGCACTCGAGTCTAGAATTGCCTTGGTTGTGTACCCTTGATGGGTAATGGGAAGATAGGTGTTTCCTTCTTCACCTTCACTCATATCTCCTATCTTGTCTAGAGGAATTTCTGGCACTGTTCTATGAGAACCTACCTGGGAACAGGGTTTCACTACTTCTGGCACTTGGTTAGCTACATGTTTCCATAATTCTGGCCTAACTTTGAGTAGCTCTTCTAAAGTGAGGTTGCACTGCACTTTAGTGTTTTTCACTACCTCCGTATTCCTAGGTATGACTGAGTCTTCATTTCTTACCATGACCGTGGGTGCTCTCATAAAAGTAGACTTGGCTTCCCATGGGCCTGTGAAGTGGGGTAATTCCTGTAAAGAATTAGACTCGAAGTTTAGTCTCTCTTGACTTTGTGCACTCTCCTGCTCTCCATAAATGGAAGGAATATCTTGTGGGAATTGATCATGCGCATCATCCACAAGTTCAATGGGAGGAGGGACTTCACTTTCTTTAGCCCATTTGTCTTCTCGAATCTCTCGTAGGAATTCTGGTGTGCACCTATTCATAGAAGAGAAGGTGTCTGGTTCAGTGGAATTGGGTACATAAGATTCCTGTGGGGGAATGCTTATTCTTTTACTTGCCTCATCTCTTCCTTGATTTTTCTCTTCCTTGGCAGATCTTGCAATTATGCTCTCTAACTTCTCTAGGAGTCCATCCAAGTGCAATTGTGTCTTAGCTGAGCCAGAGTAGTTGAAGAGGCGACTCGCTTCAAACATGGTCTGAGCCAACGCGACCATTTTCGCGCAAAGCTTGGTTCTTTCTATCTCCAGGTCAGCTCTAGGGTAGCACTTGTCATGATCCGTCACATTTGGCCCTTCTTGGATTCTGGCCTGATATGCCTTAAGCATCATGTCTATGTCTTCAGGAGTGGGGTCAGCTAATACTGATCCTACTCTAGGGGGTGGTGGGATGGTCTGAGGTAGGTGGATAGATGGTGGGTTAGATGGTGATGGAAATGAGGGTGGTGGTGGTAAGTGAGAGTTTGTTTGAGAGGTGAGTTCAACAATTTTGGCTTTTGTTTCTCTTATGCTTTCTTCTAAGTCGCTCATCTTTTTAGACCATTGTCTTTTCATTCTCTCTCGGCTATCCCTCCAGGCTCTCGACCGTTTCTTGGCTATGCTCTCAGTTTCACTAACCTTTGCACTCTTCTCTTGACCTACTCCTGGGTTCTGTTGCAAAGCCTCGGCTCTAGTGACCACTTGCACTGGTGGAGTGGAAGTGACACTTCCTGTTGAGTCTACAACTAACCCAATAACGTTAATTGGAGTTATTTTTGGCATATTATTGCGATTCTTTGGGCAATCTCGTAAGAGATGCTCCTTTCCGCAATCTTGACAAAAGCCATGTATTGTTCCTGACTATGGTTGTGTAGATGCAGGCATTGGGCAATCACGAATGAGGTGATCTCCTTGACATCTATAGCATGGTCCCCTAGGGAATGGGGGACTTACCTGCCTAGGTTGAGGTCTAGTGTTGGGATTTGTGTACATGATATTGGCATACTCTGGCTCCCAACTAGGTTCACTCGGTTCTTCACTATAGTAGGATTCACCATGTTGAGGAGACTGCATATAGTAAGCCTGTGGACTATCTATGTGAATGGAATCAAAACTATGATCACTCAAGTCACTTTCTGAAAGCAATGGAGTCACTGGGACTATGGCTCTATTCAAATTTTCCTTAACAGCTGCATACTTTACAGGAAGCACATTAGCTGGGGTTGGAGGTTGTTGAGCTAACACAGGTTGAGGCCTTTGTTGGTTTTGGTAGGGTTGTTGATAGGATTGCTGTGGTCTACCATATTGCTATGGAGGGTACTGGTTTTGGTATCTTCCCTATTGTGGATAGGGCTGAAGGTAGGTTTGCCTAACTGCTTGCTTATTGTATGGGCAGTCTTGTGCTGTGTGATTTGTGTATCTCCGTTCTATGGTGCAATATTGGCTGCTAGGGTTCACTTCGGGTTGAGCCATGATGGGACATACGTTCGCCATATGGTCACCACCGCAAGTATAGCACCTCTTTACTGGGGCAAACCTTGGGATTTGTTTGCTAGTGACACTTAGTTTTTGAGCTACTTTCTCTGCAAGTTCCTCAATTGATGTGGATTGCGAGGAAGAGAGACTAGAGGCACTATCAGAATCTCTATAGATTTTGGAAAGCTCTAGCTCCTCCCCTAGGTTATCCTCGATGTCGATTGTGTACTTGAGCCGTAATGACTCAAGGACTTGTACCAATGAGACTATACCTCGATTGCCATACAAGTGCATATAGTGGAGTTCTTTTCACACACATTTAATTATCAATCCTAAGGAGTGACTTACCAAGTGTATGAAGACATTTGCACACGTGATAGAAAATGAAGTGAGTTAACTATCCAAGCAAGAGAAAAGACCAATACTACCCACACCTACTGATAAACTGGAAGTGTTGCTGCAAACCTACTTTCAGCAGTTTTGGTTTCTTGAGGTTTTCTCACAGCCCAGAACTCCGAACATAGGCAATAGGGTACTCGTTTCGAAGCTCTCGACGAGACGAATCCAACGGTGTTGGTTTCACTCAATTCTGACCACTCTGCTGCAAGTTATGGCAGAAACAGTGAATTACGGGAACTACTAACACCCGCGTTTTTGCTCCTCCTAGCTTACGCACGCACTACAGCCACTCAAAACAAGGGGGAAGGGGTAGACAACAGTCCTACACTTGCATTTCAAGCATCACACACACATACATGAGCAAAGTGAAGATCAAAATCAGCAAGAAAGAGGCAAACTCGAAATTTCAGAAGTGCTCTTCTTCACAATGACAAGAAGTCCTTTACAATGAGTCACTTTTGACTTATATACTAGTGCCCTAAGTTTGGTCCTTTCACACAAGAGACCGGCACTTTATTCACTAAAATACTAACTTCCTACTAATATACATGGGTAATTCACTAATCTTCTGAGGGGATGCATCTAGAGGACTCCTCTAGTGCATTTACAATGGAAAATATGTACAAAAGTGGTTATGTTACAAAAAATTGGGTGTCCAAATCGGAAAAATTTGGGGGCCCGTCTTTTTTCTCTGCTTTCTGCGCTCTTTAGCTCTGCAACACTCTCCCCCTCTTCGTCTCTGTCGTCCCTTGACAGACTTTGCTTCGCGAACGCGTCCCGTGGGTAGTGTTGTGTGCTTCTTGATCTTGCATTACGTTTTAGAGGCGCTTCATGTTTTTCCACTGCACGCTCCCCTTGGTCAGTATTGTCTGCAGTTAAACAGACATGCAGATTCGATGGCCTTCTTGATTTAAGCTCTACTACTCGAGAGCCTGATGTAGTTGTCTTGCCTGTTGACTCGGGTTGCCACGCACGCCACCAGTGACTAGGAATGTGCTGTTCTTAGTCACCCTCTTCAACTTTTCAGCCTCTACCCCTTTCTAACTTTTGGTCCTACTCTGATGTTTGAAAAGTCCACTACTCGGGACCCTGGGGTTTAGCTTTGTAGCCTGGTGCGTGCCCCTGCGGGGCTTTGGGCAGAGATGGGTGTTGCGCCCCTGCGGGGCTTCCTGCAGAGAGTGGTCCTTAATCATTTGGTGTTTTATCTTTTACTGCGCACTTTTGGACTTGGACCTTCTTCTTCTTTTCTTTTTGCTTGATTGTCCCTCTACACGTCCCTCCTCCTGAACTCTGTCGTCCTCGACAGGCTTTCTGTGGCGACGTGAGTAAGTTTGGATAGCTGTTTGCTCTCTTTGATTCAGTAAATTAGCATGACATATCATGAATTCCTTCCATTGCCTTGACTTTACTCCGTCTTCTGGCGCCTGTCTATGATCAGCAAAGAAACTTGTTTCGTAGGCCACCAGTCTTGCATTCAGGTTGGAAGTCATCTTAACAAAAATTTCTGAATCAATCTCAAAAAAGCCGGTAAAGAATGCTTCTTCAAACGTTTGCATATATGTCGATGGCAAAAACATGAGACGAGAATAATAGGCCATAAGTGTGAGGCGGCTCGGAATGGTTGATAAATCAAAAATAAGAGCCTCAGACCCTTGCGTAATGCCGATAAAATTCAAGAATGTATATTTCGCATGCTGGAATACCTTCAAAACTGTAATGATCATACTGAATATTTTGTTGGTCATCTTGACGGCTAAATCCGGAACTGTAGCGTATCTCGCAATCCAAAATTCCATTGTTTTTACCATATATTCTTCGGTCGGTAGGTAATTATGTGGCGGACTAGGTAGTAGCGGATAATTAAGCCACTGATTATTGATACTGCCTTGGCGCTGACCTTCCAAAAAGTGCGACCAAGCTCGTCTGCGGGGTACAGGACAAAAAGATGGGTTGGCTTGAAGCGCGTATGGTGATGCTTCCCACTGCACCCGCAACGTTGGATTCTTCTCCAAGATCTTCCTTCTCCATGTTGGATCCGCCTTCTCGAACTCCTCTTGAGTGTAATTGAACGTGTCATGTTTAAAGTGAAGGTTGTGGTCCGGATCTTTATTCGTTGCAGACTTTATATACATCCATGTTTGTTCTTTAAGTAGGCCGTATGGCACGTTGAATGGCTTCAAAATTTGATCTAGCTGTTTATTATCTATCCGAGCTTCTTTCATTATTTGTATTATTTGATCTTCAAAATCAGCAGTGAGCTGGGACACCAGTAGTGCCCTTTCTGGTCTGCTCAATTCTGCAATGTCGCGTGTGTTAGGTTCTAGTGGAACCTCCTTTTCTGCCCTTATTGGTGAGTGATACAAGGGAGGAGAGAGAGGACGTACCTCTTCCTCCACAGTAGCCGTGGTTTCTGGAGGAACTACTGGTGTCCCTTGTTTCTCTTTTAGCTCAATCTGCTCCTGCAGCCGTTTAATGATGTCATCTTTATTCCTGAGCTCCTCTTCAGCCTTGGTAAGTTTTTCTTGGTGTTTGATTAATTCCTGTGCCACGATATGCATGTGATCTGTGTCTTCCTTGCACTGTCGGAAATAATCTTTCTCGGCTTTTTTCCATTTCTTTCGTAGAGCTGCAGTATCATTCCTATATTTCTGTTCCCATTTTGCAACTGTCTCTTGCTCCTGTTTGAGCTGTTCTGTCATCTTTGTCAACTTTGCTTCCATGTCTTTTATGTCCTCATTCGTTTTGTCAAGATCTGTCGATGGTTGATCACTGAGGAGAGCTGTCATTAGCTCTTTGTTTCTGTCCCTGAGCTGGTCTGCTTCGTCCATGCTCACCTTGAGCTGTGACTCGAGTACTCTGCTACGAGTCTGTATTCTTGTTTTCTCTTTTTCTGTTGCTTCCAGTTTCTTCGTCAGCTCCAACACTTGCTCTTTCAGGTGGGCATTCTCCTTTTCTAATGTTTGGCATTGTGTTTTGGTTGTTTTTATCTCCTCCTGTTTCTTCAACACCTGAGCTTCTACTTTAGATAATTTCTTTGCCAAATTCATACCTTCTTTCTGAAGCTTTTGTTTGTCGAGCATGGCCTGGTCGTAATCTTCATCAGCATCAAGCATTAACTGTTGAGTGTCTAGTGCCGTGCGGATCATATCCTGCACCACCGGCTTGAGCTGAGCTATATCTACATTCAACCATGTCTTTGTTATGTCCGGTGTTTCTCCTGTTTGTACATCTTGTCCTTGTGCTACATGGATCAATTCTTTGTGTTGTTGTCGGACCTGTAGTTGTATATTAACTTCTGCTTCATTTTCGACCGTTTTACGAACTTTCGTGGCACTCCCTTGAAATGTTACATCCAGAGGGGACGGTTCTGCCACAACCCTTAGTGGTGTGAAGGGTTCTTCGTCTTCTTTTTCTTCTTCTTGAGGCTTATCCTCAGGTATCATTGCATGCACCTCATTATCATTTTGGTCCTCCTCTATGTGGGTGAGGGGGGCGTCCTTTTCTTGCATGGTGTTTCGTCCTTCTTCTTCTACATTCTCTGTGATTGGATTCTGTTCTGCCAGCGATGATTGATCTTTTTCTTTGTTGTCAGCTTGGGCTTCGTCATAATTAACTTCATTTAATTCGACCCACTGGCCGTCATCTTTCGATTCACTTTTAATATCTACATCCAATAATGATGTAGTTTGCTTCTCTTGGGCGTCAGATCCTGAACTTGAATTGTCCAGCCCAATCTCCCGATATCGGTGTACCTTAGTAAGTTTTCTTTTGGGTTTTTGAACTGTTGCAGCCTGTTGATAATGATGACCTTGCACTGGGAGATTGATTTGCCCTTCTGTATACTTGTGAGTCTCCTCCAGTGCTTGAGTTAAGTCTTCTTCCGTAATTTTCCTGGGTCCTTGAGTGGTGGTGGTAGGCAGCACATGTACCCTCTTTGGTTGTGGTGCTTCTTCTTCTTTCTGCAGAATTTCTCTAGGCCGCTTTGTACCTCTCATGGTTCCTCTCATCCTTGGTTGCGAACTTGTTTCTGTTTCTTCTGCTTGCTTACTCCCTTTCTTTGGTTTTGGTACTGTAGCACACTTGACATATTGAGCCAGCTCCATTGAAGATGGCATCTCCCTCAAGTACTCGCGCATGCCCAATGCATGGTAAATCATGATTGTGAGGGCAGTGGTTCCATTAAGGAATTTTTTATTCTCCCACTTCTTCTTGGCCTCGAACAATCTTTCCTGCACGTATGGTGTGAGATTTACCTGATTGCCGATCTGTTTTGTGGCATGTGACAACAATTGGACAATAATTTTTTGAGGGGCCGTGTATCTGTTCATGCTTGGAAAACAAAAATGTTGATGAATCAACCTGACCTCCTCTTCAATATCCACTCTATTAATGTCGACAAAGGTTCTAGTATTTGCTCCATGAATTTCTTCCTTGGCCGTGTTGACACCATCTTTCTCCCATTCAAAAGCTTCTTTGATCAAGTCGTGGGAGAACTGAATGACTACCCATTCGCCATTCTTATCCATCACATTGGCTTCTGGCACCAATGGATCATGTAGTGCTGGTCTTAAAGTGTTCATGACCTGTGTGCATCGTTGGAAGTCCGGCTTGTAGATAGGTAGCTCGAAATACTTGTGAATTCCTGCTTTCTTCAGGATATCAATTGTAGATGGCATTCCATGTAATATCTTGAAGTCCTGGGACATGATCGGAAAGTGGTGATCCGTGTCCATGATCTTTATGTTGGCTAAAAAGAGATACTCTTCCACAGGCTGTTCATCTCGGAACCAATGTCCTTTAGCTTTCGTAAGACATTGGGGAGGAAATTCTTGGACCTCCTCTTGGGCTGTAGCTTCAGAGTCTTCAGAAGCCATCTGCACTTAATATAGAGCATGAATTAGTATCCATATTTTGTCCAGAAATCCTCCACCATGTGTTGATTAATAATATGATATTGCTCCGAGTGCATGGTGCCGTCCCTTTCCCGTGGGTGTGAGAAGGGTAATACCTGAATTTTTCATATATTTTTTTATATTTTTCTCTGAAAAGAAAACATAAAAGTTAGTCCATAGCCGAAGCGTAGTTTATGTACATAGTGTGTCATTCCTATCGGTTTAAAGTTAAGATCTAGTCTCACTTGGAGATCGTGCACCACTAATTTGATAATGTACATCCTGTGCCGAATGCTTGGCCTTGTAATGTGGCCCTATCATGCACACTTTGGGTGCATCAGACACAACATGAGTGCAGTCGGGTGATTTATCTCTTCGATCTCTTGCTCCTTGTGGTAGCTTTGGTTTCCAGATCCATTTTGAGAACACTGAGAGAGGTCGTTGGGTTTTCTCTATTCGTGCAGCTGCTCGTGTTCCATTTGCCTTATCCACAGTCCGATGGATTTTGACATTGCTTTGTGATCTTTTCTGATGATTCTTTGGTGGTGGTGGCATTTGCCTCGTCTGCTGTGGCGTTTCCTCTTTGGTCTTCACATTCTGTTTAGCTGCTTGTATGACCTTTTTGGGAATCCATATCTGATGTCTAGATGTTTGAGCTTCAAGCAGGGGCTTGGCAATCCATACTTGTACTGGTTCTCGTCGTTTGTAGTTCTTTGTAGCTGATTTGGTGATGTCCGTTTCCTTCTTCAAAGCGCTTGTAGACATTTTTTGACTCTGTACCTGATCCTTTCGTACCCATATATATTTGGATGGTGGTCTGTTCGAGTATCTGCTTGTTGGTTTCCAATAGTTCGATCTTCGGATACTTTGAGCCTGTTTGGGAGAGAGCGTCTCCTCAATCGTTGGCTGATCTTCATTCACTTCGGGTAGCTTCGACACTACAGGGGATGTCGGAATGATTAAAGTTTCAATTTCTATGCATTTGCTTTCTGAGGGTTGAGCACAGTCGCCACTATCTTTCGTTGCTTCTTGAACTTCCTCTGATCTTTGTATTGACATGGCTTGGTTACATGGTTTCTCTTCAAGCAAGCTGAAAACCTCCTTATGCCCTATCTTGGCTGAAATATATCCTTGAGCCAGATGGATACATGCTTCTGTTTCAATGATCCAGTCTTGTCCTAGAATGAAGTCTTCCATTAAATCGTTATCCTCACATACTAGGACTCTTTGTTCCATGGAGGAATTTCCTATGTGGAGGGACACATTAGTTGTTCCAATACAGTCTAGGGTGTGACCTCCAATTCCTATTAGTTTGGCTTTCGTGGGATTCAATTCCAATTGCAATTCGTTCACTATCCTCCTTCGCATGCAGCTAAGGCCTGCTCCTGAGTCTATCAATGCGTCTATCAATTGATACTCCGTCTTACCAATCCCTAGGTTTAGGTAAGGTTGTGTTTTACACATAACCGTTGTGTCACCATTTTTGATCTGGTAGTTTGCCATAGGGATGGGCTCTTCTCCTTGGAGATAGCGTTCATCTCTTTGCCTGATCCACTCCTTGCGTTTTCTAATGCGTTCTAGGGCTTCCTGTCGTGCTTCTTCTCGTATTCGTTCTTCTTCCCTTTTCCTACTTTGGGCTCCCCATAGTCTAGCTAGCATTTCATCGGTCAGAGGCTCCATAAATCGTTTCACTCGGCATCCACTGATGTAATTAGGAAGAACGTCTCCGTCTAGTGTGGCGAGATTGACTGCACCACTAGTGGAGATTCGATTTATGATCAGGGGTCCATATCCACGTTTCTGTAGTTTCTTTGCATGCTGTTTTAGGGTGTATACTAGGACTAAGTCGCCTTCTTTTAGTCCCTTATCTTTAATATGTGAGTCATAATATGCCTTTTGTCTCCGTTTAGCGGCATAGATGCCTGCTACCGCTTGCAATCTAGTCTCATGCAGCTTTTCAATTTGATCTAATTGCTGAGACAATTCATGACCGTTCCACTCATATTGCTGGGCTACTTTTAATGTAGGCACTAAGAAGTCAATTGGCAAAATTGCATTCTGCCCATACACTAGGTTAAAAGGTGTAGTTCCAATAGCCGTTTTATATGCTACTCGGAAGGCCCAAATTGCATGATGCAATTGTTTGTCCCAATCTGACCTTCCATTATTGACAATCTTTGTCAATACGGTACATAGTACCTTGTTGGAACTCTCTGCCTGACCATTGGCTTGGGGATGGTATGGGGCAGATTTCTTATGGATTACTAGGAATTCATTCATAAGTGATTCTATTACCTCATTTAGGAAGTGTGTTCCTCGATCACTCACAATCTCAATAGGTAATCCAAAACGCGTGAAAATATGCTCAAAGAGAAATTTTGCAGTTGTTTGAGCATCATTCTTTCTAGTAGCCTTGGCTTCTACCCATTTAGTCAGGTAATCGGTGGCTACTATGATGTATTCTGCATGTGATCCTCTGGCTGGTGGATTGATGGGTCCTATGAAGTCAATTCCCCACTTGGTAAACGCTCTTGCACAAACCATGGGTCTTAAAGGCATGTCGTCTCTTCGAACGGGATATTTCGCTCTCTGGCATGTTTCGCAGCTTCTCACATATGTTTCAGCATCCATATGTAGAGTTGGCCACCACAGACCTGCAAAGAGAATCATCTTGACAGTTCTGTCTGCTGAAAAATGACCTCCAGCAGCTCCTGCGTGAGCCATCTCTAATATGGGAAGATATTCTCCTTCATGCACACACAATCTAAGTTGATTGTCTTTTCCTCTTTTGAACAACTGTTTTCCCATTATCACATAATCTTTGCTCATTTCTTCTAGGGATCGCTTTCTTGCTAAACTCGCTCCTATTTCGTGCTCTTTTGTTTTGAGGAATTGTACTAATGAGTTGCTCCAATTAGGCGCTATGGTCGAAAAGGGTAATGACATGTGATCCTCAGGACTTTGCTCCTGGCATTCTGCACAGTTGTCTAGGTAGTCATGAACACTCTTGGGCATGTCAGGCCAATATACCCCTAATCTTTTTAATTCTCGAATTGTTCCGTGTATCCCTTAATGGGTTCTCCACTTGTTTACGTGTGCTTGCTGAATTAATTGCTTCTGTTCGTCCTCCTCGACACATCTTAATAAGACACCGTTGGGTTCCTTATAATACATACTTCCCGCAACAATGTGTAAATTTCTTGTTTGAAGAATCTCTTTTTTGCTATCCTTATTTATTGAGTGTTGAGGGCCATGGGTGAGTATAGGAATTAGTCGTTCCGCCCACTTTGGACATACCTCAAGATTAAACAAATACGTGTCTGGTAATTCATCCGGTACTCCGCTAGGTGGTTCTCCATGCGTTAGCCTTGAAAGGTGATCTGCTCTTACGTGTGTGTTTCCTTTTTTGACTATCACTTCAAAGTCAAACTCCATCAATAATAAGAACCATCGTACCAACCTTCCCGTGTTGCAAGGCTTATTGACTAAGTACAACAAAGCCTGATGGTCTATGAAGAATTTGAACTTGTTGGCTAAGAGGTAATGTCTAAACTTCTTCACTGCGTAGACCATGCCTAAGCCTTCTCTTTCTGTAGTCGTGTAATTTCTCTCTACTTGGTTTAATTGTCTACTCGCATAAGCGATTGGATGGTCAAGCTTTCCTTCATCCGCAGGTTGAGCTAGGATACATCCAATTGCATAGTTCGAAGCATCAACATGAATATGAAAAGGCTTGTTCCAGTTTGGTGATTTCAGAATTGGGGCTGTACTCAGCCGTTTCTTAAGCTCGTTGAAGGCTTTCTCACACTCGTCTGTCCAAGTGAACTGAGTCAATAGACCGTATAAAGGCTTAGCTATTATGGCATACATGTGAATAAACCTACGGTAATATCCACAGTGTCCCATAAAGGCTTGCACTTCCTTTGCATTCCTAGGTCTTGGCAAATCTAGAATTACCTTAATCTTGTCTTCATCTGTAGATATTCCGTTCCTTGAGACAATGTGTCCTAGGATTTTCCCTTGTCGTACCATGAAGACACATTTCTCTGGGTTCAGACAAACTCTATACTGTCTGCATTTATTGAATATCTTTCTCAGTTCCGGTATGTGGTCCGGTCGTTGATTTGAGTAGGTACAAAGGTCATCTACGTATACTTCCATACTTTTCCTTAAAAATTCTTTGAATACGTGACACATCAGTCGTTGGAAGGTGGCTGGCGCATTAGTGAGCCCGAAAGGCATCACTCTAAATGCATAGATTCCCCATTCAGTAGCGAATGCGGTTTTATGCTGGTCCTCAGTTGCAATAGCTACTTGGTTATAACCAGAGAATCCATCCAAGAAGCTATAGACCTCCTTGCCGGCAACTCTTTCCAAAAGATGGTCTGTGATGGGTAAAGGGAAACTGTCGCGTATAGTTGCTGCATTTACTTTTTTTAAGTTGATACACACCCTTAGCTTTCCGTTTTTCTTGGGCACTACTACTAGTGGCGATACCCATTCTGTGTGTTCTATCTCGTATATGAACCCTGCCGCTAGTAGTTTGTCAATTTCTTCCTTTATTTTCGCTGCATAAACTTCATTATACGTGTAAGGGCGTTGTTTAGAAGGTTTCGCATCTGCTGTCATAGGGATTCGATGAGCGCATATGCTAGGTTCTACACCCTTAAGGTCTTTTTACGTCCAGGCAAATACATCTCGATATTCTCGGATAAGGTGGATGAGTTCCTCTTCTTCCTCGTCTGATACGTCTTTCCCAATATACGTGCATCTTTCTTCTCCTTCTTCTATCGTTACAACCACTTTTTTGGTTTGTTCCTTGTTATCATAGGCTTCTCCATCTCGTGCTTCTCGTTTAGGCATTTGAGTTGCTATTTTCCTTTCTTCCACTTCATATCTTTTAAAATGTTCTGGAACTTCGAAGTGGTCTGGTTCAGGTTCCACTTTACTTGTGCCCTCTCTATGCTCGTGCATTCTTGGGATGGTCTCAATTGCTAAGACTTCTGTCGGTTTGTCTTTTGATTCTTTTTGCATAGTTTCTAAATATTGTTCTTCAGAGTCGAACTCTGGTTCCATTTCTATGCTTTCGTATTCTTCTTTCCACTCTTCTTTTACAATTTCTCCTGCTTCTACTTCTTGGAGAATGACCATGTAAAGGTTCACATCATATCCTTCCTCGTCTATACAGTCGTTCATCGTCAAGACTTCCTCATTCACGCAAACGTCTAATGTGGCTAGGATTTCCATCCAGCCATGTGGTTCAAAGAGTTCATCTGGAAAAATTTGAGGCATATAGTCGGGGTCTTCTATCGATCGATAATTAGGATGCCCTATTGGCCACATTTGTTTTTTACACTCCTCCTTCTTGGCTTCTTTGCACATCCACAATTGGACATCCTCGTGCATCCAAGATTGGTCACTTGATCCAGCGCTGTGAATGGATAGGTCATCTTCTTCTTTGTGGACTGGGTTCCATTGTAATGGAGGGACATCCCGATAAGCGAATGTGTGCAGGTTTATCTTGGTAGTGTTTCCTTGATGTTGGAGATATAATGAATCTTTGCCCCAATCTTGTACTACTCGCATCTGTCGCATGAATGGTCGTCCTAATATCATTTCGTAATTGTTTGCTTTTTGGAACTTACATATGGCCAATGTGTGTTCAAACTCTACTCCACAAGTGGTCAGTTTGATTCTTTCCAATATTCCTAAGGGTTTCTCTACATGTCCATCTGCTAATTGTAGCTTCATGCGAGTGGGTCGTAAGGCTGGTTTACCCCACTTTTCCCAAATTTCCTTCGTTGCAATTCCTACTCCAGCTCCAGTGTCTAAGATGGCTTTGGTCATGTACCCATTGTAGGTGACAGGTAAGCACGTATTACCTTCATCTCCTTCACTAAATTCTCCTACTTTATCAACTGGAACCTGTATTGTGGAGTGGTTTTCTTTTTCCTGTCCTTTTATTTCTCCCTTCTCTACTGGTGGCTCTATCTGATTTGCTAGTTGTCTCCATAGATGTGGTCTAAGTTGAAGCAACTCTTCCACCGTCAATTTGCATTGCACCTTTGTTTTCTTAAGTTCTGTTAGATTGTGTGAACTCTCTTCTGAGTTTCCTTTTTCTTTCCCATGCACTGTGGGTGCTCGTATTATTATAGACTCTCTTTCATATTCTCCCATGTAATTAGGCAACGTTGAAATGCTCATGGTTTCCTCTCTTTCTTTATCAAACCTTGACACTTCCTCATATGCTTCCTCTAGGTTATGATCATGGTGACTATCTTCTCCCACTATTTCCTCAAAAGGAGGTGGACTGATTCCATCCTTTTTCCATTGCTCTTCTCTAATTCTTTTCCACAAGTCTTTGGACCAATCTTCCTCTAGGTCGGGTATTATGGATACCTGTTCCCCTTGAAATTTCATTCGTTCATTTCGTTCATCTTCCCTTCTAGGTTCCTTATCCTTAGGTTGAATGCACTCTTCGTATAGTTCCTGTGCGATCCTTGTTTCAGGTAAAATTGGGATAGTCTTTTCTAGAGTTGCCTGAGCTACTTCTATGAGTTTTTTACATATCGCCAGTCTTTCTTTCTCTAATTCCCCTTGAGGGTAGAGTCTTTCATGTTGCTCTAGGCTCGGTCCCATTTTGATTCTAGCTTGGTATGCTTTTAACCACATGTCCAAATCCTCGGGTTTTGGGTCCGCTAGAATTGATCCTTGCTTCTTTTCCTCTGAGCTAGTTGGTGGTGTTTCAGAGATCTCCTTATGTGTTTTTTGTGTACTATGCTTTCTAGAATCCTTCGCTTGTTTCCTGCTGTCTTGGCTCTTATTTCTTGCCCATTTTTCTTTGAGCTTTTCTCGTCTTTCTTTCCATTTTTGCACTTTGGTGTTTTGGGCATTCTCACATGAGTTTTCTGAATCCTCGACTACTTGAATGTTTGGTTCTACTGTTTTACTGTTCTCTAGCTTCTCTTCAAGTTGTTTTCCTGTTTGTTGTTTTGCTTGAGCTCTAGTAATAGCTTTCAGCGGTACCGTGTACTCCTTATCACTTCCAGATTCTTCTATGACCTCTATTACATTGATTGGTGCAGGACCTTGAGTTTTTGCAGGGTTCTTAGGGCAATCTCGAAAAAGATGTTCTTTCCCACAATCACTACAATATCCTTCCCAAATCCTGGGTGGTGGGGGGTTGTAAGGTCGAGGACACTCCCGAATGAAGTGATCCCCTCCGCATCTATAACAAGGTCCTCTCTGCACTGGTGGTCTAATGGGAGGTCTCAATGGTTGTTGTGCTTTGGGCATAGTGTACATTAAAGTTGCAGTTTCCGCTCCATAATTCTGATCAAATCCTTCATATCCATAATAGGCCATGTCATATGCTGGCTCATATTCCATCATGTTGGCTTCATATGGATAGTACTCTCCTGGCGGAGGTTCATACCCTTGGTTGGTTGATTCTACATTGGTCGCTATTGAAGCTGGTATTATGGCTCTCTCCAAGTTTTCTTCTGGTTGAGTATACTTCACAGGTACAACTTGTTGAGGTTGTGACAGTTGGGGTCCCAATACTGGTTGTGGTGGTGGATACAGTGCTTGCTCATATTGTCTTGGAACTCCTACCGGATACGGGTTGTATCTAGGCATCTCCCTACCAAGCTCTCTAGGTGGGTATCCATAAGGTCGGTATTGGGGTGGATTGACAGGTCGTGGTTGCCTATTAAAGGGACAGTTCTCAGTTGTATGATTGGTATATTTTTGCTCGATGTGACAGTATGAAGAAGTCCCTTGTTGTTGCTGTCTGTTGTGTGGATACATTGGTTGTGCACCAGCTCCTCCTCTGGCACACAAGTGTGTGGGATGTTCTCCTCCACATAAGTTACACCTCCTCATCATAGGCACTCTTTGAGCTGGATATTGGTAAGCTCTCTGTCCTTGGACTCCTAGTTTTTTTGCTAATAGTTCCGCTAGTTCTTCCACATTACTAGAATTAGACGTAACAGTGCTTCTTGAGTCTTCTGATTTTGTGAGGTCGGTAGTACCTTTGAGGTCCTCCGCAAGGTTATCTTCCAAGTCGATGCACTCTTGAAGACAATCACTCAATGTTTGCAGCCTTTTTACATACACTAGGGTTCTTAGGGTCCCGTTAGAGAGTCCATCTAAAAACAATGAAATCATCTTTTGTTGAGTCGGTCTCTCAGCCACTGGGCATCTATCCACGTATTGGTTGAATCTTCGGGCAGCAGTTTTCACAGTTTCATTAGGGTTTTGTTTAAAGCTATGGATCAACGATGCAGAATTGTGTTTAATCCCTCTCTTTGTAAATTCTCCAATGAATTCTTGAAAGAATTGCTCCATGTTTCCAAATCGATTGGGATCTAGAGGTTGGAACCAAGTTAGAGCTGTTCCTGTGAGGGTGAGTCCAAAAGACTCATACTGCACAAAGAAGTCCTCTACTTGTTCTGCTCTTAGAACTTGTTTAAATTCGGCAATATGATCATATGGCTCCCCTAATCCATCATAGTGGTTTCTCATACACTTAGCTACTTGGATTGGTCTCAATCTCCTCATTGGTTCAGGCGGTCTGGGTATTACAGGGAAGACCGGGGCAACTGGTCGTGGTGGAGGCATTCCTGGCTGTCCTCCCACAGGTGGTCGTGGTCTGACCGGTGGTCGGAAATGGTTCCCAATCCCCGTGTGGGTCTGATTGTGTGTGTGCACTCCTGGAGTTGCAAACTGTACATGAGTACGGTTGGGCACACTTCTTTGACTGGTCTGTCCTGATGTGGTATGTTCCGTCTCTGGTTGATTTCCAAAAGGATTTTGCGAGGTAGTTGCCTGCTCCCTTTGAGGAAATACAGGCGCACCCATATATCTCAGTCGAGCCCTGTCTAGGACACCTACAGGCCAATATCTTCTTTGATTCTTATCTAGGTAAGTGAGTCTAGTTTCGTCATCTGGGTCTTTCAACTCATAGAATGTCATGGGACTCTCTCCTATTCCTTGAACAGGTACGTCAGTTTGAAGCAATAAGTCTGCTCCGTGAATCATGTAGACTTCCAATAAGTAGTCGTCTTGAGGTATCAAGTCTCCTCTCAAGACCCGTGATACTTGTGACCTGCCTCTGGGGGTGGTCACTAACTCTTCCGAGTTGTCGGAATCCATAAACTCTCCTCTCTCATTGATCCTCTCAGGAAATTCAGTTACTATGTAGATGTGACCCATTTTGTCAATGTAAGCACCTCCCTCGTACTTGACCGCTGGTCGTGGTATGATGGTGATATTTTGGGCAGTTGCCATCCTGGCGACAGACCTGTTTAAGCCATCCAGGTAGATTGGAATCTCCTGGGCATTAGTGGACACATATTGTAAGGAGGTACGGTAGTCTCCTTCAACAGTAGTCATGAAGTTTCCTGTTGGTGTAGGTCCTTGCATGTCTTCTGAAGCCATAAGTAACTCCTCCTCCGAGTCACTGGAAGTTTCTAAGTAGACTGAGTGATGACTAGCCTGGGCTGTACTTCCTACTGAGGATATGACACTCCTTCTACTACCTAGAACTCTTCCTGACCTCAAGTTCATTCACTCTCTGAGGCCTCTCTTTATGCTGCTTAGATTTACTTGGGACAGCTCTACCAATGATTCAGTTTGCTTGCCGAAAGAAGGGTTCAATTCTGAACGATACCTCACTTGGCGATACTGCTCTCGGCGATACGATACCAGAGCTCCAAACGATACGATACCAGACACCCAGACGATACGATATCAGTCTGGTGTCGCGATACCAGGTTTTAGTGCCAGACGATACGATACTAGATATAGTGTCGCGATACTTCACGGGGAAATACCACGATACGATACCGGCAGAGTAGACGTTACGATACTGGAGGTTAGAGGCGATACGATCTCAATGTGGTGTCGCGATACGATCCTGGACAGGAGACGATACGATACCACCGCAGTAAGTGCGATCGCGATACTACTCTTGGCGATACGATACCACTACGGTGTCGCGATACCAAGATAAGCACCTGACGATACGACACTTGTGAGGGCACGATCGCGATACTAAAGTAGTGTCGCGATACCAGGGTAGTGTCGCGATACCACCGTATCAAACGATACGATACCACTCGGTAAAGTGAGGTCGCGATACTAGAAACTTAGGCGATACGACACCACAATGGTGTCGCGATACCAAGTATTAGTATCGGACGATACGATACCAGAGATCGAGTGCGATCGCGATACTGACTCAGTGTCGCGATACCAGAATGGTGTCGCGATACCAAAGCAGGTATCAAGCGATACGACACTGATGGCGAGTGTCGCGATACAAGGGAATTTTGGTATCGCGATACCAAAACTCAACCGATCGCGATACTCAAGCCAAAAGTAAGGTTTTTCTCAAACTTGTTTTACCCCCTTGTTCTCCTCACTCTCCTCTTCCTTCCTAGACCTCTGTACCACCCGAAAAGATAACAGAGAAATCAGTTTTTCCCCCCACGATACTGCGCAGATTTTTAATCACTTGTTTGATCAATTTTAAAGTGTTCTTGGCAGGTGAATTGAAAGAAATTTTACCTTGATACAGTATTGAGTGCAATGTGAGCTCAAAGCCTAGCTTTAATAGCCTGAATGCCACGATACCAAGTCCACGATACCGGTCGCTGCTCGCACACGATACCAGAACACTGTGAAGTGTCAAATGAGCCAAATTTTTTGGTTTTTATACTTTTTTGACTGAACTTAAAATTTTTGGGATTTTTGGAGATTTTCTGAGGATTTTGACCTACTCCTACTCCTCTTTCCCTCACTTCTCCTCTCCTTCTAACCTAACCCTAACTCTTCCTTCTCTTCCCTCCTCCTACACTTAAACCTAAAACTTATCACACACTGTTTTGTTTTGGACTCCAAGTTGTCCTCTCCAATCATGAAGTAACAAAGAATCAACAAATCATCTTTATTTTGTCAATCCTAGGAATATCCACAAGACCACAGCCCCTTCAAGATAACAGAGTCAAGGAAATAAGAGATTGATGGCTGGATTGCTGAGAGAAATTGAAGATGAAGAGAAAATCTTGAGATTACCATAACTAAGGCAAATCTCCATCATTTCCTATGTTCTTTATGTCAAAACCATGCCATTTCATTAGCAGAATACAAATATGAACTCAAAACTGAAAAATATCACCTGTATCACCAAGACGAGACAATCGCGATTCTGTACCAACAGACGATTTTCACAATTTTGAAACTTTCTGCAGTCCTTTCCACTCATTTACAGCAATAGGTCCCTCCCTTCATACAACTTACTCAGTAATACACAATTAAGACTCACAAATCTCCATGCTTAGACAAGAGACAAGCTCACACATCAAAAGAAATACACACAATAAGAGAAAACACGATTTTGCAGAAACTCTTTCTTCTCTATTGATAGCTTGAGCAAATGGCTAACCAACCTCTCCAAAATAGAGAAAATTGACTTATATACATTTTCAAGTGTCCCTTTTCACACTTGAAATTAGGTCTTTTTCTCTAATTTTCTAAAAAAATGCTATCTAAGAGTTTCTAAAAATTCTACAAAAATTACATAAGATCCTCAACCACATAAGGAAGACTCTTCCTTATTTTTACAATCATTGCATAAATATTTTACAATTTTTTTTTGACTTTTTACTAATTTTTTCATCAAAAATGCTCCTTCAAAATCACTCCTTCCAACATCCTTCCCCTCCTAAGCCTTTCGGCTCCTGACGAAAGATTTTCTTTATGTGAGCTCAGCTTTATTTCTTCTTCCTTTGATATACTTGTGACACCAAGTCATGGCTCTTCCTTTCTGTGACATTCAAATTATTAACCATTTCGAATAAAGCTTTCCTCCATTGCACTGCAGCTTCAGGCTTGTCTATAACATCCTTCTTCAAATATTCTGTGTAGGCAACTTCATAGGCAGTAAGTCTTGCTTTTGTAACAACTGATAGGTTTCCAAAAATCTCTGATTCCCTCTCAAAAAATCCATAATCGAAAGCATCCTCAAAAATCTGTAAGTAATGGCTACCCAAAAATATAATTCTGCTGTAGTAGGCCATTAAGCAGATCCTATCTGGTGTCTCACTTAAATCAAACAATAGAGCATCGGTTGGTGAATTAAAACCTATGTAGTTCAAAATTCTGATGTCTGTATCAGTGTAGGTCTCTATACAAGCTAGAATCAATCTCATTATTCTGACAAGTAGTATACAGGCTGGATCATTAACATCCTTATATGTCGTTAAAATTGATTCAGCAGCATTCACCATGTAGTTTTTTGTAGGCCAAGTACCTGCCTTTGGACCTGCTATTTTTGGAAAATTCAGCCACTTTGCTGGAATCTGTCCTGTTTTCCTCCTTTCCCAAAAAACAGTCCATTCTCTTCTTCTGGCAACTGGACAATAGGCTGGGTTTATCTTTAAATTCAAAGGTGCCTCTTTCCAGATTTTTCTACATTCCTTATTGGCATCCAACCACTTATTCCTCCATTTAGGATTTGCCCTTTCAAATAACTCCTTCGTGACATTAATATCTTCTTCATACTCAAGGTACTTGTTCGGAGATAGCCCTACTCTGGCTAATTGATAATTCTTTATACTCTCCAAGATCATACAGAAAGGTATTCCCAATCCATCTGCAGCCCAATGATGCTGATCTGGATTAATGCCTTTATTCATAGCAAATTTAACTATTTGATCTTCAT
The DNA here is from genome assembly GCA_020310875.1 of Ceratopteris richardii. Taxonomy (NCBI): domain Eukaryota; kingdom Viridiplantae; phylum Streptophyta; class Polypodiopsida; order Polypodiales; family Pteridaceae; genus Ceratopteris; species Ceratopteris richardii. Next base: position 133,743,437 of record CM035439.1, on the reverse strand, counting down.
ATTCATCATGCATTTGTCTAATAAAACCCATTCTTGCTTCTCTACTGGTCAATAACTTCTGTACAAAATCTTCAGAAGATTCTTCCTCTGTTCCTTTGGCTGCTGACTCCTTGTTCTCTTGTTCCTTGTCAAAATCCCCTGTTTCATATTCCCTGTTGTCTGTATCTTCTGCCTGTACTTGATCTTGAATTTCTTCTGGAACTTTTGATTTCTCCAACTGTTTCTGTAGTTCTTCTATAGTCATCTTTGAACTTTTGTCCTGAGCTGCCCATAACTCCTTTTCCTTCCTCCACTCACCTCTTTCTTCCTCCATCTTTGCTTGCCATTCACTTCTTTCCTTCTCTACCTCCAGATGTAGTTGATGATATCCTCTCATTGATGTGGCAGCATGAGTGTTTGCCTGTTTCTCCATTTCCTTGGCCTCTTTTAACTCTGTTTGAAGTCTTTGGATTTCCTTATGCAGCTCTTCCTTTTCTTCTTCTGTTAACTGAACAGATTTGCTTCCACCTTGTAGTTGACCTTCTTCTAACAACACTTTATTAATCTCTTCATGTGCTCTGGTCAAAATCTGATAAGATGTTTGTAAAGTTCTGTATCTTCCTCCAATGGTTTTTAATTCCATATCCATTTTGGTATTCTGCTCTGATAACTTTACACTCTTTTCTTCCAGATATTGTATCCTATTCTGCTTCTGAACCTCAGCTTCTTCCAAAGCAATGATTCTATTGAGATATTCCTCATTCCTTTCCTTTATCAACCTTAATTGCTCTGTCATCTGCTCTTTTTCTTTCTTGTGTTCTTTGATAATCAAACTGCCTTTTTCAAATTCTGATTCAGCCACCATTCCTGATATGATCATATTCCTACTAGATGGTCTGAATTGTTCAATGTTGCTCATAATCATTTGACAAGCTGATCTTATATTTTTGGGTATTCTCTCCAACCCTACTTCTATTTCTGTCTGTCTTACTTCAATTTGCTTGTCTTCTTTCTCCACATCATCTTCTTCTGCTGCTGTTTCATCTTCTATGTCCTGCATATCTTGTTCTTCATCACTGTGATCATAGTTTTCTGTATCCTGATTGTTATCATCCTCTTCATAAACTAATGCTCTGTTATTTGCACTCTTTTGCTCCGAGAAATCTGAAACTTTCTTCTCTTCTAATGACTCCTTTTCTTCTAATACTTGTTGCTTCTCTGTGAAGAGCTGGTCTCCCTTAATTTGTATCTCCTTCTCTTGTGTTAGGGTTTCCTGACTTTTATTTGAGTCCTTTTCTACAGGAATTTGTTGAACTTTCCTGAGTTGGTCTTCCTGTTCCTTCTTTTCCTGAGCTTTAACTGATTCACTTTCTTTTGTACCCGTAACCTGGTCATTACTTTTCTCTTTCATGCATTCCTGATCTTGCTCCTCAATATCCATAAAATCTGCTTCCACTTCCTGTTCTTGATCATTCTTAGATGTAAATTCCTCACTGCTTTTTATATCCTGCAGCACATCCTTTATACTTTGAACAATGCCTTCTTCTACTACTTGTCCCAATTCCTCTTGAGTATTCTTTTCTGATTCTGACTCCTTGCTATCCTGTTCTTTGGATGCATCCTTTTGCTGATTGGTTGAGCTAAGTACACTGCCAAATACTTTCTTTGCTAGTTCCTCCAAACTTGCAGTCAATTTTGCATTTAATTTGAACTGTGTCTGTGATGGGTTAGTCCATATTGAATTTTTGTCAACATTCATTATTCCGGAATTGTCTTCATTTCTCTTCTGGTCTTCCTCTTCTGTCATCTTTGCCTTTCCTTTTAACTGCCTTCTTTTTTCTTCAGCACTCTCTTGTGGAACTATTTCCTCCTGTGTCTGCTTCTCTTGAGATTTCTTACTTGAATCCTCAGGTGTTTTCGCTTTTTCCACAGCCTGTATAGCTATATTGGGAGTGTTGGGTATTGACAAGTTTAAACTTTTTAGCAAAAAACTCTCAATGTCGCTGTCTGAATCAGATGAGAATCTTGAAGATCCTCCTACTTCTTGTTCCATAGGTTTTGACACTTCCATCTCTGAGGTTAGCTTTTGTGTTTCTTTGGTAGTTACCTGTCTCACTTCTTTTATCACAGGTTCATTTGCCATCTTTCCTTTCCCTTTCTTTATCAGCTTCTTCTTTTGAACAGGTTTCCTTGGCATCTTCTTTTTCACTATCACTGTAGTTCTGGCCTCTGGAGGTCCTTGCAACTCCTTGAAGTATGCCAGCAATTCTACCTCCTTCTTTACAAATATCTCCTCAGTTTCTGCTGCCATCATTTCTTCATGCAATGCTTCATAATGTTCCACCTCTTCTTGAATCCAATCAGTGGCTTTACATGAAAAATCTTCCAACATTTTTTGATATTGTGCCTCGTATATGGCTCTTTTGCTGTTTCCTTGAGTGAGATAAGTGTAAAGTTGTTCTTTGCTTGTCTGCGGAGGATGAGGTTCACTGGAGGATTGCACCTTTTTCTGTGCTGCCACCTGTTCCTCTCTTGTTTCTTCCGTCTGTTCTAACTCTACTTTTCTGGGGTCCAACTTTCTTTTCTTTACTGGAACCACTTCCTCAGATATTATTTTTCTCTTCATTCCTGTTCCCCTCATACGAGTTTGTCCTTCTGATTCTCTTCCCAGTGCTTTCTTTGGGGAACTTTTGATTCCTGCCATCAAGTTTCTGAAGTACTGGGCTTCTGGAGCTAATTTCAATTGTTCTTCCATACCCAAGATATGATAAATGATTTTTGTCAAAAACTGTGCTCCATTCATGAATTTCTTCTGCTCCCAGTGCTTTGCTGCTTCCTTCAGCTGTTCATGGATGTAAGGTGAGACATCCATCACCCCAAATGGCTTGGTTTTATCTTTGTTATTGAACATTAGTAGAGTTACTGGCTTATGAGGCATGGTGTACCTTGGTAATTTCGGAAAACAAAAGAACTGCAAGAACATTCTTATAGCATATTCTTCATTTTCTTTTCCCTTGAAATCAGTGAACTTTACATACCCCGTATAAGTCTCCTTATTTTTCTTGACAAAACTTTGGTCCAGTTTAGTGCCCATGGGATAGAACTGTAATGCGGCTCTGATATGTTCTGCTTTGATGACTATCCCTGCTTCCTGATTGTCTTTATTCTTCACTTTACATCTGAAGTAGGCATCATTGCCTTTTCCCACTTCCTCTAAGCTTCCCATCACTTGAGCTACTCTTTCAAAGTCAATAAAGAAAATTGGTTCTTCTAAGAGCTTGTGCAATCCCACAGCTTTCCATCTTTTGAGGTTGACAGAAGTTTTTTGAAACCTGTAGAATTCTTGGCACAGCATGGTATACTTATATCCTCCCACTGTAACTGTGAAGATATGCTGTCCTATCACTCCCAGAATTTCTTTAAGTTCTTTTGCTATTTTTTCAGCTTCTGGGATTTCCTGATCTTCTTCGGATTCTAAGTCCACTTGTTCTTCAGCTGCATCATTGTCCAAAAACCAGTGTCCTCTGGACAAAGTGACTGAATCAGCTTTGAAGTCGTGAATTGCCAACTCTTTTGTATTCACCATCCTGTATTTATATATAACAGAAAAGAAAATACTCCACCCACATGAGTCACAAGATTTCATAAGAAAATACTATATTATTCTGGAATGTTACTGACATATATAAAAAATATGAAAGACTCAATTTTAAGTGAGCATCACAGGTGTAGCAAGACATCTATTGTGCTCTCTCCAATTGTCACTTCCTTGCTCACAAAACAATTCCTGAATTGGAAGAATGATGCTAGAAAAGATGATTTACTGAAGAAACTTGAAAAAGTAATGGTAAAAAAGAAAAATGATCACAAAAAATTAAAAATCACTAAAACAAAACAACTTTTTTCCATAATAAATTACTCTTTCCCTCCCTATATCTTGCTTTGTGTTCTTTTATTTTTAGAAAGAAAATCAAGAAACTAAAATATATTTTTCTGGATTTTTTTATATATATATATATATATATATATATATATATATATATATATATATATATATTTTTTTTTTTTTTTTTTTTTTTTTTACCTTCTTTCCTTCCCCTCCTAATTTTCTTCTAAGGGGAAAGAAGGAAATATTTTTTTGTCTTTTCCAAAATTCCAAGAATAGGTCCATTGTGGATTATCTCTCTTCCATTGACCTAATTCTAATTTTTTTACCCAGTAACATTTCACTCCATCTGTCCTTCTGTTATGGAAATATCCATGCTCTGTGGATGAACATTTTTTGACATTTTTTGGCTTCCATATCCATTTTGTTTTTATTTCCTGTTTTGGTAAGCCATAATTGTGCATGACCTGTTTCCATATTCTTTTTGTTCTGTTTTGTTGATATTGCAACTTTGGCAATAATAGTTTTCTCTGTTTTGTCTCCTCCTCAACCTTCACCTCTTCAGTCTTTTGCTGATCTTGAGTGTATGAAGCTTGATCACTTTGTATTGTCATAATGTTCCTGTCCTTCATTGAGAAAGCAAATCCTTCGAGATGTGGGTCATGAACATCCATATGATCTACCTGCTCTTCATTACTCAGAAAGAACATTAAAAACTTTTTGTCCTTGATGGTCAAATTAAGCTTCATTTTTTCAAAATTTAAAATGACTTTACCTTGTTTGAGCCATGGTTGCCCTAAAATCAGCTTTTCAGTCATTAAATGGTCTGGCCATTCTTCACAATCTATCTCCATATATTCATTATTAAATTTAATTTTAATAGAAAGTGAAGATATGCTTTGAATGTTTTTCCCTCCCAGGGTTTTGATCAAAATTCTGCTTTCAGCTCTCTTAAGATTAAACTTATTGATCAAGGCTGAGCTAATTAGATTTACTTGAGCTCCCGAATCTATCAAAACCCTTATGTTTTCATTCTGGTAATTCATCATCATCACAGGCAAATGTTCTTTTTGTTTTAGAGTGTTTTCGCATACGCATACTTGTTTCAATTTCCTAATTCTTTCCTTGGCTTCTAGTTGAGCCTCCTGTCTAATACTTTCTTCTTCTTTTTTCCTATTTTGGGCCTTTTGCAACCTTCTCCATTCCTCAGTAGTTAATGGGCACTCATACCTCTTTACTCTACATCCACTTATGAAATTTGGCATGATTTCCCCATCAATATTGGCTAACTGAATAGCTCCACTTTTGCTTATCTGATGTATGATATATGGCCCATGACCTTTTTTCTGAAACTTTTTCTGATATTCTTTGATTGTGTAAGCTAAGACCAGGTCTCCTTCTTGTAGATCTTTGTCTTTTATGTGAACATCATGATAAGCTTTTTGTCTTTTCTTGTTTGTGTATATACTCATCACTGCTTGGAGTCTCGATGCTCCCAGTTTTTCTAAGTCTATGACTCTCTCAGATAATTCATGTCCTGTCCAATTGTATTGGTTACCCACCTTCAGTGTTGGAATAAGAAATTCCATGGGTAAAACTGCATTCTGGCCATACACCAAATTGAATGGTGTAGTCCCTAAAGCTGTTTTGTATGCCACTCTATAAGCCCAAAGAACATGATTCAATTGATAATCCCAGTCATTTCTGTTTGTGTTGACTAATTTGGTCAATACATTGCAAAGTACTTTATTAGTACTTTCTGCCAACCCATTGGCTTGTGGATGATATGGGGCTGACTTATTGTGACTAATCATGAAATAATTAGTCATGTTTTCTATGATCTGATTCAAAAAATGAGTCCCCCTATCACTTACCAATTCAATTGGTAGTCCAAATCTAGTGATAATGTTTTCATACAAAAATCTAGCAGTGGTGTGAGCATCATTTCTTTTAGTAGCTTTGGCCTCGGCCCATTTTGTCAAATAATCTGTAGCTACTAGTATGTATTCTGCATGAGATTGTCTGGCTGGAGGATGTATTGGTCCAATAAAGTCCAATCCCCATTTGCTAAAAGCTCTGGCTGAAATTAAAGGAATTAATGGCATGTTATCTCTTTTGTTTGGTTGGCTTACCTTTTGACAGACATCACATTTTTTCACATAAGTTCTAGCATCAGGAAATAGGGTTGGCCACCAAAAGCCAGAATATAAGATGAGTTTGGCTGTTCTATCACTTGAGAAATGTCCTCCAGCTACTCCTGAGTGTGCCATTTCCAACATCTCTAAATACTTTTCTTCTGGAACACAGATTCTCAGATATCCATCCATTCCTCTCTTGTATAATTGCTCTCCTATGAGTTGATATTCTTCTGAGATTACTTGTAGATTTCTTGAATCAGCACCAGCTATTACTTGTTCCCTTTTCTCCTTTCTCTTCAACTTCTCAACAATATTTTCACTCCATCCAGGGTTTTTCTGAAACCAATATAGAGTTATTAATTCTGCTTTCTGCCATGTTTGACATTGTTGACAATTATCAATATATCTCTCCACATCTTGAATCTTATTTGGCCAATGTACTCCCATCCTATTAAGGTTACTAAGAGTAACAATTGTAGAAGCATGAGTACATGGATTCCAGCAATGAGCTTTTCTTACATATTCATGTTGCTCTTCTTCTGGAGTACAATATTCCAGTATACCTGACTGATTGAGGTGATACAAATGTCCAGCTAACAACATGAAATTCCTGCTTTGTAACACCAGATGTGTATTATTTGCTAATGACCTACAAGGTCCCATGGTTAGCAAGGGAATTAATGACATTGACCATTCAGGAACACTTTCCACCTTGAATAAGTATGTATCTGGCAAATCATCATCTATAGGTGAACTAGGTTCTTTTGACTGAATTCTTGATAAATGATCTGCTCTCAAGTGTGTTTTTCCTTGTCTAACCACCACCTCAAACTCAAATTCCATTAGTAAAAGAAACCATCTTACTATTCTTCCTGTATGACATGGTTTATTTACTAAATAGAGTAGAGCTTGGTGATCCACAAAGAATTTAAACTTGTTGGCCAATAGATAATGTCTGTATTTTTTGACAGCAAAGATCATTCCCAACCCTTCTCTCTCAGTAGTTGTGTAGTTTTTTTCTGCAATGTTTAATTGTCTACTTGCATATGCTACTGGGAAATCTAATTTGCTTCCTTCTATAGGTTGTGCTAACACACATCCCAGAGCATAATTTGAAGCATCAACATGTACATGAAAGATTTTATCCCACTGAGGTGTTTTCAAGATTGGTGCTGTCACCAAACAAGTTTTTAATGTTTCAAATGCTTGGTCACATTCTTCAGTCCACTCAAACTTTGTGATGAGGGCATATAAGGGCTTGGCTATATCAGCAAATTTGTATACAAATTTTCTGTAGTACCCACAATGTCCCATAAAAGTTTGGAGTTCCTTCACATTTGTTGGTCTAGGAAGCTCTATTATGGCTTTTATTTTCTTCTCATCAGTAGAAATTCCATTTTTTGACACTATGTGACCCAACATCCTTCCTTGTCTGACATAGAATACACACTTTTCTGGGTTTAGGCATACTCTATATGTCCTGCACTTCCTGAATATTCTTTCCAAATCTTGTAAATGATCTTGTCTTTTTAGAGAAAAAGTGCATAAGTCATCTACATAGATTTCCATTACATTTCTCAGGAAGTCTCTGAAAATATGACACATCAACCTTTGAAAAGTTGCTGGGGCATTGGTCAATCCAAAGGGCATAACCCTAAAAGCATAAACCCCCCATTCTGTAGAAAAGGCAGTCTTATGTTGGTCCTCTAAAGCTATTGGTACTTGATTGTATCCAGAGAAGCCATCTAGAAAACTATAGACTTCCTTTCCTGCAACTCTCTCAAGAAGATGATCTGTTATTGGCAGTGGATAACTATCCCTTATAGTTGCTGCATTTACTTTCTTCAAGTTAATGCATACCCTAAGTTTCCCATTCTTTTTTGGCACCACAACTATAGGTGATATCCATTCAGTGTATTCTATTTCATAAATGAAATTAGCAGCCAACAACTTGTCAATTTCTTCCTTTATTTTGGCAGAGTATTTGTCATTAAATGTATAATGTCTCTGTTTGCTTGGTTTTGCATCAGGTGTCATAGGAATCTTATGCTCACAAATTTTTGGATCAATTCCTTTCAAATCTTTATAACTGTAAGCAAATACATCCCTATAGTTTTTTGCTAGGTTCCTTAATGCTTCTTCTTCTTGTGATGTCATGTCATCAGCTATTACTATTTGTCTCTCTTCTCCCTCTTCCTGTGTAATTACAATGTTCTTTGTTTGTTCTTCATTATCATATGCTTCCCCTTTCTTCTTCTCTCTTTTTGGTTTCATTCTCAGAAGTAGTCTGTCTTCTACTTCATAAGTTTTAAAGTTTGCTGGTACATCAAAGTATTGATCTCTGTTTATCTCTTTCTCTTCCTTTTCCTTTTCCTGGTCCCTTTCTATTTCTTTGTGTTTATGTTCCTTGTATTTGCCTGAGATTTTATCTTTGATTGCATCCTCAGCTTTTACTGTTTCCAAATATTGTGATTTTCCTTGTGTTAATATCATTTCCTGATTTTGATCCTCTTCTCTTTGTGATACTCCTATCATGTGTATGCCAATGTGGAAGATATCAAATCCTTCCTCATTTTGGAATTCCACTCCCACATATTCCTCACTGGCCAAATCCATTGTAGCTAAGATTTGATTCCATCCATAAGGCTCAAACTCTTCATCTTTGAATTGTTGAGGCACATAATTTTCATCTTGAATTTCTCTTTCTTCCACACAATCTTCTCTCCTTAACTTCCTTTTCCTATTTGTGATGTTTCTTAATATGTTACACTTCCAAACTGCTGATTCTCCTTCTTCCTGATCCTCCCTCTCTGATTCTTCACTTTCTTGTTGATTTTGATGTATTTTATACCATTCTCTAGGAGATATGTCACAATAGTGGCCATTTCTTAAGTTTACTCTTGTTATTCTCCCCTGGCTCTGAAGATATAAACAATCATTACCCCAATCTTGTACAATTTGCATTTGTCTCATGAAGGGTCTTCCTAGGATAATTTCATAAGATGTGGATTGTGGAAATTCTACTATAGCAAAAGTATGCTCTATTTCTATGCCACATATGTCCACAATCACTTTTTCCCAAATTCCTAGGGGCTTTTCTATATGACCATCTGCAAGTTGTAATCTCATTTTAGTGGGTAATAATTCCTTTCTTCCCCATTTCTCCCAGGTTTGTTTAGTCATTATAGCCACTCCTGATCCACTATCCAAAATGGCTTTTGCTGAATGTTTTTCATATTGTAATTTTAATGTTGAATTCCCTTCTTCTCCTTCACAATATCCTCCTATTTTGTCAATAGGAATATACCATAATTCCTCTAATTCTTGTGTTGGTGAATGAAGGTTTTCAGATATTGTTTCTTCCTTGTTCATCTTGTTTTGTAGGTGAGGATTTTGTTTCAACAAATTTTCCCATGTTGTCTGACATGTAATACTACAATGTTCACCTAAACTCATTTGGAATGTAATGTGTGGATTGCCTTCTTTATCATCTTCCTTGGTTTTTGTTTTTTCATGCTGATCAAATGTTCTCCGAGAGCTGTCTTCTTCCCCTAACCTGAGTTGTGTTTCCTGGATAATTTGCTTGCATTTTAGCATCCTTTCATGCTCTAAATCTGGTATGGGATAAGCCAATGCATGATCTGCAGGGCTTGGTCCCTCTTGAATTCTTCCTTTGTAGGCTTTGATTAGGGTGTCTAGGCTCTGAGAATTTCCTAATTCAGACAGATTCTGGGTCTTTTGATTAGGATGTTTTGAATTTGTTTGTTCCTGACTGTCTTCTTCCAGACTTTTGCCCACTTTTCTTTTCTTTTCCCATTTCCCTCTCTGTCTATTTTTCTTCCCTTTTGATGTGGAACCTTCATTTTGTTCTTTAATTGTTCCTTGTTGTTTGGCTTGTGCCCTTGTTATAACATTAAGTTCAATTTGATCATTGTCACTCAATTCCTCTTGTTCCATAATTTTGACTGTTTTTAAAGGTATGTTATTAGGTGTGTTCTGTTGTTTTTGGGGATTTTTTGGACAGTCCTTGATCAGATGTTCTCTACCACAATCCTTACAATATGCTCCCTCTATCCTGAATGTTGGAGGTTGTGGACAATCTCTAATGAAATGCTCTCCCCCACACCTATAACATGTTATCCTTGGTCCCCCTTTGAATTGAGGTTTTTGATTGGACATGTAGTTGTTAGTAATGTACATGAATGTTGCTGTGTCCATTTCAATTTTTCCATTTCCTAGATCTAGGGCTTTAAGCTCAGGTTCCCTAATTTCATAATCTTCCCATTCTTCCTGATGTCCCTCACTCCATTGATACTCCTCCTTATAAGGTGATCTGAATCTTGAATTTCCTTCATCAATGGGTGTATATTTGACTGGTACCACATTGGTTGGAATGGGAGGTTGTTGTCCCAATACTGGTCTTGGTTGCTCAGTGTAACCTGATTCCCTCTGAGCCATATAGTCTCTTTCCTTGACAGGTTGTTTGTTATAGAAGCAATCCTCCCTGGTATGGTTTGTCCATTTTCTCTCTAGTGTACAATACTTGAGTGTCTTTCTATCTTGTAAGTGTTGTGGTTTCTGATAAGGGCATTGTTGTGCCAAATGATTTTCTCCACAAATATAACATTTCTTGTTTGTGTTCATCCTAGAGTTTATCAGATTAGTTTTAGTGCTTACCTCTAGGGCTTTAGCAATAGCCTGAGCCAACTCTTCTGCTGGAGGGATTTTGTCTTCATAAGATCTGGGTTGATCAAATGCTAACAAATCTTGACCTCTGTTGTCCTCCAAATCTATTGCTTCTTTCACACAGGCTGCTAAATCAGGACATCTCCTATAGTACACTAGGGTCCTTAATTGGGCACTTTTTAATCCTTCAATGAATAAGGATACTTGTTTTGCCATGGAGGGTACTTCTTCCCTCGGGCATCTATCAATGTACTGCTTAAACCTTCTGGCTGCTTCCCTTACATTTTCCTCCTTTTGTTGTTTGAAGCTGTGTATCAATGTGGCTGTACTATGTTTGATTCCAGTCTTAGAGAATTCACCAATGAAAGCTTCTAAGAAAGATTCAATGTCTAGGTACATTTCTTTTCTCAAAGGAATGAACCATGACAAGGCTGGCCCTGTTAGGGTTAGACCAAATGCTTCAAATTGTACCTTGTAATCTTCTACTTCCTCTGCTCTAATTAGTTGTCTAAACTCTGCAGCATGAGCATGAGGATCTGAATACCCTTCATATTGGTTTTTCATGCATTTGGCTACTTGATATGGTCTAAGCATCCTACCCTGAGGTTGCCAATGAGTTCTTCTTCTGAGTGGGAAGTCATTGTTTCCTTCTGGTTCTCTGTCAAAGGGATTTGGTGAAGCATGTGTCCTTCTCCCATAATTTTGCTCATTATTAGTGTAGTTTTCATTTGGTCTAGGTATGTCTGGTTGTCCCATGTTATGTTCCCAAGGTCCTTTGTCAGCACATTGCCCTAGGTCATTTGAATTTTCTGGGTCTTGAGAGAAGATGTATACACATCCTTGCCTGTCTTCATATCTTCCATCTTTGAATTGGGCTACTGGAGTTATATTCAGGGGAATTTCTAAATTTCTCAGTCTAATGAGGAATTTATGCATTCCATCCTGGTATACATAGGTTCCAAACCTATTTGTATACATGTACTTAAGGATGTTCCTAAAATCCCCAGTTTCTATTGACTCATTTGTTTCATTTAGGTTTTCCATGTTATTTTCTTGGCTTAAACTTCTTCCTGATCTTTTATTACTTCCTGGCTCTTTTTCCTTTCTTGTTAGGTCTTGCTTAGAAAGTGAATTTATTTTATTTCCAGACCTTAGTATCATTCAACTATTTTTGACAAATTTCTGATGCTCAAAGGAGTGTTTGTCACAGTTTCCTAACCAATGTATTGGTTTTCCACGATTTTCTGTTCAAAATTGTGTGTGTTTTAATTTTCTTTCTATGTTTGTGCTTTTCACCACTTTTTAATGAAATTAGGGTTTTTCTCACGATTTTCTACTGCCAGTTGTGTTTTTTCACGATTTTCAGATGAAAATCGTGTTTTTCACGATTTTATGATGCATTTGGACTTTTTCACGATTTTCTGTTTGTTTTAAGTTTTTTCACGATTTTGTGCCTACCTGTGAGTTTTTTTTTTTTTACAATTTTCTGATGAAAATCGTGTTTTTCACGATTTTCTACTTACTTGTGAATTTTTCACGATTTTCTGTTGAAAATTGTGTTTTTCACGATTTTCTACCTACTTGTGAGTTTTTCACGATTTTCTGTTGAAAATCGTGTTTTTCACGATTTTCTACCTACTTGTGAATTTTTCACGATTTTCTGTTGAAAATCGTGTTTTTCACGATTTTGTGTTCAAAATCGAGTTATCCACGATTTTGAGTAGAGAATCGTGTTTTTATTTTTTGTTTTTTGCGATTTTGTGTCAAAATCGTGTTTTTCACGATTTTGTTCACAGAATCGTGTTTTTCACGATTTTGTGTCAAAATCGTGTTTTTCACGATTTTATGTCAAAATCGTGTTTTTCACGATTTTGAGTAGAGAATCGTGTTTTTGTTTTTTGTTTTTTGCGATTTTGTGTCAAAATCGTGTTTTTCACGATTTTGTTCACAAAATCGTGTTTTTCACGATTTTGTGTCAAAATCGTGTTTTTCACGATTTTGTGTCAAAATCGTGTTTTTCACGATTTTGAGTAGAGAATCGTGTTTTTGTTTTTTGTTTTTTGCGATTTTGTGTCAAAATCGTGTTTTTCACGATTTTGTTCACAGACTCGTGTTTTTCACGATTTTGTGTCAAAATCGTGTTTTTCACGATTTTGTGTCAAAATCGTGTTTTTCACGATTTTGTTCACAGAATCGTGTTTTTCACGATTTTGTGTCAAAATCGTGTTTTTCACGATTTTGTGTCAAAATCGTGTTTTTCACGATTTTGTTCACAGAATCGTGTTTTTCACGATTTTGTGTCAAAATCGTGTTTTTCACGATTTTGTTCACAGAATCGTGTTTTTCACGATTTTGTGTCAAAATCGTGTTTTTCACGATTTTGTTCCCAGACAATCGTGATTGCTCACAGATTGTAAAAACACGATTTTCTTAAGGAAATCGCGTTCTGGGAATCGCGATTTTGTGGGAACTTTTTCACAGAATCGCGATTTTGAGTAAAACTCAGAATCGCGATTTTGTCCAATTTTTTGGCAGAATTTCAACTTATGATTTTTTTCAATATTTTTTCACTTAGAGAATCGCTTTATCAAAATTTTAACATGCAATGAAGAAATTTTTTGAAAAACATTTTGTTCACGATTTTGTTCACAGAATCGTGTTTTTCACGATTTTGTGTCAAAATCGTGTTTTTCACGATTTTGTGTCAAAATCGTGTTTTTCACGATTTTGTTCACAGAATCGTGTTTTTCACGATTTTGTGTCAAAATCGTGTTTTTCACGATTTTGTGTCAAAATCGTGTTTTTCACGATTTTGTTCACAGAATCGTGTTTTTCACGATTTTGTGTCAAAATCGTGTTTTTCACGATTTTGTGTCAAAATCGTGTTTTTCACGATTTTGTTCACAGAATCGTGTTTTTCACGATTTTGTGTCAAAATCGTGTTTTTCACGATTTTGTTCCCAGACAATCGTGATTGCTCACAGATTGTAAAAACACGATTTTCTTAAGGAAATCGCGTTCTGGGAATCGCGATTTTGTGGGAACTTTTTCACAGAATCGCGATTTTGAGTAAAACTCAGAATCGCGATTTTGTCCAATTTGTTGGCAGAATTTCAACTTATGATTTTTTTCAATATTTTTTCACTTAGAGAATCGCTTTATCAAAATTTTAACATGCAATGAAGAAATTTTTTGAAAAACATTTTTTTTACTGAAAAACAATAAAAAACAGGAAATCGCGATTTCGTGTATTTACTATTTCCCTACTTTTTTGTGTTATTTTCTCACTTTTATGCAAAAAATATGTACTCAAAATGCTACTAGATTTTTTACCTTGCTTGCCAAGTTGACAAAAATCCAAAAACTTGCTTGTGGCTGAAAGTCGCGATTCTGCTGCTTCTGCACACACTCTCTCTCTCTCTCTCACTCTCAAATGAATTTTTCTTTGAATTTCAGGTTTTTATAGTGTTCAGAAAATCACGATTTTGTACTCAGAAAGTCGCGATTTTGTTCAAATTTCAGTTTTTCACACTCTTTCACTTATTCCTCTTCACTTATTCAATCTTAATGACTCCCTCTACACTTTCTTGTGTCAAGTACCCAAATATACCATATTTTCCAAAAAATTTTCTTTGCAGAAAATCGCGATTTTGTGTAGGGAATCGTGTTGTTTTTTTTTTTTTTGTAGATCTTTTCTTGTGCAAATTTTGAGTATTCTATGTCCTTGCCTTCTCTCACTATCCTTCACAACTTCAATTCATGAGTCACCTGAAAAATTTTTCAAAACAACACTTTTTTACAGAAAATCGCGATTCTGTTCAGAGAATCGTGTTTTCTAATTTTCTGGTTTTTTGATAATTTTTTTTCTTTTTTAAGTTTTCTTTCTCTTTGTTTTGCTTCAATTTCTTCTTTTCTTTGTAATTGACTTTGCTTCTGATTTTTTGCACCAAAATCACAATCTCCCTCAGAAAATCGCGACTTTGTGCAGAAAATCGTGTTTTTCTCTATTTTTGATTTTATGCCACTTTGAGTAGTTTTTTTTTTTTTTTTTTTTTTTTTTTTTTTTCTTTTTGATTACCTTCAAAACCTTTCAACAACTTCAATTCAACCTTCACTTATAATGAAATTTCAAAAGCAATTACTTTTTTCAGAAAGTCGCGATTCTGTGCAGAGAATCGTGTTTTTCAATTTTCTGGTTTTTTTGATCATTTTTTGCTTTCTTTTCCAGTTTTTCACAATCACTCCTAACCACAACACCTCACTTCAACTTCTTATCAAGAAAGGAAATTTGTTTGATTGTTTTTGATGAGTTTTGTGAATTTGTTTGGTATTTTTGCCCTAAAAATAAAGGTGAACACTTTACTTAGGGTTTCTGGTTTTGGAAATCAACTGATCCTATGGTTCTTGATTGGTTATGAGTTTCTATGTCCTTGGCTATCACTAAAGTACCAAAGAAAGGTTCTCCAATGAAAAAGTGTTATGAAAGGCAATCAATTTTTGTAAAGATAAACTCAATCATATGATTTTTTTTTCAAAATGCAGCACAACTCAAGACTTAATGCTCAGACTTGGTCAACAACTGAATCCCTCATTCCCACATCTAGCTACTTTAACTGTCCTTTCCTTAGCATCACCATGTTATCTTCCCAAGATCACCCATGGTGTCTAGTACTTGGGCAAAAAGAAATCTAGAAATGCAAGAATAGATTCAAGTTACCTCCATCTTCAGCTTCTTGGCTCAAATCCTCCACACACCTGCACTTTTACTTCACCAAATTGATGAGCAACTATCAATCTACAAAAATTTCAGCACTTTCACTTCTACAAGACATCCATTGCTTTCTTCTTCCCTAAAGACAAACAATGATATCTACCTATTCATGTGCACTTTTCCTTATTGATGAGCTTTACCTTGTTTTCCATCATCAACTGAAGATCCGGCAAAGGTCCAACTTCAAAGAAGTTCTTGGAATGATCCCCGGCAACGGCGCCAAAAAATGTTTTGTTTTGGACTCCAAGTTGTCCTCTCCAATCATGAAGTAACAAAGAATCAACAAATCATCTTTATTTTGTCAATCCTAGGAATATCCACAAGACCACAGCCCCTTCAAGATAACAGAGTCAAGGAAATAAGAGATTGATGGCTGGATTGCTGAGAGAAATTGAAGATGAAGAGAAAATCTTGAGATTACCATAACTAAGGCAAATCTCCATCATTTCCTATGTTCTTTATGTCAAAACCATGCCATTTCATTAGCAGAATACAAATATGAACTCAAAACTGAAAAATATCACCTGTATCACCAAGACGAGACAATCGCGATTCTGTACCAACAGACGATTTTCACAATTTTGAAACTTTCTGCAGTCCTTTCCACTCATTTACAGCAATAGGTCCCTCCCTTCATACAACTTACTCAGTAATACACAATTAAGACTCACAAATCTCCATGCTTAGACAAGAGACAAGCTCACACATCAAAAGAAATACACACAATAAGAGAAAACACGATTTTGCAGAAACTCTTTCTTCTCTATTGATAGCTTGAGCAAATGGCTAACCAACCTCTCCAAAATAGAGAAAATTGACTTATATACATTTTCAAGTGTCCCTTTTCACACTTGAAATTAGGTCTTTTTCTCTAATTTTCTAAAAAAATGCTATCTAAGAGTTTCTAAAAATTCTACAAAAATTACATAAGATCCTCAACCACATAAGGAAGACTCTTCCTTATTTTTACAATCATTGCATAAATATTTTACAATTTTTTTTTGACTTTTTACTAATTTTTTCATCAAAAATGCTCCTTCAAAATCACTCCTTCCAACACACACACCTCAAGGATGAGAAGTGACAAGTGCTGAAAAGGAATACTACTCGTCAATGGACAAATTCACCTCTACAAGTACGATTCGATCACACTTGCTCTCTAACTATCACGAAGGCAACTTGGTGGAGTGCTTCCCCGGCAACGGCGCCAAAAACGTGTGTACTTGAGCCGTAATGACTCAAGGACTTGTACCAATGAGACTATACCTCGATTGCCATACAAGTGCATATAGTGGAGTTCTTTTCACACACATTTAATTATCAATCCTAAGGAGTGACTTACCAAGTGTATGAAGACATTTGCACACGTGATAGAAAATGAAGTGAGTTAACTATCCAAGCAAGAGAAAAGACCAATACTACCCACACCTACTGATAAACTGGAAGTGTTGCTGCAAACCTACTTTCAGCAGTTTTGGTTTCTTGAGGTTTTCTCCCAGCCCAGAACTCCGAACATAGGCAATAGGGTACTCGTTTCGAAGCTCTCGACGAGACGAATCCAACGGTGGTGGTTTCACTCAATTCTGACGACTCTGCTGCAAGTTATGGCAGAAACAGTGAATTACGGGAACTACTAACACCCGCGTTTTTGCTCCTCCTAGCTTACGCACGCACTACAGCCACTCAAAACAAGGGGGAAGGGGTAGACAACAGTCCTACACTTGCATTTCAAGCATCACACACACATACATGAGCAAAGTGAAGATCAAAATCAGCAAGAAAGAGGCAAACTCAAAATTTCAGAAGTGCTCTTCTTCACAATGACAAGAAGTCCTTTACAATGAGTCACTTTTGACTTATATACTAGTGCCCTAAGTTTGGTCCTTTCACACAAGAGACTGGCACTTTATTCACTAAAATACTAACTTCCTACTAATATACATGGGTAATTCACTAATCTTCTGAGGGGATGCATCTAGAGGACTCCTCTAGTGCATTTACAATGGAAAATATGTACAAAAGTGGTTATGTTACAAAAAATTGGGTGTCCAAATCGGAAAAATTTGGGGGCCCGTCTTTTTTCTCTGCTTTCTGCGCTCTTTAGCTCTGCAACATCGATGCACATGCGTACACACTCTTCTATAGTCCTAGGGTCCTTCAAGTACACATATGACTTCAATTCGGTACTTAGCAATCCATCCAAGAATAAAGCCACTTGTTTGGCTGGTGTGGGTAACTCAGGAATAGGGCATCTCTCAAGATATTGCCTAAATTTTCTTCCTGCAAGTCTCACGGTCTCTTGAGGGGTCTGCTTGAAGCTATGTATCAATGAGGAAGTATTATGCCTTATGCCACTTTTAGAGAATTCAGTGATGAAAGCCTCTAAGAGTTGGTCTATGCTCCTGAACTGTCTCTCATTCAATGGTTGAAACCACGTAAGGGGTGTGTTCCTAAGGGTTAGACCAAAGGCATTATATTGCGTGAATAGGTCCTCAACTTGTTCAGCTCTCAAGACTTGCCTAAACTCGGCCACATGATCATATGGGTCTCCTGTGCCATCGAAGTAGTTCTTCATGGACTTAACTAGCTGGGTTGGTTTCAAAGTCCTCGTGTGCTCTCTAGGTCTTGGTAGAGGGAATTCATCCGCATTCCTTTGGTTCCTTGGGGCTCTAAGTCTCTTAGGCTCCACTCTATTTTGTTTCCGTTCTCGTTCTTTCTCTTCCCACTGGGTTGGCAAAGCTTACCTCCGATCTATCTCTATGTCTGTCTCTTTGAGCTCCATGAGCTTGGGACATTCCAGCTCCTGGGTGACCAAAGGACACATTCGATCTTGGTTGGGGGAAAATAAATTCACCTTTCCAAGTGTAAGCATGCCTATCATTTTCTGTAACCACAAAGACCCTCTCTGATTCATAAGCCCAATTGAATAATCCCAAATTTTCCCAAGTACAATTTTCGTTGCTGAGTTCTTTTGTATTAGTCACTTGTTCTTTTTTAATTGCCCCTAGGGTGTCACTTCTTGTCCAATTAATCTTCGTTGCAAGGAACACTTAAGTTTTATCGTACTTTGAGTGTGGTCACTCGATTTAAATTCTTTTCCCTTAGGTTGTTTCTCAATTGTAATCTCCTAAAACTTGCACTTGAGTGATTAGAGTTCTTGGACTTGGTCGTTCTTAACGTATCCCTAATTAATCAAAACCTCTATCCGTACTTAGCCTAAGCTAGGGATTGACAAAGGGTGTTGAGAATTTCCAACCTTGAGTTTCTTCCCTTGGTGGCCCTTGGGTGCCCAGGAAGCGTGTTCCCAATCTTGCACTTACTCTTGCTTCGAGTACCCTTTGATGCTCTCAAAGAACCTGAAAAAGTCCCAAAGTTAACTCACGACTTAAATTAGATTGACAGAAAGATCACTTTCATGCATGTAATTCACTAACCAAATTGCATATTGGCTTCATAAAAAACAATCCCAAGGGACCCTCAGTTTTTCCTACCCCGGGATATGTACTTCCCACGAGCTTTCCAACAAAACAAAAATCACAGCAATCGGATTTCATATGAGAAACTTATGCCAATTTAGGGTTTTGGGGCTAAAACAGGATTTAAAATAGGTTAACAGGCAGACAGGACTTCTCAAAATGCTTTGGGTATTGGCCTCACAATGCTCTACTAACCCTTAAAGTCTCCCCACAAATTGCCAAAAATTAGACCACTATTTTTGCCCTAAAAAAATTGGCCGAATTCGCCCGTCAATCGTGATCGAAAGCTTTGTCAATCGCGATTGATATGTCAGTCGCGATCAACGTGTCGGTCGCGATTGACAGGTCCGTCATGGCAGTCAGTCGCGATTGATGGGTCAATCGCGATTGACACGTGGCCCGAAAATTCAGTCAGTCATAGTCAAATGATCGTTGACTATATCGATCGCGATTGATGGGTCGATGGCGATCGACATGTCCGTCGCGAGTGTTCAGTCGATCGTGGTCAAACAGTCGTTGACTGGGTCGATCGCGATTGACAGGTCCGTCGGTGCTGTCAGTCGTGATTGATGGGTCGATCGCGATTGATGGCTCGATCGCGATTGACATGTGTCACGCGTAGGTCCTGTCAGTCGGTCATTGACTCTATCAGTCGCGATTGATGGGTCGATCGCGATTGACAGGTCGGTCGGCAAGTGTCTGTCATGGTTTGTCGATCGCGATTGATAGAAAACTAAGGAATTTCAAAATTTCAAACACATATTCATGAAGCTCTAGGCCTATACATCACAATTATACACTTTGTTTTGCAAAATAGTCAACTTTTCTGTCGGTCGCGATTGACAGAGGTCAACGCCTCGGGACCTGCACAGTCAAAGTTTTTACCTGCTAGAGCTGGTGCAGCTGCTGGGGATGCTGGTTCCTGTAGAAAATCTCAAAAAACACAGAAAAGCACAAGCACACAAACGCTCTCTCGCTCTCTCTCACAAGTGAAATGAGGGAAATGGTATGGGTGGGTTGATATGACCAAAAACTGAAATTTTTTCACGATGATGGAGATGGATGTGGGAGATGGTGAGGATGATGATGATGATGAGAAAAACAAAAGAAAATAGATAAAAGTGAAGAAAATACCTATGACTCCAATGCCTCAACTCTACGTCTTACCATCACACGCTCGTCCTCAAAGCTCGTTCCCCGACAACGGCGCCAAAATTTGGTGTAGCTCAGTGATGAGTAGCACCTCCTTTAATGTCAATCCGGGAAGATGTGAGAATGGTATGATGACCTCAAGCAAGTGAAGGCACAAGTGCGTGAGTGAGAAGCACACAAACATGCACACACATACACACACACGCGCACACACGGCAAGACAAAGAGAAAGACAATGGAGTTCTTTTAGATTACTTTCAAGATGCTCATACAAGTTCAATTCTATTACAAGCTAACCCCAAAAATGAGCTCTCTAGCTCTATTTATAGTTTTTCACTAGCTTTTGGCCCTGTCTAGACCTAGTGTCCAGCCTAGTTAAAAATTAGGTTCTAGGGCCTATTTGGAGGCTCAAACGAAGTCTAAAAATTATGAAAATTGATACGATGCTACTTATAATACTCCTCAAGCTCGAGGACTCCTCGGCTTGCACAAAATGAAGTTACAAAAAGGTGAAATGGTATTTACAATGATTTGTAGTGATGAGAATCACTGTTATGAAGATGTTGTTTTGGAAAAATTTGAATGGCCTACTTGCCAGATCTTCGTTGACTCCTTAGTCTGTTTGTGCCTTCTCTCCGCTCTAGCTCCCTTCTTTGGCTTCCTTGTCTTGTGAGTCCTTTAGTGCCTTGACTGCTGCTGCCAACAACAGGTCGCCACTTCATCTAGGGTGTCATTTACACCTCTCCAATCGCAGTCTTAGAATCGCACAAAATTTGGTGAGCATACTCAGGGTGTTTTAGAGATCAAGACTTCTTTGCTCTATGGTGCCAAAATCGTGATCTGAGCTCGTTTCGGCCTTCGAACACACGATTACAATGCTTGTGCAGGCTATTTCATCTTTTTATGCCGAAGGCATATATAGGTTTTGGTTCACCAATATAAGTGTCTCAAAGTCTGCTACAGGTTAAGCAGAACTTGTCAGGGTAGTTCTGTTTAACTTTTTTAGATATAATCATTTTCTGCATCATGGTATTTCAGTCAGTATCCATGGCTGAAAACAGTGATGTATTTCATATGTTGATGTTGAGGATAAGTTGGATGGTACAAATTACCCATTGTGGGTTTATGTGATGCATCATGTATTAGTCGCAAAAGGACTATGGAATATTATGCAGGGTGTTGAAAGACGTCCTATTACACCTGCGAATACAGGTACTGCAAACACAAGTACTATAGCTGATGGAGATGGTGTCAAAGATGGTGATATTCTATAGATTCATGTTTGTGCTACAGTTTCTACTGCACCTACTATAGAGCAAATCCATTGGGATGGCAGAGATGCTTAGGCACATGCATTGATAGCCTTATCCGTCAAACGTTCCATTATTCCTCACATTCACTCTTGCAGAACAACTAATGATGCTTGGGTGGACATATTTCTAACAAAGATCAAAGACTTGAAGGAACAATTGATTTTTGCTAATGAGGTTATACCAGATAGCTCACTTGTGCAGACCATTCTGAATGGTCTTCTTGATTCATATCAGAGTTTTGCGTCTACTCTTCATTTGATGATGAAAGGCAATCCAAATGCCTTGTGATTTGAGTATTTAGTTTCTGTTCTATTGCAAGAAGATCAATCTAGGTAGAACATGTCTATTATGTGTGTTGTAGATCAAGCTTTCCTAGCTAGTCAGAAGGGCAAAGGTAAATGGAGCTCACCTACTAGTAAGCCAAAATTTGCAAATGCTGCACATTCGAAGAAGGAAGACAAAGATGAGAAGAAATCAAAAAAGTAGAAATTATTTTGGAAATACTGTAAAGCAAATGATCATGTCATTAAGACATGTCCAAAACTAGATGCTAAAGAGGCAAAGAAAAAGGAGGCTAGAATGTTTGTTGCAGAGGCCTATACACAAAAAAGAGAGTATGCTAATCTTACGTAGAATGAAGAATGGGCATTTACTACTATTTGCAGTTTTGACCCATCTTCTCATGAGCACTGTATGTCTGCAGTAGACTCAAATGTTTGGTATTTTGATAGTGGGGCAACCAAACATATTACCTTGCAGCGCAGTTTCTTCACTTCATCGAGCCTGCCCTATGTTACATGCACCAACAACTCCTCTTATCCTGTTATGGGAGTTGGTAAGATCATTCTGACTACTGCTGATGGTAGTTCTTTCACTTTGTCAGATGCTTTATTTGTGTCAGGGATCAAGAAGAATATGTAATCAGTTTTAGCTTTAGCAAAGATTGGCTTGGTTGTGAAATTTGTTGATGACAGGTGTACAATTCATGATCTATCAAATGATGATGTGATTATTGCTTCTGGCATTTTTTGTTGTGGGTTGTATAAGCTCATAGACTATGAAAGATCTGTGAATGATTCGGCATGTGAAGTACATGATTCTCAGGCTATCTTAGATGCAAAGCTTTGGCATGCATGCTTTGGTCATTTGACTTTTGTTAGTTTGCTATGCCTATAGAAATTTGAAATGGTGTCCTCTTTGCCCAAACTTGAGGCACCTAGAAAACATGTTTGTGAAGGTCGTATTTTGGGTAAAATGTAGCATTCCTCCTTTCTAAAAGATGGTTCAGTTCGGGCTACTTAGAAATTGCAGTTGATACATAGTGATTTCTGTGGTCCTATGCAGACACCTTCTTTTGGAAATTATATTTACTTTGTGAATTTAATTGATGATTTTTCCAGGCATGCATGGGTATATCCAGTCAAAGAAAAGTCAGAAGTGTTTATGTGCTTCAAACAGTTTTTGGTTTTGGCTAAAAATTTGTCAACATGTAAAATGGGCACCCTTCATTCTGATCGAGGGTGGTGTTGCAGAGCTAAAGAAAGCACAAAGCAGAGAAAAAGACGGGCCCCAAAATTTTTCCGATTTGGACATCATATTTTTGTATCATAATCATTCTTGTAAGATATTTTCCGTTGTAAATGCACTAGAGGAGTCCTCTAGATGCATCCCCACAGAAGATTGGAGATTTACCCATGTAAAATAGTAGGAAATTAGTCTTTTAGTGAATAAAGTGCCGGTCTCTTGTGTGAAAGGACCATTTTTAGGGCACTAGTATATAAGTCAAATGTGACTCTTTGTAAAGAACTTTTTGCCATTGTGAGAATAGAGAGCACAGAAATTCGAATTTGTGTCTTCTTCACTCTGTATCTTCTTCTCTGTGAGCTTGTATGCATGTTGTATTGCTTGGAAAGAGTGCTTGTGAGTGTGGTCTATCCATGAAAGTGTTTATTTGCTGTAGGTAAGGTGTGTGCGAAGTGTAGGAAGTGCTGAAGTGTAGGAAAGTATTTCCCGTGACTCAGTATTTTGCTCATAACTTGAAGTAGGAGCGTCGGAATTGAGTGAAACGACTGCCATTGGATGCATCGTTTCGAGAGCTTCGAAATGCATATGCTATTTGTTATATTTGGAGCTTGGAGTTGGGACAAAAGTCCAAAATACTGATGGCTGCTGCACCAAGTATCGTTCCGCCATGACCAACAGTTGAAGCTTGTTTGGATAAGTCTTTGCTTTATTTACACTCTTTGAGTAGTCCATTTGCATTGAGCATCACATGATTGCATGTCCTCATACACTCGGCTAGGTTTGTATACTCTTTGGATTGATAATTAAAAGCGTGTATCCCCACTATATGCACTTGAGAGGGGATTGAGGTATAGTCTCTTTCTCCGCAAGTCCCTAAGTTGGTACTTAGGTAAACACACTTTTTGGCGCCGTTGCCGGGGAGGAACGAATCAAACCAAGGCATTCGTGTGATGGTAAGTAGCTTTTTTGCATTGAAGTAAGTGGAGGAGTGGAAGTTTTCTCTTCTTTGGTAAGTCATTTTCAACCGCACTTGCTACTTCTCATTCTTGGAGTGTGTGTAGTGAGTTGTTAGTTTAGGGAAGGAGTAGAGTAGGAGTAGTTAGAGAGTAGACCAAGTCATTAGGGTAGAGTTTAGTTTTTGTTCAGTAAAGTTTTCTTTCTGAAAGCAAGAAAATCCCAAGTATAAAAGCCAAAAAAATCACTTTGAAAATCACTTGTTTGAAAGCAAGTATCGTGAGCTGCAGTGTCGAGTATCGTGAGAGCTGCGCCAGAGATCGTGAGTGAGCAATCGGGCAAGCTGGGGTTGCACAGAGCAAGGGGAAGTGACAAAGAGATTATAGGAGCTACGAAGGCAAGCTAACCCACCCTTTTGATCAAAATTTCTCAGCAAATCAATTTAGGAAAGAAAAAACGATCTGCATCAGGTATCGTTTGGCACTGACAGAGGTGAAAAGGAGTGTTTGGAGTGAGGCAGAGAGTGAGGAGAGGGGAGAAGGACTAGGAAAACAAGGGCATCAAACCAAAACTTAAAAATCTTAGCAAAAATCTTGGCAAAGGGTCAAGTATCGTTTTGCTCCTGCGGTCGAGTATCGTGATACTTAGCAAGTATCGTTTTGCTCCTGTGGTTGAGTATCGTGATATTTCCCTCCGATCGTGTATCGTTTCATACCGATCGCGATACTTGGTCAGAGATCGTTTTGGCCAGAGATTGTAGATCGTGTATCGTTTCGGATTAGAGATCGTTTTGGCTATCGATCGTTGATCGGGTATCGTTTCATACCTAACACGATACTTCGTAAGTATCGTGTATCGTGTATTGTTTGGTGGGCCAAGTATCGTGTATCGCTCCTCAGAGATCGCGATACTTACCAGAGATTGCGTATTGTTTGGTTCAGGTATCGTCGATCGTTTCCATTCCAGAGATCGGTATCGTTTGGCCCAGAGATCATTTTGATCAAAGATCGCGATATTTACAGCGATCGCGTGTCGTCTGGATCAAAGATCGTGTATCGTTTCATTTAAGTATCGTGTATCGTTTCGTTTAAGTATCGTGTATCGCTTGGCAAAGATCGCGATACCGGTCAAAGGTCGTGTATCGTCAGTGGCAAGTATTGCTTCGGTCAGGTATCGTGTATCGTCACTTTCGTCGATCGTGTATCGTTTGGTTCAGCGATCGCGATACCTAACAAGTATCGTGTATCGTTTTGCCAACGATCATCTGCGAAAGATCGTTTTTTAGAGGTATCGTTTTGTGAGAGATCGTGTATCGTTTGCATATCGTTTTGTTCACGTATCTTCAATCGTTTTGTGCCAAAGATCGTGTATCGTTTTCTCCCAAGTATCAAGTATCGTTTCCAGCAGGTATCGTGTATCGTTTTGAGCCAAGTATCGTTTGTGCTAAAGTTCGTTTTGATCAAAGATCGCGATATTCACCAGCGATCGTGTATCGTTTGGTTCGTAGGTCGTGTATCGTTTGTATGGAGAGATCAAGTATCGTCTGTAGTCAGAGATCGTGGAATTTGGAGGTTAAGTATCATGACTTGAAAAGTTATTTTCAGTCAATTTTTAGCCAAAATTCTTCCTAGAATTCTAACCCTGAGTGAAGAGTGCCAAAGGCTAAAGGTTAGCAAAGACTGATCAGAGTTTAGAAGTGGATGAACCTGAGATCAGGAAGAACTCTAGGAAGCCGAAGAAGTGTAATCTCTTCTGTAGGTAGTGTAGCAGAGCAAAGTAACCGTTCACATTATTCAGAGACCTCCAGTGAGTCAGAGGAAGTAATTCCCATGGCTTCAGAGGATATGCAGAACACAGTACCCATGATTGGCATGATGTCAATCATTGAGGGAGAGTACAGGACCTCCTTGGAGTATGTGAACACCAACCAAAATGAGATCCCTATTTATTTGGATGGTCTAAACAGATCAGTGGCCAGGTTAAAAAAAGCGTCAGAGGCTTACATAGTGCCTAGACCAGCAGTCAAGTATGTAGGAGGATTTTACATGGACAAAAAAGATATCCAATATGTTGTCACAGAACACCCAGAAAACATTAATGAAATTGGTGAAGAAAATAATGCTTCAAACTTAAATGGAGGAGGGAATGAAGAGCAAGTAACTACACCTAGAGGGAGATCTACGGTTGCTAGGATATGGAGAGGAGACCTGATTCCCCAAGATGACACCTTAATGGATGTATATTTGATCAATGGGATAGAGCATCTTCTTAGAGCACATTCTTCAATTTGGGAAGCTGCTCCTAATCCAGTCACCATCTATGAGTTACAAGATCCTGATTTCTCCACCATCATCACATATCTGGATAAGAATCAGAGAAGATATTGGCCCTTAACAGAAGCGGAAAGAGCTGAGTTGAAATATCAAAATATCCCAGTGTTTCCCCCTAGGGACCAAGCCACTACTTTAAGAAATCCACTTGGAACGTCCCATAATGATTCATATCAACAGTCGGGCCAAACACAACAAACACAACAAACTCAAATTCCAGTCAGACCACCTGTGCAATTTGCAATGCCTGCAAATAACCCTAATTACCAACCTCAACCAACTATTGACCCAAGACATGGAATTCATGTTCCAGTCAGACCGCCGGTAGTAAGAGGACCAGGCATACCAATAGGAAGACCAATTTTTCCAGTAATGCCTAGACCACGCGAAGCAGGAAGAAGATTAAGGCCAATTCAAGTGGCCAAATGCATGAGAAATCACTATGATGGCTCTAGTGAACCTTACAATCATATAGCGGAATTTAAACAAGTAATCAGAGCCGAACAGGTAGAAGACTTTTTTATTCAATATGAGTCCTTTGGCCTTATTTTGTCAGACACAGCGTTAGCATGGTTTCAACCATTGGACCCTAATACTTTTCAAAACATGGAGCAAGTATACCAAGAAATGATTGAGGAATTCACTAAGTCAGGAATTAAAAACAATTCTTCATGATTGATCCATAGCTTTAAGCAAGCCCCTACCGAATCAGTGAGATTGGCTGCAAGAAGATTCAAGCAGTATGTAGACAGATGCCCAGTAGAAGAGAGACCTACCCAAAATAAATGGTGTCATTATTTTTGGAAGGCTTGTTGAACGGATCTTTGAGATCATTGGTATATGTAAAGAGAGTTCAGACTTTGCAGGAATGCATGAAGGAATGCATAGATCTAGAAGACAACCTAGCAGAGGACCTGAGAATACCTCAAGGTAGCTTGAAAAGTGAAGATTCGGCCAGTAACACATCAATCCCTAAAAACAATGTAGAGGAAATAGCCGATTTGGTAGCAAAGAAGTTGAACGTTCAAGGACAGAGGAACTACCCCAATAACCCTATGAGAGTACCCATACTCAGAAGATGTATGCAGTGCGGAGGTGATCATCCTTCTCACTTGTGTACTAGGGGAGTAGTCCCACCACCTGTTTATGCTTATAATAGACCCCCTGTCCCAGGACCTCTACAATATTGCAGTGTGGAACAAAAATATACAAATCACAGTACAGAAAATTGCCCTTACAATAGGCAGGTGAGACCAGCACAGCCATACATGAGACCTTATGGATACCCTCAGAGAGATCAGGGAGGTGAAGCCTTTAGATATCCCACTTATCAGCCGCAGGCACCAGTGCCACGACCATATGTGTATCAAGGATACACCCAACCACAACCAGTACTAGGACAACAACCGCCCCATCCTCAGAACGTTGTCCCAGTCAAGATAGCTCAACCTGAAGAAAACCTAGAAAGAGCAATAGTCCCAGCCACACCTTTGGTTGGTAATGAACCATATGACTCATCTTACGACCATAGTCAAGGAGCATATCCCAATTATGAAAGCTCAATGATGGAATATGGACAACTGTATGAACCATATGCCTATGGCATGGAAGCATCAGATAGTTCATACGGATATGAGCAGGACTATGTGTCATTAATGTACACAGCTCCTAGAGCAACCATACCACCCCGACCCATGAACAGACCGCCTGTACCCAGAGGACCATGTTACAGATGTGGAGGTGATCACTATATCAGAGAATGTACATTGCCAAACCCACCACCACCACAACGAGTCTGGGAAGGCTACTGTAGTGAGTGTGGTAAGGAACACCTTTTCAGAGACTGCCCCAAGAATCCCAACAAGGTTACATCTAACGTGCAAATCAATGTAATAGAAGTAATTGAATCATTAGGGAGTGATAAAGAGTACACAGTACCATTGAAAGCAATAACAAGAGCCAAAGCCAGAGAGACCCCTAATAAAACGGAGGAGAACAACCAAAATAACAAGGAGGTGAACACACCCATCCTGCAAAGAGTTGAAGACTCAGAAGAGCCGGAGAAAAGTATTGCAAGTAAAAGGTCCCAGAGATGGAAGCACCGAAGAGATAGGATAAAAGAAAAGAAGTTATTACAAAAGAAGGAAAAGGAGGAAAACGGACAAAAACCAAAAGAAGAACCGAAGAGGGAAGAAGGAAACAAAAATGAACAGTACAAAAAAGAAGAGGTAGGATCAGTGTTAGCAGACCCTATGCCTGAAGAATTAGCCATATGGATTCAGGCATACAAGGCACGAATAAGAGCAGGTCCTACCATAGAACAACATGAGAGGGAATATCCAAGAGGCGACTTAGAAAAAGAAAGACTGGAGATTTGCAAGAAATTGATAGAAGTTGCACAACAGACCTTAGAAAAACCTACATCGCCTTTACCCAATACCCGAATTTCTGAAGGAGAATTCCAAGAGTGTGTAAACACTCATGAAAAACCTGAAGTGAGTAGAACACAGAATGACGAATGTGGTATTGAGAGAAGGGAAGGATCCATAGTTCCAGAAGTAGAAGGAGAATGGACTGAGGATCTATGGGCACGAGTTCAAGAGGACAAATGGAAGAAAGTGGAAGGAATTGAACCACCCTTTGAAGAACTAGAAGCAGGAGATGAAATAGAGGGTTCAATACCTGAACTACATTCAGAGGAAATTTTACCGATGGATGCAAGCAACCAAGGAGAGGAAGATGTAAATGAACTGCCCAATTACACAGGGGAGTACGAACACAATTCAGAATTGTATCGTACCCTCAATGAGGAAACGAAAAACGAACCCATCAATCCAAACATCTGAGATCATACAACGCCTTAGAGAGGTAAAAATCCCTTATACCCTAACATTCGAAGAACTGTTGAAGGTAAAACCACATTTGAAGGAGAAGTTAATCAATCAATGGGAAGTCAAGGAGGAAAAGAAAGAGATAGCAGACGAAGTAAACACGGTGAGAATTCCAGTGGATAAGGTAGGAGACTTTAGTGAGGGAGATGAAGGAAATACATGCCTTCCAATTACTTATAGGGGTTACACTACCAAAGCCATCTTAGATTCGGGAGCTGGTGTTGGTATTGCTACCAAAGAAATTTGGGAGAAATGGGGAAAACCAGCGTTAAGACCAACACGCATGAAAATACAAATGGCAGACAGACATACAGAAAGACCCTTAGGATTGTTGGAACGAGTAGTTTTCACTACGTGTGGAGTGGAATTCGAACACCCTCTAGCAATATGTCACTTCAAAAGGCCAAGCAATTATGAAATGATCCTGGGAAGGCCTTTCATGAGACAGTTAAAGGTCGTACAAGATTGGGGAAAAGATGCGGTATACCTACAACATGAAGGAACCACCACTAGAATAAACCTACATACGTACACTTATCAAGATGTTCCACCTCTACAATGGAATCAAATTCATAAGGAGGAAGACGATCAATCAATTCATAGTGTAGGTTCTTGTGATCAATCTTGGATGAACGAGGACACTCATCTATGGATATGCCAAGCTGCAAAGAAGGAAGAGGAGAGAAGAAAAGGATGGCAGCAAAACAAGGAATAGCGAGGTCTGTACAAGATCCAGCTTACATGCCACAAGTCTTTTCGGATGAAGAATTTGAACCACACGGTTGGATGGAAATTTTAGCGACCCTCGATGTCTGTGTAAACGAAGAAGTAGTGACCATGAACGAATGTATCGATGAGGAGGGTTATGATGTTAGCCTGTATGTGGTAGTCCTTCAGGAGGCTGAAGAAGGAGAAGTGATCGAGAAAGACTGGAAGGAGGACTACGAGAGCATTGAAATGGAGCCCGAACCAATGGACCTAGGGAATAGTACCACCAACATAAATATCACAACCAATGAAAAACACCAGGAACTCACACAGAAGGGGGAATTAGAATTTGAAAGAGAATCAGAAGATGAAGAAAACAAACCACAAGATCAGTTTGAGGTACCAGCTCACTTTAAAAAATATGAAGTGGAGGAGAGAAAAAGCGCTATTCAAATGCCGAAAAGAGAAGCACAGCCTGGAATAGCATATGATAATAAGGAACAAACCAAGAAGATAGTAGTAACTGTAGAAGAAGGAGAAGAACGATATACCTTCATAGGACAGGATGTCTCATTAGAGGAAGAACAAGAGTTAATTCGTCTCATAAGAGAATATCGTGATGTCTTTGCTTGGACCTATAAGGACTTGAAAGGAGTCGACCCTTCTATATGTGCACATAGAATTCCCATGACATCCGAAGCCAAACCTTCTAAACAAAGACCATATACATACAATGATGTGTATTCAGCAAAGATAAAGGAAGAGATAGACAAATTGTTAGATGCTGGATTCATATACGAAATTGAGCACACGGAATGGGTGTCACCTTTGGTGGTTGTACCGAAAAAGAATGGAAAGTTAAGAGTGTGCATCAATTTGAAGAAAGTAAATGCTGCGACCATAAGGGATAGTTATCCTTTACCAATCACAGATCATCTCTTGGAAAGAGTAGCAGGGAAGGAAGTTTATAGTTTTTTGGATGGCTTTTCAGGGTATAATCAGGTAGCTATTTCTCCTGAGGACCAACATAAAACAGCGTTCGCAACTGAATGGGGAGTATATGCCTTTAGAGTCATGCCTTTTGGTCTAACTAATGCCCCAGCCACCTTCCAAAGATTGATGTGCCATGTATTCAAAGAATTCCTAAGAAAGAGTATGGAGGTATACATGGATGATCTTTGTACTTACTCAGCTATACGATCAGAACATATCCGAGAGCTAGAAAGGATCTTTGCTAAATGTCGACAATATCGAGTATGCCTTAACCCAGAAAAATGTGTCTTCATGGTTAGACAAGGGAAAATATTAGGACATATTGTCTCCAAAAATGGAATCTCAACTGATGAAGACAAAATTAAAGTAATTCTGGATTTACCAAGACCAAAGACGGCTAAGGAAGTTCAAGCATTTATGGGACATTGTGGATACTATCGAAGATTTATACATATGTATGCCATAATTGCTACACCTCTTTATGCATTATTGACTCAATTTAATTGGACCGAGGAATGTGAAAAAGCCTTCAACGAGTTAAAGAATCGATTGAGTTCAGCACCAATCCTTCGAGTACCTAACTGGAATAAGCCATTTCATATTCATGTGGATGCTTCCAAGTTTGCCATTGGTTGCATCTTAGCTCAACCTGCCGATACAAGAAAACTAGACCACCCTATAGCCTATGCTAGTAGACAATTAAATCAAGCAGAACGCAATTATACTACCACGGAGAGAGAAGGCCTAGGGATGGTGTACGCAGTCAAAAAGTTCAGACATTACCTGCTGGCAAACAAATTCAAATTCTTCATTGATCATCAAGCCCTACTGTACCTAGTCAACAAGCCTTGTAATACAGGATGACTAGTACGATGGTTTTTATTGCTAATGGAATTTGATTTTGAGGTAGTAGTCAAGAAAGGAAATACCCACATAAGAGCAGATCACTTATCAAGAATGACCCATGGAGAACCGCCCATAGGAGTACCAGATGATCTGCCAGATACATACCTTTTTAACCTGGAAGTATGTCCTCAATGGGCAGAAAAGTTGATCCCTATACTTACACATGGACCTAAAGATGGGATCACACCAAACCAAACCCAAGACCTCTGGAAGACTAAAAACCTTCACATCATTGCGGGAAGTTTGTATCACCAGGATTCAAGTGGATTATTAATGAGATGCGTGGAAGAAGAGGAACAAGAAATGTGGCTTCAGAAAGCACATGTAAACCAATGGAAAACTCATTTGAATGCAAATGGAACGTGGCAAACACTCAAGAGATTTGGCATATATTGGCCAACCATGCAAAGAGATGCACATAACTATGTGTCAACCTGTCAAACCTATCAAGAACAAATCCCTGATGAGAACTCTACCTTATGCTATTCTACCATAGCACCAAGATGGAGCATGCCACTGGTAAAGTTCTTGAAAACTCAAGAATACCCCGAAGGAGCTACTTCAGCAAGGAAACGTGCACTTGTAGAACAAAGTAAGGATTATGCCATTATAGGAAAACAACTTCTTAAACGAGGGAGAGATAACCAATTACGAGTGTGCATTCACGAAGACGAATATCTTTCTGTTTTAGAGATGGCTCATACAGGAGCTGCAGGAGGACACTTCTCTGCAGATAAAACAGCAAAAATGATCCTCTTTGCTGGAATGTGGTGGCCAACTCTACACCAAGATGCCATGACATATGTGCAACGGTGTGATACTTGTCAACGAACAAAATATCCAATTAGAAGAGATGAGATGCCACTTAGACCCATGATGAGTGCCAGAGCTTTCACGAAATGGGGAATAGACTTCATAGGACCTATTAGCCCACCAACGAAAGGATCCCATGCCGAATATATAATTGTAGCAATAGACTATCTGACCAAATGGTTGAAGCAAAAGCAACCAAGAAAAATGACACAAGAACCACAGCCAAGTTTCTCTTTGAGAACATTTTCACTAGATTTGGACTACCAATAGAAATTGTGAGTGATAGAGGTACGCACTTTGTGAATGAAGTTATAGAAGCTTTATTGAATGAATTCTTGGTAATTCATAAGAAATCAGCTCCTTATCACCCACAAGCCAATGGACAAGTCGAAAGTTCGAATAAAATCTTGTGTACAGTTCTCACCAAAATTGTTAACAATGGTAGATCAGATTGGGATAAGCAGTTACATCATGCTTTATGGGCATTTCGAGTAGCCTATAAAACCGCCATAGGCACTACTCCTTTTAACTTAGTATATGGACAAAATGCTATTTTGCCAATTGATTTCTTAATTCCCACTCTGAGAGTAGCAACTACTTACGAGTGGACAGGACATGAACTATCAGCTCAATTGGATCAAATAGAAAAGCTTCACGAAACTAGGTTACAAGCAGTAGCAGGCATTTATGCTGCTAAACGACGACAGAAAGCCTACTTTGATGCACACATTAAGGACAAAAATTTAGTTTTGGTATACACCTTGAAACAGCACGCTAAGAAGTTGCAAAAGAGAGGATATGGTCCATTAATCATTAATCATATATCTACAAGTGGAGCCATCAGCTTAGCAACCTTAGATGGAGATGTATTACCAAACTACATCAGTGGATGTAGAGTAAAACAATATCTAGAACCATTGACCGAAGAAACAATGTCTCGATTAATCAAAGGTAAGAATAGACGCATAGAAGAGGAAAGGATACGAGAAGAAGCGAGACAGGAAGCACTAGAACGAATTAAGAAACGGAAGGAGTGGATGAGAGAGAGAGATGAGAGATATCGGCTAGGAGAAGAGCTCATCCCAATGGCTAATTTTAGAGCCAATCAAAGCGTAGGTTCACAGAGAACGCAACCATATTTAAATTTGGGAGCAGGAAAAACGGAGTACCACTTGGTGGACGCTCTCATTGACACAGGAGCCGCTGTAAGCTGTATTAAGCTTTCTTTGACCCAAAAACTCAAGGAGGCAGTACGCCCATCGATGGCACAGTTGATAGGAATAGGAGGAACGATTACTCAATGCATAGGTGAGATCACCTTACCTCTGCATCTTGGCAACAACACTATGGAACAAAAGCTATTAGTGTGTCATGATCAGGATTTACTTGAAGAGGTAGTGTTAGGTCAAGACTGGATTTACGAATATGAGGTGAACATTCAATTGGCTTTAGGATACATCTCAGCCAGGATAGGACATCGTGAAGTATTCAGTCTGCTAGACGAACGACCAACCAAATCTGTGAGCATAGAGCAAAAAGTTCATTCCAATGAACAAAGTCATGAATGTATGTTCACTAGCACTATAGAAACACCTTCATCAAGTACTATATGTGCGGACACATTGAATTCTGATTGCACACAATCTTCTAGTCTAGCAAATCATGAGGGTGTCAATCAAGCTGAAACCAACCTCAGTGAAGCACCATGCCAAAGAGAGACTAGTCCTCTGAGTAATTCAAAATCTGTACCTATTAAAATATACCCTATTCCATACTCTAACCAAGCGTGGATAAAGAAAGATCAAGTGGAGGAGTATCTTCGACGACAGAAGCACAACCGACATCAAAACAAACAATCAAATGAGAAACCAACTCAGTCGGAACAACGAAGTCATCGACGAACTGCTACAATATGGATTCCAAAGAAAGTAGTAGCCGCTCAACAGGATCGTTCGCAAATCTGGATTCCCAAGTCATGCGCTCCAAAGAAACCAAGCCGAAATGATGATCTTCAGCACAACAAGAACCAATATGGTCCACAGGCAAAACAACCACAAAAAAGGAACTACTGGAGAAAGAAGGAGTCTGTAATGGCAACCCGAGCCATTCCGAGATTTACAAATCAGATAGAGTAGACATGCAACAAGAAAAAAGCCACATTCATCGAAATTAGGCAACGTACAACAAGGCCCAGCAAAATGAAGTAGATTTGGATACCTAAAGACAAAATAAACGGCATGCATCAACCAACTACTTCCAATTGCACACATATGGAGCCTTCGAGACCCAAAGTATGCATGATAGGGCCACATTACAAGGCCAAGCATTCGGCACATCTTTCTTCTATTTCAGGATAGTCAAGCACATTTTCCTCTTGGGAAATAGGAGAGCACTTGTATATACATTAAGAAAATTACCCCAAAAATAATAATAACAGCTTCGGCTATAACCTAACTTTTCTGTTTTCCTTTTCAGATGAAAATATAAAAATACCTAAATATGTGAAAAATTCAGGTATTACCTTTCTCACACACACGAGAAAGGGGCGACACAATTCACTCGGAGCAATATCGAGCTTATGACAATCAAATAAAGGAGGATTTCTGATAATATATGGCAACTAATTCATACTCTATATTGAGTGCAGATGGCGTCTACTAATTCTGAAGCTACACAAGAGGAAGAGGTCTAGCTTTTCCCACTCGAGTCAATTACAAAAGCAAGAGGTCACTGGTTTCGGGATGACCAACCAGTGTCAGATCTCATCTTCCTGGCTACTATCAAAATAATGGATAGAGATCACTATTTTCCCATCCTATCCTAGGACTTCAAAACAATCGTCCAAGGCTTGCCACATATTGAAGAAGTATGGACACAGGCCGGATTAGAGTCATTCCTAAAATTGCCTATCTATGTACCGGACTTTCAAAGGTGTACACAGGTAATGAACACATTACAGCCTGTGACAACAAAGATAACTGTTCCAGAAGCGAAAGTATTAGATAAAGTGGGAACCTGGAAGACCATCCAATTCACACACGAATTAATCAACAGAGCATTTGGATGGAAGCAAGAAGAAGTCACAAATGTCAAAGCAGAGTGCCATGATCCCAAGAAGAGATCATTCTTGGATATAAACAGAATTGACATAGAAGATGCTGTTCGATTGGTGCATCAACACTTTTGTTTCCCAAGCATGCACAGGTATACCGCTCCACAGAAGATAGTCGTACAATTACTATCGCATGCCATGAGACAAATTGGGAACAAAGTGAATATGACAGGCTATGTTCAAGAAAGATTATTTGAAGCCCAAAAGAAGTGGGGCCAGAAGAAATTTTTGAATGGTAGTTCGGCTCTCACATTACTGATATATGAAGCTTTAGATATGAAGAATTGTTTGAGAGAGATGCCAACTTCAGAAAAGCTAGCTCAATATGCAAAACCCGCCATTGTCCCTAAGAAAAAGAAGGTTGCCATCAGTGGGGAAGAAGCAGAAACCAGTTCTCAGCCGAGAACGAGAGGCACAAAAAGACTACGAGAAGTCAAGAAAGATGAAGAAGGAGAACCTATGACAAAAAGAGTCCATGTACTTCCCAAAGTAACCATTGCAGGACAGAAACAAATCACGGAGGAAGAATTGACTAAAGCATTGGAAGAGACGCACAAATACACGGAGGGACAAATCAACTTACCAGTGCAAGGTCATCATTATCAGCAGTCACAACAGGGATTAAATACAAAAAGAAAACTCACTAAAGTTCACCGATACCGCGAAATAGGATTAGACAATTCCAGCTCGTCATCACAGGACAAAGAAGAAAAGGACACATCATTGTTGGATATTGATATTCGAAGCGAATCGAAGGATGATGGGCAATGGACCGAATTAAATGAAGTGGACTATGGTGAAGAACCAGAAGGTCTCAAGCCAGTCGATCAAGAAATAAAAGTGAATCAGAAAACCACAAGCACAAAGACAGATATGGAGATATCAAAAATGGAGAATGAAGATAATGATATAGAAACGGAAGAACCCTTCACACCAATCAGGGTTGTGGCAGAACCCTCCCCAATGGATGTCACGTTTCAGGGGAGTGCCACTAAAAATGATGAAGCAAAAGGAGATGATAAAGAACCTAGGGTACAACTGCAAGTTAGGCAACCACATAATGAAACACTCCAGGTGGCAGAAGGCAAAGATGTGCAAACAGGAGAGACTCCAGACATAGCAAAGACATGGCTGAATGTAGACATAGCTCAGCTCAAGCCTGTTGTGCAAGATATGATTAGAACAACTCTGGACACACAACAATTAATGCTTGACGCTGATGAAGATTACGACCAAGCCATGCGAGACAAGAAAGAACTTGAAAGAGCAGGTCAGAATCTTTCCAACGAATTATCCAAGGTAAGAGAACAAGCTCTGAATAAAGAAAAGGAACTTCAAGAGGTCAAAACACGAAACAACATGCTAGAGACAGAGCAGACAAAACTGAAAGACCAAGTCCAGGAACTAACAAAGAAATTAGAGATGAGTGAGACTGAGAAAACACGTATTCAAGCACGAAGTAAAATCTTAGAGTCTCAGCTTAAAGTCAGTATGGAGGAAGCTGACAATATACGACAACGAAATAAAGAGTTAATGACAGCTCTCATTAGGGATCAACCACTTGCAGTTACTGACAACCCACAAGGAAATATCAAGAACTTGGAAGAAAAGATCACAAAACTGGAAGACCAGCTCAGCCAGGAGCAAGCAGTCATTACAGATTGGGAAAAGAGATACATGGAGGACACAGCTGCCCTCAGAATGAAATGGAAAAAAGCAGAGAATAACTACCTGCGGCAGTGTAAGGAAGACACAGATCAAATGAATATTGTGGCCCAGGAACTAATTAAACACCAGGCAACTATTGCTAAGGCTGAAGAAGAAAATAAGAAAAAAGATGATTTAATCAAACAGCTTCAGGAGCAATTAGAGCAACGAGCAAAACAGGGGACACCAGTAGTTCCACAAGAGACCAAGGCTACTGTGGAGAAAGAGGTACGTCCTCTCTCTCCCCCCTCGTATCATTCACCGGTAAAGGAGGAAAAGGAGGTTCACATTGAACCTAACATTCGGGAAATTGCAGAACTGAGCAGACCAGAAAGGGCACTACTGGTGTCCCAACTTACGGCAGAATTTGAAGATCAGATCATGAGGATCATGAAAGAAGCTCAAATAGAAAATAAACAATTAGAACAAATTTTGAAGCCCTTTAATGTACCATACGGGCTACTTAAAGAACAAACTAGACATTATATAAAGTCTGCAACGAATAAAGATCCGGATCACAACCTTCAACTCAGGCATGACACTTTCAATTACACTCAAGAGGAGTTTGAGAAGGCGGATCCAATATGGCGATGAAAGATTTTAGAGAAGCATCCAACGTTACGGGTACAGTGGGAAGCATCACCATATGCACTTCAAGTCAATCCATCTTTTTGTCCTGTACCCCGTCGACGATCTTGGACGCAATTTTGGGAAGGACAGCGCCAAGGCAATATCAATAATCAATGGCTCAACTACCCTTTACTACCTAGTCCGCCACATAATTATCTACCAACCGAAGGCTACATGGTCAAAACCATGGAATTTTGGCTTGCAAGATATGCTACCGTTTCAGATTTAGCAGTCAAAATGACAAATAAAATCTTTAGCATGTTCCTGACTGTAATAAAAGTATTCCAACATGCACGATATACATTTTTGAATTTCATCGGCATTACGCAAGGATTGGAAGCACTCGTTTTTTATTTATCCACTATCCCGAGCAGACTAACTATTATGGCATATTATTCTCGTCTCATGTTTTTGCCATCGACATATATGCACACTTGAAGAAGCATTCTTTACAGGCTTCTTTGAAATTGATTATGAGATTTTTGTTAAAATGACTTCCAATTTGAATGCAAGACTGGTGGCCTATGAGACAAGTTTCTTTGTTGATCATAGACAGGCGCCAGAGGACGGAGTAAAGTCTCAGCAATGGAAGGAGTTCATGCTATGTCACGCTAATCTGCTAAATCAAAGAGAGCAACACGCCATCCAAACCTACACACGTCGCCACAAAAAGCCTGTCGGGGACGACAGAGTTCAAGAGGAGGGACGTGTGGAAGGGGAATCAAGCAAAAAAAGAAGAAGAAGAAGATCAAAGTCAAAAACAACTCAATAAAGAATAAAACAATGATATCCGAAGACATATCTCTGCAGGAAGCCCCGTAGGGGCGCAACACCCATCTCTGCACAGAGCCCGTAGGGGTGCACACACCAAGGAAAAGCACGCAGCTGGAAGGAGGAATCAGGGCCAACAAGTATCACATATGAGGGTGCTTCAACTTCTTGAGTTATAGAGGATTCAGATCAAGGCTTACGAGCTACATCCGCATATGTGCACTAATGGCGTGCGTGGCAAACCGAATCAACCGGCTTGGAGTAATGCAACCAGGTCCGATGTGTGCAACCAGGACAAATCAGAGCGCCTCTAAAACGTAATGCAAGATCAAGAATCAGGCAAAACTGGCCACGGGATGCGTGCGGACAACAAACTGAGTACAAGAAGCAAAGCCTGTCAAGGGACGACAGAGAAAAAGACGGGCCCCAAAATTTTTCCGATTTGGACATCATATTTTTGTATCATAATCATTCTTGTAAGATATTTTCCGTTGTAAATGCACTAGAGGAGTCCTCTAGATGCATCCCCACAGAAGATTGGAGATTTACCCATGTAAAATAGTAGGAAATTAGTCTTTTAGTGAATAAAGTGTCGGTCTCTTGTGTGAAAGGACCATTTTTGGGGCACTAGTATATAAGTCAAATGTGACTCTTTGTAAAGAACTTTTTGCCATTGTGAGAATAGAGAGCACAGAAATTCGAATTTGTGTCTTCTTCACTCTGTATCTTCTTCTCTGTGAGCTTGTATGCATGTGTATTGCTTGGAAAGAGTGCTTGTGAGTGTGGTCTATCCATGAAAGTGTTTATTTGCTGTAGGTAAGGTGTGTGCGAAGTGTAGGAAGTGCTGAAGTGTAGGAAAGTATTTCCCGCGACTCAGTATTTTGCTCATAAC
This sequence comes from Ceratopteris richardii, assembly GCA_020310875.1. NCBI lineage: Eukaryota > Viridiplantae > Streptophyta > Polypodiopsida > Polypodiales > Pteridaceae > Ceratopteris > Ceratopteris richardii. Next base: position 133,703,805 of record CM035439.1, on the reverse strand, counting down.
TTGAAGTAGAAGCGTCGGAATTGAGTGAAACCACTGCCATTGGATGCGTCTTTTTGAGAGCTTCGAAATGCATATGCTATTTGCTATATTTGAAGCTCGGAGCTGGGAGACAAGTCCAAAATACTGACGGCTTCTGCACCAAGTATCGTTCTGCCATGACCAACAGTTGAAGCTTGTTTGGATAAGTCTTTGCCTTATTTACACCTTTGAGTAGTCCATTTGCATTGAGCATCACATGATTGCATGTCCTCATACACTCGGCTAGGTTTGTATACTCTTTGGATTGATAATTAAAAGCGTGTATCCCCACTATATGCACTTGAGAGGGGATTGAGGTATAGTCTCTTTCTCCACAAGTCCCTAAGTTGGTACTTAGGTCAACAGGTGGGAATATATGTTTTCTGACTTTAATACATTTCTGGCTGGACGTGGGATAAATGTACAATGCCATATACACCTCAACAGAATGGAGTTGCTGAATGCAAGAACATGTCACTTATGGAGATGGCGAGGTGTATGGTCAAGAGTCAGGCTTTACCACATAGTTTCTGGCTTGAGGCTGTCATGTGTGCTGCATATGTACTTAACAGGTGTCCCACTAAAGCACTACGGTCTTTCACTCCATATGAGGCTTGGCATGGTTGCAAGCCATGTGTTGCTCATCTGTGTGTTTTTGGTTGTCTGGCATATGCATTAGTGCATGAACAACATCGTAGGAAATTGGATGATAAAACAGTAAAATGTATTTTTGTTGGGTATAGTTCTTGTTGATATATTTAGGTAGTGATGTGTGTGAACACTCTAGGACCGCGGGGGCACTTTTTTCCCTCTTTAGGAGGTTTTTTTCCCCCGGCTTGTATATACGCCTATTGCCCTAATGGGCTACTTATCTTTGTACATTCTCTAGTAATACATTCAGTCTTGTGTGTTGTGCTCCAAGCTTCTTCTTCTTCCTTGTGCTGTTCGCGTGCTTCCGCAGACGTCTATCTCCAACAATTGATATCAGAGCAAGTCGTCGCTTCTTCTAGGGCGTCGTCGACACTCCTCCGTTTGCAGTCTCAGATTTGCACGAAATTTGGTGAGCATACTCAGGGTGTTTTCGAGATCAAAACAACTTTGCTATGTTGTGCCGAAATCGCGATGCTCGTTTCGGACTCCGAACGCACTATCGCAGCGCTTGTGCAGGCTATTTCGTCCTTTTGTGCCAAAGGTATATACCAATTTCTGTTCGCCAGTTTAAGCGTCTCAAAGTTTGCTACAGGTCTAGCAGAACTCGTCTCGGCAGTTCTGTTCAACTTTTTGAGATACAGTCAATTTTCTGCATCAAGGTATTTTAGTCACTAGCCATGGCTGAAAGCAGTGATGTATTTCGTATGTTGGCTGTTGAGGATAAGTTGGATGGTACCAACTACCCATTATGGGCTTATATGATGCGACATGTACTGGTTGCAAAAGGATTGTGGAACATTGTGCAGGGTGTTGAAAGACGTCCTGTTACACCTATAACGACAGGTACTGCAAATATAGGTGTTGGAGCTGATGAAGATGGTGTCGAAGATGATATTCTGCAGATTCCTGTTCGTGCTGCTGTTTCTATTGCACCTACTGCAGAGCAGATTCGTTGGGATGGCAGAGATGCCCAGGCACATGCATTGATAGCCTTGTCTATCAAACGTGCCATTATTCCTCACATTCGCTCTTGCAGAACAGCAAAGGATGCTTGGGATACACTTACCACTTTGTAAACCAGGCTAGGAACGAGGCTCGTGTTGCTTACCTCCAAAAACAGTTGGAGAGTGAGCACATGAATGAAGGTGATTCTATGGACAATTTTCTTACAAAGATCAAAGACCTGAAGGAACAATTGATTTTTGCTGATGAGGTTATACCAGATAGCTCACTTGTGCAGACCGTTCTGAATGGTCTTCTTGATTCATATCAGAGTTTTGCCTCTACTCTTTGGTTGATGATGAAAGGCAATCCGAATGCCTTGTCATTTGAGGAATTAGTCTCTGTTCTATTGCAGGAAGATCAGTCCAGACAGAACAGGTCCATTATGCGTGTTGCAGATCAAGCTTTCCTGGCTAGTCAGAAGGGCAAAGGAAAATGGAGCTCTTCTACTAGTAAGCAGAAATCTACAAATGCTGCACAATCGAAGAACCAGGATAAAGATGAAAAGAAATCAGAAAAGAAGAAATTGTTCTACAAGTACTGTAAAGGAAATGATCATATTATAAAGAACTGTCCAAAACTGGCTGCTAAAGAGGCAAAGAAGAAAGAGGCTGGAATGGTTGTTGCAGAGGCCTCTACACCAAAAACAGAGTCTGCAAATCTTGTGCAGGAAGAAGAATGGGCGTTTACTACTGTCTGCAGTTTTGACCCATCTTCACATGATCAGTGCATGTCTGCAGTAGACTCAGATGTTTGGTACTTTGACAGTGGGGCGACCAAACATATAACCTCGCAGCGTAGTTTCTTCTCTTCACTCGAGCCTGCCCCTACAGGGAATACTATCACATGCGCCAATAACTCCTCTTATCCTGTTATGGGAGTTGGTAAGATCATTCTGACTACTGCTGATGGTAGTTCTTTCACTTTGTCAGATGCTTTATTTGTGCCAGGGATAAAAAAGAAACTGTTATCAGTTTCTGCATTAGCCAAGATTGGCTTGGTTGTGAAATTCGTTGATGACAAGTGTACAGTTCATGATCTCTCAAATGGCGATGTGATTATTGCTTCTGGCATTTTATGTCGTGGGCTGTATAAGCTCATAGACTATGAAAGATCTGTGAATGATTCGGCATGTGCAGTTCATGATTCTCAGGCTATGTCAGATGCAAAGCTTTGGCATGCACGCTTTGGTCATCTGAATTTTGCTAGTTTGTTACGCCTGCAAAAATCTGAAATGGTGTCCTCTTTGCCCAAACTTGAGGCACCTGGAAAACATGTTTGTGAAGGCTGTATTTTGGGCAAAATGCAGCGTTCTTCCTTTCCAAAAGATGGTTCAGTTCGGGCTACGCAGAAATTGCAGCTTGTACATAGTGATGTCTGTGGTCCTATGCAGACACCCTCTTTTGGAAATTACCTTTACTTCGTGACTTTCATTGATGATTTTTCCAAGCATGCATGGGTATATCCACTCAAAGCAAAGTTCGAAGTGTTCATGTGCTTCAAACAGTTTTTGGTTTTAGCTGAAAATCTGTCAGCATGTAAAATGGGCACCCTCCGTTCTGATCGAGGGGAGGAATATATGTCTTCACATTTTAATGCATTTCTGGCTGAACGTGGGATAAAACACCAGTGTACAGTGCCGTATACACCTCAACAGAATGGAGTTGCTGAACGAAAGAACAGGTCACTCATGGAGATGGCGAGGTGCATGGTCAAAAGTCAGGCTTTACCACATAGTTTCTGGCTTGAGGCTGTCATGTGTGCAGCATATGTACTGAACAGGTGTCCCACTAAAGCGTTGCAGTCTATCACTCCATATGAGGCTTGGCATGACCGCAAGCCATCTGTTGCTCATCTGCGTGTTTTTGGTTGTTTGGCATATGCATTAGTGGCTGAACAACATCGCAGAAAATTGGATGATAAGGCAGTAAAATGTATTTTTGTTGGGTACAGTTCTGAAAGTAAAGGCTATCGTCTGTATCATCCATAGACTAAACACATTCTGGTTAGCCGTGATGTTGTCTTTGTGGAAGATGCTATTCAGCCATTGCTTTCATGTACTAAGGAGACATATGTTAGCTCCAAAGACATGTATGATACTTTGATGCCTCTTTTTACAGGTGGACAGGCTAGTGCTGGTCCTAATGAGGCAACTTCTCAGCCTTTGCAGGTTTCATATGATGATGCAGATCATTCCATTTCTGATGCAGATTTACATGATGCACTTGTTGATGAGAGAGATGATATTGAGCAGGCAAAAACTATGCCAAAATGGCTGGTGCAGACTTTGCGTGACAGCAAATTAGATGCACCTTTGTCATATCGTACTCGTTCAGGCTCTCATAGTGCCTCCTTTGCATCAGATTGCTATGCTATGGCTGCATCTAGTCTCTGTGATGAGAATGAGCCTGTTTCTTTTGATGAAGCACAAAAATCAGAAAATTGGATGGCTGCTATGTAATCTGAATATGATGCTATAATGAAGAATGGTACATGGTCTTTATGTGACTTGCCTCCTGGCACGAAGGCCATTGGCACTAAGTGGGTATACCAGCTGAAGCGTAAACCTGATGGTACAGTTGACATGTATAAGGCTAGGCTTGTTGCAAAGGGTTATGCACAGGAAAGAGGCATTGATTTTGATGAGACCTTTGCACCTACATGCCGTATGACTACTGTTCACAGCATTTGTGCACTTGCAGCCCATCATGGTTGGAATGTACTCAGTTGGACATTAAAACAACATTTTTGAATGGTGACTTGCATGAAGAAGTGTATGTTTTTCAGCCCCGTGGCTTTGTGCAGAAAGGGCATGAAAACCAGGTTTGCAGGTTAAAGAAGGCATTATATGGTTTAAAGCAAGCACCACGTGCTTGGTATGAGAAGATACATGCCTATCTGATTGCACATGGTTTTGAGAATAGTCCAACTGAAAGCACCTTATATGTTAAGCGTGCTAATGATGTGCTTCTGATCATTGTTGTCTATGTTGATGACATGCTTCTCACTGGTCCTATTGAGACACATATTGCTGATTTTAAGGCTGATTTGCATGCCTCATTTGAGATGTCTGATTTGGGGCATTTGCATCACTATTTGGGCATTCAGTTTATGCACGTTGATGGTGGAATGGCTTTGTGTCAAACGAAATATATTGACACATTATTGCAGCGTTTTGGCCTTGAAGACTGTAAGCCTATTGCCACTCCTATGGAGACAGGTTTACGATTGAGTCTTCATGATGCTGGAGATGCATTTGATGCTGTTCTCTATCAGCAGGCTGTTGGATGCTTGATTTACTTATGCATTACTCGGCCAGATATTCAGTTTGCTGTCTCACAGATGAGCAGGTTTATGCATTGCCCAGGAGTCACGCATTGGAAAGCGGTTAAGCGCATCTTTCGCTACTTGAGTGGTACTCGACTACTTGGGTTGTTTTATCCCAAGGGGGGATCACTACCGCCAGATTTGCATGCTTTTTCTGACTCAGATTGGGCTGGTTGCTATGACACTCGTGTGTCCACCAATGGTTTTTGCTTCATGCTTGGTAGCTCATGTATATCTTGGTTGAGCAAGAAGCAGCCTACTGTGGCCACTTCCAGTTGTGAGGCTGAGTATAGGGCAGCTTTCACAGCGACTGTTGAGTGTGTGTGGCTCAGACGCCTTATTGCTGATTTGGGTGTTGGCCAGTCTTCTGCCACCACCATCTTCACTGACAGTCAGAGCGCATTGGCAGTTGCGAGGAACCCTGTGTTCCATGCTCGCACTAAGCACATTGAGGTACATTATCACTATGTCAGGGAGAGGTTCTCTGCTGGGGAGATCAGCTTGGCATATGTGCCCACGCAGGAGAACATTGCAGACCTTTTCACGAAGGCTCTGCCTAGGGAGAAGTTTGAAGCTTTCCGCAAAGCTTTGGGCTTACTTCCTTTTGTGGAGTGATTTCCACATAGCTTGGCACTTCCTTATACATGAGTGCCAGCTCCTTGTTCACCGCATCACTCCCAGGGGGGATTTGTTGATATATTTAGGTAGTGATGTGTGTGAACACTCTAGGATCGCCGGGGCACTTTTTTCCCTCTTTAGGAGGTTTTTTTCCCCCGGCTTGTATATACGCCTATTGCCCTAATGGGCTACTTATCTTTGTACATTCTCTAGTAATACATTCAGTCTTGTGTGTTGTGCTCCAAGCTTCTTCTTCTTCGTTGTGTTGTTCGCGTGCTTCCGCAGACGTCTATCTCCAACAGTTCTAAAAGCAAAGGCTATCGTCTGTATCATCCATATACTTAATGCATTTTGGTTAGCCATGATGTATGATACTTTGCTATCTCTTTTTACTGGTGGACAGTCTAGTGCTGGTCCTAATGAGGTGGACAGTTTAGTGTTGGTCCTAATGAGGTAACTTCTCAACCATTGCAGGTTTCATGTGGTGATGCAGATCATTCTATTTCTGATGCAGATTTACATGATGCACTTGTTCATGAGAGAGCTGATATTGAGGAGGAAAAAACTATGCCAAAATGGTTGGTGCACACTTTGCGTGACAACAAATTAGATGCACCTCTGCCATATCGTAGTCATTCATGCTCTCATAGTGCTTTTTTTCATTAGATTGCTATGCTATGGCTGCCTCTAGTCTCTGTGATGAGACTCAGCCTATTTCGTTTGATGAAGCACAAGATTCTAAACATTGGATGGATGCAATGCACTAAGTGGGTATACATGCTAAAGCCTAAACCTAATGGAATAGTTGATAGGTATAAGGCTAGGCTTGTTGCAAAGGTTTATGCAGAGGAAAGAGGCATTGATTTTGATGAAACCTTTGCACCTACTTTCCGCATGGCTACTGTTCGTAGCATATGTGTGCTTATAACTCATCATGGTTGGAATGTACATCAAAGGTAGGAGAAGTTTTTCATTAAAGTTTGAAAGGTGAAGCATTTGAAGACACAAGGCATCAAAAGGTTACTTCAAAAGTATCCTCATACACAAAGAACTCCAAAAGGTATTATCCTTTATCCTTTAAGCTCACAGGTTGCAGCAGAAGGAAAGGAGTATGGCAGATCATATCTCCATTGACAAACTCGACAGAGATAATTACCCCGCATGGGTAATGAGAATGGAAGCCTTACTTATGAGTAAGGATCTCATGGTATATGTAACAGGTGAAGAAGAGAAGCCAGTATTTGAAGATGAAAGCCGACCAAAGAAAGAAGAATTAGATGCTTTAAAGCATTGGTAGAAGAAGGATGCAAGTGCAAAAGCTTACATCTACAATACAATATATGATCATTTGCTACCACACATCAGAGGATTTGAATCATATGAAGATATATGGAATGCATTGGAGTATCATTTTCAAAGTACTACCAAGTCAAGGAAAGCAAGTATATGGTCAGAGTTTACTACATTCAAGAAGAAGCCAAGTCAAAGTATTAGTGATTATGTCACTAAGATGAAGGATCTAGCAGATAGTCTTGGATCCATAGATGAAGATGTTGAAGATCACAGATTGATTGCTCAACTACTTGCAGGATTGAGAGGGAATGAAAGGTGGAAACCTTTTGTCTTATCAACAGAACTTTCATTAAATCATTATGTTCCAGATTTGAATCAATTACTTGGTTTGATGCTCACATATGAGCAAGAATTGAAGGGAGATGGAGATAAAGGACAAAGTTCTGCAATGTACATGAAGAATAAGAACAAAGGAGATAAATGTAAAGCAAAGGATGAAGAGGAGTCGAGTTCTCAAGTTTATTATGCAAGAGGTAAATGCACTAGCAGAGAAAGACCAACAACCTTTGGAAGAGGTAGAGGTAATTAGAATAACAACAAGAAGGCTTGCTGGATCTGTGGATTGAGTAATCATTTGGGTCATGACTGCTGGCACAACCAACAAGGATCAAACCAGAATCAAAACAACAATAGTAGAGGTTGAGGTGGAAGATATCAAAGTAATTTTCAAAGAGGTAGACAAAGTCAAAGAGGAGGCTATGGTAGAGGTGGAGGAAGAAGTTGGGGACAGAATCAATCCTACAACACCACCTACTACAATTATGCAAATGACACACAGAATGAAAGTCATACATCATTAATGATGAACTCAATCAGCACATCAGATAAAGAAGATCTAAAGGTATTTTACATTGACTCTGGATGTTCTAATCATTTGTCAGGAAACATAGAATTGATGTCAGAATTGGAAAAAGGCATTTCTAGTCATACAGTTCAAACAGGTGATAATACAAGACATAGTGTACATTCAATTGGAAAAGTGAAATGCAAGAGTGGAGCAGATTTACTAACCAATGTTTTGTATGTTCCTACAATACCTAAAAACTTGATTAGTGTGGGACAGATAGTTGAAAAAGGTTTTCAAGTCAGGTTTACAAATGAAGGAGTGTTTGTTGAAGATCCAGAGAATGGATATAATCAGATTGTCTGTGGTAAGAAAGAAGGTAGACTCTTTACTTTAAGAGTACAAGGGAACAATTTTCAAGCTTTGCTCACACATGGTGAAGGAGTGATTACAGAACTTGATCTCTGGCATAAGAGATTAGGCCATTTCAATGAAAGAGGAATTAAGGCTATGGTTGAAAATCAGTCTGTACTAGGATTACCAAATGTGCAGAGTCAACATATGGTTTATAAATGTGAAGCATGTCAAATGGGTAAAGCACACAGGTTACCATTTCAGAAGAAAGGATTCAAACATGATGGAGTACTTGAGCTCATTCATACAGATGTATGGGGACCAACAAAAGAAGGATCTATCAGTGGCTCAAGGTACTATGTTCTTTTTAATGATGATGCTACAAGATGGATAACATTATATGTTTTGATGGAAAGATCAGAAGTGTTTGGAGCCTTCAAGCATTTTCATGCATAGGCAGAGAGAGTCACAGGTCAAAAGCTTAAAAGACTGAGGTCTGATGGAGGGGGAGAATACTTCTCCCAAGAGTTCAATGATTATCTTTGGAATGCAGGTATTAAGAGAGAAATAACTTGCAGGTATACACCACAACAAAATGGTGTAGCAGAAAGGAGAAACAGGACTTTGGTTGAGTTTGATAGAGCTATGCTGAAGGAGAAGAACTGTCCAAATTATCTTTGGGCTGAGGCTGTAAATACAGCTACATATCTTGTGAATAGATTACCATGTGCAACTCTCAATGGAATGACTCCATATGAAGCTTGGTGGGGTAAGAAACCAACACTAGATCATTGTAGAGTGTTTGGATCAATTACATATGCTTATGTGCCATCACAACTAAGACATAAACTTGAACCAAAGGCAGAAAAATATGTGTTCATTGGCTATGATGAAAAGCAGATGGGTTACAAGTTGTGGAATCTTCTAACCAAACACTTTCTTGTTTCTAGAGATGTTACATTTGATGAACAGAAAAGTTGGTATGCAGATCAAAGTCATACAGCTGAAGAATTTGAAGAAGAGGTAAGAAGATGTGAGAAAGGAAAATCAATTGTGCAGGTGAATAGAGATGAAGACTATATGCAAGCAAGTACATCCTGAAGTGGATTAACAAGAAGGAATGAAGAAGCTCCTATATTTGATGAAGAGGGTATCCAGACACATATGAAGAATGTGAACCAAGAAGGTCAAGTAGGACTAGAACAACCAGAAAGGTATTCTTATGATACTTCTTACATAACTCAAAAGAACTATGCATATATGGTGAAAGATGATGAAGAGGCTGAGAACTATGATGAAGCAAAAGGTAAGAAGCAATGGGAAGAAGCAATGAAGGAAGAATTCAATGCACTAGAGGAGAACAAGACATGGGAACTTGTTCCTAAACCAAATGGTAAGAAAGTAATTGGAAAGAAATGGGTTTATAAAGTGAAGAAGCTTGCAGATGGAAGTATAGCCAGATACAAAGCTAGACTGGTGGTGAAAGGGTATGCCCAAACCTATGGCATAGATTATGATGAGACATTCAGTCCTGTAGCTAAGATGTCAACTATAAGGACAATCATTGCTATTGCAGCTTCAAAAGGATGGACTCTAAGTCAATTGGAAATAAAGAATGCATTCTTGAACAGAGGAAGGTACAATCTACATTTGTATTTATGTAGATGACATTATAATCACAGGTACATTAGATGAAGGAATCAAGGAGGTAAAGATATTACTTGAAAAAGAATTCAACATCAGTGATCTAGGAAAGTTATCATACTTTCTTGGTATGGAAGTCACCTATACAAATCATGGCATATATGTATAGCAGGAAAGGTATCTTCTGAATCTATCGAAGAAGTTTGATATGGAAAATTGCAGAGAGGCTTCAACTCCACTTGAAGTTAATCACAAGATCAGTAAATATGATGGTGCAGAATACAAAGATATGAGGAAGTATCAATCTCTTGTGGGTAGTTTGATTTATGCTACACTAACAAGACCTGATCTTAGTTATGCAGTGGGAGTTTTGTCACAATTCATGCATTGTCCAAAGGACCCACATTGGATTGCAGGTCAAAGAGTTCTCAGATATATCAAAGGAACTATAAAGGAAGGATTATATTATCCTTTTACATCAGATTTGAAGTTGAGAGCCTATAGTGATTCAGATTGGGTAGGTAATCAAGATGACAGGAGATCAACTCATGGTTACATGATATACATTGGTGATAAGCTTGTAAGTTGGTGTTCAAAGAAACAACATACAATAGCATTATCATCAACTGAAGCTGAGTACAAAGGACTTGTGGAAGCAGCTAAGGAGGTCATATGGATGCAGACATTGTTCAAAAGCTTGGGCATTGATCAAGGTACACCTACAATACATGGAGATAATATGAGTTCACTTTATCTTGCAGCAAATCCAGTTTTTCATGCAAGGACAAAGCACATAGAGATATATTATCATTTCCTGAGAGAAAAGGTAATGCAGAAAGAAATAAAAGTGGAGTACATTTCTACAAAAGATCAGATAGCAGACATAATGACAAAGAGCTTGGATGGTGTGAAGACTAGCAGATTCAAAAGCATGGCAGGAGTGAAAGAAAAGAAGATGATATGAAGAAACAAGGAATGTCAATTAGTGATTGAGGGGGAGCTGTTGGAGAAACACTCACTAATTAGACATGTATTTGAAGGTTAAAGCTTTAGAAGAAAATCACATGCCTATGTGAAGGGACAAATTCACAAGTGTATTATATTTGTAAAGTTAGTTCACTTTAGTTCTAGAAGTTTTTTAAAAGTCAATGAGAAAATCTATATAAGTTAGTTTGTATTAACTGACACGATGAGAGAGAAGAAGTGGAAGAGAGTGATAGAATGTGAGAAGGAGTTCATTTTGTATAACTGAGTATAGTCGAGCTTCTCTGAGTGAGAAAGCATCTGTAAAACTTCTGAGTTTTTCATAGCTATGAGAAGAAATAGTTAAACTTCTGTGTATGAGACTCTCTCCATCATCTCCATGCTTGTCTACTGTGAAATGATTTCAAAAGTTCAAGTTTTCCAAGCAACTCGATGCCTGGCATCGAGCTTGTGCTCATAAGTCTGTGTTTTATTTTTTGAGTTCTAACTCCTGCTAAATCTTCTTGAAAAGATGATGTTTGTGGAGCAACTCGATGCCTGGCATCGAGTTTCAGCATAAAGTCGATGCCTGGCATCGACTTCCCACATAAAAGTGGTCTTGTTCATGTGTGTGTTCAAGGGGGTAATTCTGGCACTGAAAAAGTGGCTAAAAAAGCTGAAAGTCAATGCAAGGCATCGACTTTTGGTTGCAAGTCGATGCTATCATCGAATTTTCATTTTTAGACACTTAGAATTACTAAAGGAGGTGAAATTTCTAGTTTTGGCAAGTCATATAGGGTGATCTTGTGAAGGCCATAACTTGAGTTCTAGAGATCCGTTTCTTGCATATGATAGCTTGTTGGAAAGATCTACTCTTTTACTTTCATCCACTAAAATATCTTGGAGAAATAATATTGGAGCTAAGAGAAATTAGCAAAATAGTAAAGGTATGTCATTTCAGTGATTGGAAAAATTTGAAGAAGTAAAGTTCTTGGTTTTGGCTATCATTTCTCAAAGTTTTGAGTGGCAATGAGTTAATGGTGACCATAGAGGTGTTCTAGTGTCACATTAATTCATTTCTTGTGGTGTTTTACACATAAAAAAGATTTACTGCAAATAGGAAAGCAAAGGGACTGTACTTTTCAGTGAATGTTGGAGATTGTTTTTGTTTGTCAATCCATTATGGTCAAGTCCATTTTTTAACTGGTAAAATTTGCAGACTCGGGTGTGCAAGAAAGGATTTCAAACAACCTTAGCAAGGTGATCACAGAGCTTGGGCGAGCGCGTCCTGGGCTCAACTAGCACTCAAAAGGCAAAGAGCTTGAGCTTGGAAATTCTCTTAACTGCCTTAGTCAATTCCTAGCTTAGGCTAAGAACGCACAATATTGGAAGTAAGTTAGGGTGATGATAGGCACGAGACAAGTTGAAGACTATCTAAGTAATCAAGTTCAAGTTAAGAGATAACCTGTGCATGTGATGATAACCTTAAAGGAAAGAACTAGATTTTATTGCGAACAACTTCAAGTGCGAAAAAACACTTAAGTATTCTTGACGACGCAAAATCAGATAAGATCATAAACACAATAACAAAATAAAAAGGATCCAGGGAGTGATAAAAAAGAATCAGCAACGAGGTTGTACCTTGGGTAAAAATTGGGATTGTTCACTCAAGCATATGAACCTTAGATCAGGATGACATCTAGAGAGAGATAGACAAAGCCTTAGGTCTTCAGAGGTGAGTCTCTCCCACACTATTAGATCTTGAGCCTAGTAGTTGAGTGCTCATCCACACTACCCTAGCTCTGAAACTAGTGAATCAAAGATGTCTCACGGTATGGAGAGACCCACAAGAAGTTTAGGAGTGGCCTACTTACAAAAGGTCCAAGGTCCTTACAAGACTCAACTGGAATACCTTAGGACCAACCGATTAGGTGCTTGCATCAATGACGATAGCCTAAGAGATCCGTGGTCCAGATTAAAAATCCTGATCAAGCCATTGGACTAGAACATCCAGCAGTCAAGTTCAAAAATGGAGCATACCTGGACAAAGAAGGAACCATGTACGTAGTCACCAATCACCTAGACAGGACATAAGAATTTGGAAATGTGATTCCAGAAACGGACATAGGTGACATAGAGCAAGGGAACATAGGAAGAGAGCCCAGAACCCCTCGCGGTAAATCAGTCTTGACGAGAATCATCAATCATGAGTGGGTTCATGAGGACAATAAGAGCATAGATCTGCTCTTAAACTGAGAGACTGACGAAGCTTTTTGGAGGTATAAGCTTGGCCAGCCAAATGAGGTAGGAACACTCATGATCTATGAGTTCAAAGACCCTGATAGTCCAGGCAAAATGACCTACCTAGACAACAACTACAGAGAGGGTCTTCGTGGTCACAGAGCATGGAAGGCACGCCTACACTTGGAAGGGAGGGTTTGTGTTTCCCCATCCAAGATCTAATGCATCCTATAGTCACCAAGGAGCTGGGACATCCCAAGCTCATGGGGCTCACAGGGACAGAAGTATAGATAGGCCAGAAGTGAGATTTACCAACCCATTGGGAAGAAAAAGGACGAGAATGGAGATGGATGGAGTGGAAATTGAGAGACCTAGAGACCCAAGAAACCAAAGAAATGCTGATGATTTTCCTTTGCCAAGGCCTAGGGAACACACTAGAACCTTGAGGCTTACGCAGGTAGTTAAGTCCATGAAGAACTGCTTTGATGGCTCTTGATACCCATACGATCATGTGGCCGAATTTAGGCAAGTCTTGAGAGCTGAACAAGTTGAGGACCTATTCACGCAATACAATGTTTTTGGTCTAACCCTTAGGAACATAGCCCTTACATGGTTTCAACCACTACATGAGAGGCAGTTCAGGAACATAGACCAACTTCTAGAGGCCTTCATTATCGAATTCTCTAAGAGTGGTATACGGCATAATACTCCCTCACTGATTCATAGTTTCAAGCAGACACCTCAAGAGATGGTTAGACTGGCAAGAAGAAGGTTTAGGTGATACCTAGAGAGATGTCCTGTTCCAGAGTTACCGACTCCAGCCAAACAAGTGGCTTTATTCTTAGATGGATTGCTGAGTACCAAGTTGAGATCATATGTGTACCTGACGGACCCTAGAACCATAGAAGAATGTGTAGGCATGTGCATAGACATAGAGGATAATCTTGGAGAGGATCTGAAACTGCTCACCAAGGTGTAGCAGGAGGCCACTTTGGACCAGACCATGTGATTAAGGCAACCCTATTTGTAGGCTTGTGGTGGCCAACTCTTCACATGGATGCACATACCTATGTGAAGAGGTGCGATGTTTGTCAGCAAACTCAATATCCTATACACAAAGATGAGATGCCACTGAGACCTATGAAGGGTGGACATGCATTCTCTAAGTGGGGAATAGACTTTGTAGGTCCTATTAATCCCCTAGCTAAGAGTTCCCATGCGGAGGATATCATTGTTGCCACTGATTATCTGACCAAGTGGGTAGAAGTAAAAGCCACAACAAAGAACGATTCTCAAACGACAGCTAAGTTCTTATTTGAGAATGTGTTCACAAGATACAGGCTACCTATAGAGCTAGTAAGTGATAGAGACACTCACTTCTTGAATGAAGGTATTGAAAACCTTCTCCAAGAGTTCTTGGTGATACACAAGAAGTTTGCCCCCCTATCATCCACAAGCTAATGGGCAAGCCAAAAGCACCAATAAGATTCTATGCAATGTGCTGACCAAATTAGTGAATAATAAACACTCTGATTGAGACAAACAGCTACACCATGCTGTTTGGGCATATCGAGCTGCCTACAAAATGGTACTCCAAGCCACACCCTTTCAGATGGTATTTGTCCAAAATGCAGTACTACCATTGGACTTCTTGATACCTACACTCAAAGTAGAACAAGAGCATGAGTGGACAGGGCATGAACTCTCTTCAAGGATCTTTGATCTTGAACTATTAGGTGAAACGAGACTGAGAGCTGCCACAAGGATTTATGCAACTAAGAAAAGACAAAAGGCATACTTTGATGGCCATGTGAAGGATAAAGGCTTGAAGGCCGGAGACTTAGTTTTGGTGTATACCCTGAAACAACATGCAAGAAAGCTAGAGAAGCATGGCCTAGCCACCTTAGAAGGCGATATCCTATCAAGTTATATTAGTGGATGCCGAGTCAAATATATCAAGCACCCCTCACGGAGGAAATGCTTAATCGACTTAATACTGCCAAGAAACACAAAGAAGAAGAAAAACGAATCCAAGAAGAAGCGCATGTAGAAGCTTTGGAACGCATTCAAAGAATGAAATTGAGAAGGCAAGGTAGAGATCAGCCTAGTACAGATGCCTATGCAGCTCCAAGGTATCACATGGCTATGTGTGAAGTCTCAGGTGTAAGTTCCCATAGAATCATTGACCAACTTCCTTTTGTGACTTTGGACATAGGACAAGGAAATGGTGCAAGGACCATATGGGCCTTGATTGACTCAGGTGCAGCTACTAGTGCGGTTAGACTTTCTTACTATCAAGAGTTGAAATTAAGTGTCAATCCTATAGAAGCATACCTAATAGGATTGGGAGGTGTCGAAACTTCCCCTATACATTCAAGATGTCCTAATGACAGTTAAGGTGTGTGTCAAGATGAGTATCTCATTGAACCTCTTATCTTGGGTCAAGACTGGATATATGATCATGCAGTCAACCTTAACCTAAGAAGTGGACTTATTCAGGTTTGGGTAGGTCAAAATCGCATTACCATCGAATTAGAAAATCAAGCACTCAAGGAAATAAGAAAGGAACCAACTCCTGGTCCTTCCAAGAGTACACATGAAGATAAATATGTTGTTCTTGTCCAAAACTCTGTGATGCAGAGGGATGATGTTTTCAACCATGAAGCTAAAGATAAGATGGAACTCCCTTCTTTTCCAAAAGTGATCAAGACATGGCAACCGAAGGAGTATGGAATGCGGAGGAAGCAGGCGACCTACGCTCAAAGCCAAAGGAGAGTATGAAGCAAGGTGTCTCAACCAACAAAACAAGTATGGGTACGGAAAGGCGAGCATCCTTTGGCAGCCAAGCTAAAGTCTGTCACTAAACGTCATGCTCGAAAGAAACGACAGGACACTAATATGAAATCTTTCACAGATTTGCCCACAAAAGTTACACTCATCTGGGTTCCCAAGAAGTCGAGGAAGGCCGACCCACAATCAAGACAAATTTGGGTGCCTAAGGCTTGCTTGCAGGCTCAAGTAGACACCCATAAGCTTCATGAGACACGGCTCCATTCACACACACTCCCACATGTCACATTGTAAAACCACACATTGCATTTGGTGACAAAAAGCTTGTAATAAACCCCCGGCCCCAATTTGTAAACTCACCTCCACCTACTAACTACATCATCCTCACACTACATCGTTCCACTTAGCTCATAGGACTATTCATTCATTAACTACACACACAATCATCAAGCACCAACTGACTCACTAACTTGTCACGGTGCCTCATGTTAATGTTGTAATGGGGACAAACGGTCATATCTTTCCACTACAATGTTAACATGTGCTTCTATATTCTCACAGAATCGTCAAGCAAGAAGTAACACGACAAAAGCAACAAGAACAAGTTCCCAGGTGGGATCCAACACCCAAATAGTGGAGATTAAAACTCTCCTCCTTGAACCACAACTAACTGAGAGGCCTCAAGAACTCAGTGCAGTGCATGTCCTTCCAATTCAAGACCCTCCACAGGGGCACACATCACAAGTTGACAAACATGCACATTGGTCCAGTGACATCACAGGTCCATTAGGAGAGGGCACATTCTTCTGGGAAGCTGAAATATAATTTAATGCCAAGTGGGGAAGGTACCATTTCTTTACTCGTGAGTTCAAAAAGTATCAAGATGCAGAAGTAATGAGGTTAGTATGGACCAAAGCTAGCTTGGACAACTACTTTAGAGCACAATTACCTAAGCCTGATTTTCTGCACTATTTTTACATGATCAACACTATCACCCCTAGCAGGCCAAAGGAGGAGATAGTACCTTTGTGCTCCCGTCATTAACACTAGGCCATTGACTAAAAAGATTTAAACTTACCCTCAACTTAGTACGGGAGGCCCTGGACATGAAACGTATGCACATTCCAACATAAAAATAAACATTGATTTCGGGAAGAATGAAGCACAAAGATCTCAAAAAACTGAAGGATTTGGTAGCCATGACACCAACCATCGCCCTCCATTTACGCACAATCATGTAGCACTTCACCTTCCCGGCTCAAGAACACTTCACCATGCCACCAAAGAGAATTTGGTTCAGCTTGTACTTGGCGGAGACAGAAAATCTCACACTCAATCTACCCCACTGGATCATTGATCAAATTCACTTAGCACATTAGCACTGTAACAAGAAACATAAGAATGTGCTTCATGGATGCTGCACGCTTACACGGATCATTTATAGGTGCTTAGCTTACGATGTGCCAATTCAAAGAGCATTGGTGTGGTCTAGAGCCCAAGAGTTCCAGAGACGGCCATGAACAATAGGGCCACCATCTAAGAAAATGAGAGGAGCAATCCAAATATTGTATGCACCGGCAAGGGGTGCCACCCTCACACCAGATGTGACACCACCTCAAACAAGATGTCTTCACCCATTTACGATTCGCTTACCCAGGATCAGTGCAGAGGGGCCCAATCTTGTTTTCCTTCCGATTCCCTCTGACTTGGAGTTCCAAGAGGGCAAAGAAATTGCCAGGATGATCAATGAGGCTAATCTTGAGACTGAGGAAGATCATGCCCGAGGACTGCAACCAACCATAGGGACCTCAGCTCCTACCCAACCTGAAATAGTGGAAGTAGATGAAGATGAAGAAGAGACCGATGAAACATAATCAGACGAGGAACACAACTAGGAGCAAGAGGAAACTTCAGAACTAGTGGGCACCCCAGCCTATACGACACAGATCAAAAGATTCTATGAGACCATGAAAAGAGTCCAGGAGCATCACGAGTTGTCAATAGAAACAAGGAAGTTACTAATAAGTCAAATGTTACGAGAAGAAGGAGTAGACAAACAGTTTATTGAGTCCTTGAACCTTCACGGTGATGCGCTTGGTCTGGATGAGGACATTCATTTGGCTATTGCTCACATTCATCATTTTGAGCAACGAGTGCCTACCCACCCCCTTCGCTCCGAGAAGCAAATTCACATAGATGTATCGGCACCAGGAGAAACCACACAGATGGAAGAACACCATGAGGCACTGCTATCACCACACTCCTCACCTCTCACTACACACTTCACTTCTCCCCACAACACCACCACCCTAATCTCCACCACCACCACACACATTGTAGAAATTCCTCCTTCCTCTAGCACCCAACTTGGAGGGGTTGCCATACCTACATTCACAACATTGTTCACCGACATCACATCCACTGCACCCTTCGTTCCCATTTAGATGGTCACACACACTTTTGAGACCATGGAAACATCACCAGCCACAGCACCACTCCCTCCCCCCACACTCCCACAATCTCCCATACCCCCTCCCCCCACATCACCTCTTGTTTCCACTTCATTCATGATCCCTTTCCCCTTTCCCATTCCCCCTACATCCTCCACTTTCCCAACATCCATAAATGTAAATAATATTTTTTCTACATTGCATCAATGTATATATCAGCTGTAGAACGAATATCAGACCTTAGAAGATCATCATTGCCATATAACTACAGACCATCATCAATTACAAAAGCGGCTTGCAGCCCTAGAAGAAGAGAACACCGACCTAAATCAATGTTATACTACACTAGAACACGCCCATCTGGCCCTATTGGAGGCTCCTCAACGAGCAGAATCTTCTGAAGTTAAAAAGCTAGCCATCATAATCTGACATTACTAAGGAAGCACATGGCCACTGCTCTAGAAGAGAACAAACGACTTCGAAAACAAAACGAAGAGAACCTAGAGGCAACAATGGAAGGCTCCCCTCAGGAGATGGACCGAGAAAGGTTTAAAGCTATCCCTTCAGAGACCATGAAAACCATTCTTGAAAGCTATGCTGATCTTCTGGCAGCGCATGATGATTTGGAAAAAGAACGGGATACTCTTCGCAAACATCTAGCGGCGCAAGAAGAACAAACAAAGGTCACAGATTCTACATCAACTACGGAGGAGGTGAATGCACTAAGGGAACATGTCACTGAATTGTAAGGAAAATTACTTCAATACAAAAGACAACCCTCCCCGATCATAGAACCAAAACCGGAAGAGTTGGTGCCAATAGAAGTAGACGAGTCATATGAGGAACCTTATGTTCCTATGCCGATGCCGGGTGGCCAACAAACATCAGAAGGATTGGACACACTGGAAGTAGAAGCCCCGAAATGGCTGCAAACACTCGAAAAAATGGCCAATACACATGATGAGAGAGTGGTGGTGCAAATTCAATCATTGTCTAAAATTGAGGATACCATTATAAAATCAGAATACTTTCGACTCATGTCCCATCACCGATGGGTAGGCACACACGATGATCAATATGTGCCCTATTGCATGCTCCTAGTAGATTATAATGCAGAAATTCAATGACAATGTGGCAAGGCCCCAAGATTTACTACCCAATTTGGTGCCGACGACATACCGGAAAGAGCTACACAAGGGTCCATCTTCCAACCCACCTAGAGGCTTCGTTTACTAGAAACTTATCCAGAAATGGTTTGTACATGGAATAATATGTCACTCTTCATCAAATACAATCCATGCTATGTCCCAGTACTCAGAAGATGCACATGGTCAGATTTTTCCATGACTATGAAGAATGTTAAAGGCTGTGCGAAATGGCTAAATTACGTGTACCTAGCACCACCACGAGGACCGGCCACAGTAGCATACATGATATCCGCCATCCGCCACTGGGGTGTTAGACTATGAAATGTTCTTGATGTGATGGCACAGATGTGTATGAAAATATTCGAATTAATGCTGGTCACCTTCCGAACCTTCAAGAACATTAAAGACCCGTGTTTCTCCGGAGTCGATTTCACTGCAGGCAATCTCGACTTAGTATATGACATGAGCACAACCCCCTCCATTAATGTGATGTATGCCTGGCACACAAGAATCAAATACCTCCCAGCATGCTACAAACAAACTTTTGAGGAGATGTTCATTACACGGTTTTGGGAGTACCATTCTAAAATATTTGTCCCCAAACCCTCACATCTTCTGCAACTTTTCACTGTGGAGAGAACCTTACATTCTGAACAATTGCATCAGCCACATTTGGATGTTCCAGGGCCAATTGATTGGGATGCCTTACTAACAGATTTAGCAAAGGGATTGAGGCTAGAAGAGCATCATCTGGCTACGGATGTCGTTGAATACTATGTCAAACGTTCAGCCCACCAAGGGTCTGTCAAAGATGACAGACGCGAGAGAGGGGGGGATGTTGGTAGCATTCAAGGCACTCAAAGACCTACATGACAGGGAAGGCAACAAAGGGAGTCAAGGCAGAGAGAAAGAAAATGTAGGCAAGGCAGTCAACAAAGATCTGGCAAGTAGGCCATTCAGTTTTTTCCCAACTGAACCTCTTTGTAATAGTGATTTTCATCACTTCATGAACATTGTAAATACCATTTTATATAGATTCGACTCCATTTTGTTCAAGCCGAGGATTCCTCGAGCTTGAGGATTTTTAGAAGTATTTATGTACCAATTTTCATAATTTTTAGAGGACGTTTGAGCCTCCAAAATAGCCTAGGAACCTAATTTTTAACTAGGTTGGACACTAGGTCTGGACAGGACCAAAGATAGTCAAAAACTATAAAAAGAGCTAGAGAGCTCATTTTTGAGGTTAGCTTGTTGTAGATTTGAACTTTGTAAGAGAACTCTTTTGTAATGGAAGTTACTCATTTGTTACTCTCTTTGTTCTTATCGTGTGTGTGCATGTGTGTGCATGCTAGTGTGCTTCTCCATCACCATTTGTGCTTCTCCATCACCAATTGACAATAAGGGAGGTGCTACGCATCACTGAGCTACAATGAACATATGCTTCACACCCAAAAACGCAAATAAAATCATAATATGGAGGCTTCCCTGTCCATAACTCTTGTGCCACGTTCAGACCTTTGGTGTACTATTTGAAAGGTTAATCACATGAACTATAGTCAATACTTCTTCTACCCAAAAGCCTTGTGAAAGGTTTGCATGATGCACCATAGAAACTACTCTATCTTGAATAGTTCTATTCATCCTTTCAGCTACACCATTCTATAGTGGGGTATAAGGAGCTGTAAACTCTCTACAAATTCCTCTAGAGTGACAGAAAAAGCTAAATTCAAGTGAGGTATACTCACCCCCACTATCTGAACATAAAACCCTAAGCTTAGTTCCTTTTTCAGTCTCAACTGAAGCAAGCCATTTTCTAAAAGTAGGGAATACCTCATCCTTTGCTTTGATAGGATATACCTAGACTTTTCTAGTAGCATCATCTATGAAAGTGAAAAAATAAAGAGAACCACCTAATCACCTTGTGGGCATAGGACCCCACACATCTATATGAATGAGATATAAAGGCTGAATTGAAGAATCAACGTGCATCTTGTGCACATTCCTAGTTTGCTTTCCATATTGACAATGCTCACAAAATGAAAAATTGGAGAAAGATAACACATGTAAGTAGCCAGAACGAGAAAGATTTTCAATTCCACTACATGATATGTGGCCCAAAAGGCCATGCCAAATACAAGCCATAGGCTGTTGATTAACAGCTTACAAGTGTTTTTTCGGATGCAAATAAAGGATAAAGTGAGCCAACTTTGCTTCCTTTTGCAATAATCATATTGCCCTTTGATATGCAAAAGGACTCAGCATAGAACTCCACCTTGTAACCAAAGTCATCAAGTTGACCAACTGACATCAAACTATGTGATACTTGAGGTACATGGTGTACATTATGCATAGTAAACTTTGAACCATCAGTAAACTGCACAACCACATCTCGATCTCAGCCACACTAGTAAGAGTCACCAAGTCTCATGGTACCAAGAGACTTTGTTGCATAATTAGAGAACTCACATGGAAAGAAGCACTAGAATCTAGCAGCCACATATGGGAAAGAGAATCAGCTATAAGATCCTCAATTGGCACAGTGGTATCAAGCATCAACACATTAACATCATCAAAAATAGCATTAATTTCTTCAATCTTCATAGTCAAAGTAGATGGTACAGGTAGCTATTTAACATGCCCATCAACATTCTATCCTTTACCTTTAGCATTCTTTAATGGATAACAATCTTTCTTCATGTGTCCTTTGTTATGACAATAATGGCATTTGATATCCTTCTTCCTTGATTTACTTCTACTCTTATTTCGTTGACCATTCTTTTCCTTATTCTTGCTCCTGCCACATTGATTCTTTCCTTGGTAAGAATCATGAACAATCTATGCATCTCCACTCTGAGTGCCAACCATAGATTTTCTACAAATCTCCCCACTCAAGAGTGCCAAACATATGTCATCATAGACCAGTTTAGCACTAGGTGCACTATTGTTAATAGTTGTGCAAAATGTATCCCCATGATGATGGCAAGGTGCATAACAACAAAACTGCTTTCATTTCAATATCCCTATCCATTTTTTGAGCCTGTAACTCGGAGAATATGTCATCAAACTCTTTTAGATGAGTAGCAACACTATCTATGTCCATCATGCAAAGGTCATATAATTTTCTCATCAGATACACTTTATTTGATGTCCTCTCTTTTTCATATGTATTGCATAACTTCTCCCAAAACTCCTCTACACTTTCACAGTCTAATACTATAAAGTAAACATTATCTGCCAAGTGCAATGGAATGGTAGACCTGGCCATTTTATATAACTCATCCCATTCATCTTCATCCATGTCAACATGCTTCTTTGAGATTCCATTTACTGGCTTCCATTACCTCCTCTGAATCAACACATCTTTAGTCTGATTCTTCCATAGAGCAAAGATTGTGCCATCAAATTTTCAGATCTCAAAATGGTCTTTGCCCTGCAAGTTATAGCTTCTCCTCAGAACACTGGCACTAGACCCTGATCCACTAGATGTGCCTGAAACCTCTGATGCCATGATGGTAGAGAACCGAATATAATGATAATGGAACTAAAAGAGTCCAAACGCCACTAAGGCTGAAATGAGGATGACCAAGTTCTAATTCTAGAAGAGAATTCAGTAGTCTTCTCAAAAAAATAAATTAATGAATAGTAATGACCAACCAAAAGGTTTATGTGAGAATAAATATGGTCACACCAATAGGTCTATCAAGGAGTAAATCGACCACTATATAGTTGACAAAACCAAAAATTTGGAAAAATTTTGCCAGAGTATCCTCTACAAAATGAGCATATGATCAGTGTCAAAATCTCATAAAACTACAAGTCCTATCATGTTTACATGCATATTGAGTCACTGGCTTCACTGCATATAATCAATCACCCAAAAGAAGCCAACTAGGCGAATCGACCACCTATGAACAACTATCATACATCTCCTATGACAAGGCTATGTAAGTCTTCCACCTACATCGCTGAAGAGACCCCAACATCTATGTGTCTCCCAATTAAGAAAACCTCACCATGACCCTCTTTATCAAATGTAACCGCTATATCATTGACCACATGGATGTACATAAGTGGTATCCACATAAGCATACATAGTGTGTATGTGCTCAATATATGCAGTAAAATGGCAATAAAAGGCTGAATTCCTTGCCCAAACACTGGACAACAACACGTGCAAGTGTCTGTCAACTTTTTTCGTTAGGATCAAAAAACCTGCATAACTTGTGATGGCTACTCCCACCACAACTAAAACCTTTCAAGAAACCTGTAGATTAACTAGTGTGGCTGAAAACGCAGCCCAAAAGCTGAACATTCATTGTCAAAGAAGTACAAAGAACACTCTTCTTGATGTTCTTGGACCTCTATGAAGAGAACAATGCATGAAAGTACCCCAAAATGGCTCCAAAAATGCTTCAAAAATAGGATTTGAAAGCAAAGAATGAAGCTTTGAGGGACCAAAACATGTTCAAGGTAATATTAACCTTAGTATTTTCCCTTCTTTAGACACCACAAGAGTTTAGCTTAGTGGCAAGAGACTGCCATGGTTAAGCAAGCTTTGGGGGGAACAGCACTGGGCTCGGTGACCTCCCGGGAAATACCAAGAACCTCTATCTTCCTTGATCACTAAGGTCCTCCCTCGTGTGTAGCCAACGGTGCCGATTGTGACTTCGATGAATTGGATGACAAGGTATGCCAAGGTCACCACCTTAGGCATAAGCCTTGGGTGTGTGGGCTGGTGCTCGCTTCGCTCACACAAAAAGGAACAGAGCTTTTGCATCGAAATGCTTTGATAAGAGTGAAATAGTTCAATGGCGATGCACGACAGTGCACTCTCATTCTCAAGAGCTCCACGATGATATTCTCGAAGTAGAAAACTGAGCTGCTAGTGCCGCATGAAGTATTCCACATAGAGGCTGCAGAATACACAAAGAAACACAATACACAGGGAGCATGAACATAGACATCTTAGCTGTTACAAATGTGGTCCAACTTACAGTCTATGGATGACCAAGCCACTTTATGTTTTATTAAAGAACATATAAAAAAGTATCCAGTGGCCATTTGGCCTTTCACATGGACACTAATGGTAATAAATATTTCTCCCATGACTTTTATTCCTATCTCCAAGAGAGAAAGATCAAAAGGGAAATCACCATCATATACACTCTTGAGCAATGGAGTGGTAGAGAGAAGGAACATGACAATTTTGGAGATTGTCAATGTTAAATGAAAAGATACTCCCCAACTGCTTGTGGACAGCGGCAATATCAACAACTACATATTTGGTAAATAGACTTCCATCAAAGGCTTTGGATGGAATGATCCCATATGAGGCATGGAATGGAAGAAGACCTAACCTTGATCCTTGCAAGATCTTTGGGTGCATTGCATATGTGCACATCCCTTCACAAATTAGAGGCAAAGTGGACCCTAAGGCATAGAAATCCATCTTCATTGGGTATGAACTTAAAGGTTATAGGTTGTACAATCCAAGCAACAAAGGTTTCATTGTCAGTAGGGATGTTGTGTTTGATGAAAACAAATCATGGTTTTAAGATGATTGCAAGAAAATCAAACTACCTTATGACTTAGAGGAGGACTTTCCAACTTTGTCAAAGAGGAATGAGGACACACTTGAATCGTCAAGTGATTGTAAAGATGATTATAAGACTCCCAGGAGAGAGATCAACTCTTGAGACTCTAAAGATAAAGCCAAAGTGAAGGGGTTGCGGGATGTGGTAGAATCACCCTCACAAACAATTAGAAGGTCAACTAGAGAGAAGAGGAAGCAAAAAAGGTATGACTATGATACTTCATTAGTTACCAAACTCTCTATATACCTAGCATGGGACTAAAAATCTGAGAAGCCCTCATCATATGAGGAAGCAAAGAAGAAGCCTGAATGGACGAATGGAGGAAGAGATTGATGCCTTACAAGAACATCAAACTTGGGAATCGGTGCCCAAGACTCCATCTATGAAAATCATAGGTTCAAGATGGATATACAAGGTAAAGAAAAATTTTGATGGGTCTATAAATAGGTACAAAGCAAGAATCATGAACAAAGGTATGCACGAACATAGTGACTTGATTATGAAGAAACTTTGTTGAAAAGATGCCAACCATGAGGGTGCTTATGAGTGTGGCAGCTTCCAATGATTGGAAGATATACAAAATGGATGTACTATAATCTGGCATCAGAGATCCCAGACAGGTTTGGTGGATCAGGGTCTAGTGCCAGTGTGTTGCAGAGAGCTACAAGAAGAGAAACAGAGAAAAGAGAAGAAAAAGAAGGCCCCAATTTTTTTTCAAAATTCAACATATTTTTTTGTCAAATATCCATCTTGTAATATACTCCACTCATGTAAATGCACTAGAGGAGTCCTCTAGATGCATATCCAAAAAGATTTGTAACATTACCCTTGAAAAATAGTAGGAATTTTTGCTTTATTAATAAAGTGCCAGTCTCTTGTGTGAAAGGACCAATTTTAGGGCACATGTATATAAGTCATTTTGTGACTCTTTGTAAAGAATTTTTTCCATTGTGAAAAGAGGGAGCGTAAAATTTCGAATTTGCCTCTTCTTCCTCATATATCTCCTTACTTGTGAGCTTTCATGTATGTTTGTAGCTTGAATTGAGTGCATGGAAGTGTTGTTTATCCATTTCATTGCTTTTCTGAAGAGTGTAATGTGTGTGTGAAGCTTGAGAAGGTGTGTGGTGTGACTAGGAGAGTTTGTAGCTCTGTTTTTTGCCCATAACTTGAAGCAAGATTGTCAAAATTGGACAATAGTAATACTATTCGAAGCATCTCATTGAGAGCTTTGAAAAGAGCCTGCTATTGACTATATTCTGAGTTTGGAGTTGAGAGAAAAGTCTATTTTCGTGTTTGCTATTATTTTAAGCATTTCAACACCATTTTCACTTGTGTAGTTGATGTATGTGATAGATTGCATTCATCTGCATTCAATGTTAGCTATTCCACTTCATTGACCATTGCTTGAGTATGCATCGTCATACACTTGGTTAGGTTTATGATACTTCTCGGATTGATAATTTAAATGTGTGATCATCCCCACTATATGCACTTGTTGGTGATAGAGGTATAGCCTCTTTCATTGCAAGTCCCTAAGTCATTGCTTAGGTACACACATTTTTTGGCACCGTTGTCGGGGAAGTACAATTCCAACCGAGGTACTTGTGTGATGGTAAGAGCTTGTAGGTGAAGGTATGAGTTTCGAAGAGGTAATCATTCTGCTTTTGCAAGTCATTTCTCATTGCACTTATTACTTCACACTTTGAAAGTGCGTGTAGTAAGTTGTTAGACCTAGGGAAGTGAGAGTTAATGAGTAGGAGTAGAGAGTAGAAAGGAAGGAGGAGGACTAGATTAGGTAGGTAGATTTCCCAAAATACCAAGAAAATTTTCATTTCAGTACCTTTTTAGCCTTGGGTTAGTTCCACGGTATAAAAACCAAAAAGTTTCCATTCAATAAGTCACTTCTGCTCCTGCAAGCATCGTGAGAGAACTCACGATCTGTATCACCAAGCATGTATTGTGGAGGTTCTAGGCTATAGGGAGTTGGTGGTGTGAAGAACTTGAGGAGAATAGCAAGAAGGTGAGATCCATACACCTTGAACACCAAAAATTAAGTAGAGGACACCTAAGAAGGGAAATCATAGATGATCGGTATTGTGTGGTTTGGAGAGAGGAAAAATCATTTTACAAGCACTTAGGGCCGACATGGAGACCACAAGGAGCATATTCACATAAAAGTTTCCTAAAAAAGTTTTGCATTTGAGGGAGAAAAGCCCAAGTATCATGATCATTTGAGTTCAAGTATCATGATATTTGATTTCTCATGCATCGGGATACCTGGTAGGTGTCAGACATTGATCCACACGGATTAGTGCATGTGATCCACAAGGATTATCCTATTTGATCCACAGGGATCAGTCCATGTGTGTGAGGGACAAGGGCCAGCTAGCCAAGGTCCCAAGCTCAGGGGATACCCTAAGGTACTTTGGTAGTAATGGGAATAAGTGTGAACATGTGGCCATCATGCATCCTATTACTATCAAAGTAGTTCCCATTACTACCAAAGTACATTAGCGTATCCCCCGAGATTGGGACCTTGTAGTAATGGGAATAAATGTTGCATGATGGTCACATGTTCCCACTAGACTATTCTAGATCATAATTGGGATAGTGTATCCATGGACTTCATAGTCAGGTTACCATGGACCCAAAGGAAGTGGGATACTATCCTAGTTGTGGTAGACAGATTGATGATCCATAGGGATCATGACTTTGGTCCATAGGGATCAGTTCATACGTATGTAGGAGACGATAGAAACTCCACACAGGGATTAGAGTAATAGACATTGATCCATAGGGATCAATGCACTTGATCCGCATGGATTATTGATCCACAGGGATCATTGATCCACAGGGGTCAGTCCATTTGATCCACAGGGATCAATCGAGTTGATCCACAAGGAGCAGAGTTGTTTATCCAACATGTCTTCAGATTGCATGGATTGTCGACATCCATAGTTTCTGATAGGGATGTCAGATTCACAAGATCGAGTCAGACAGATTGGGATAGTTATTTGCCACTAGTTGAGTTTGCTTATAACAATAGACCTCAAAAAGTGATTGGTATGTCTACTTTTTAGATGAGCTATGGCATGAATCCCAATGCTCCTAGTATCATAGGCATGCCACAACAATGTCCTAGTGCTTTGGAGTTCTCAGTGAATGTCCAAGCAAACTTAGAAATAGCCAAAGCCAAGATGTAGCAAGTCGCTAATAGGGTTAATGAGTATACTGATAGGGAGAGATCTCCTAGATCCTTTGAGGAGGGAGACAAAGTCTTTCTTCAAGTACCAGCTAGGTCAGCCTCCTTATCCACAGGGAAGTGTAGTAAGCTATCACCAAGGTTTTGTAGACCTTGGAAGATAGTTAAAAAGCACGGATCATTCTCTAGACAAGATACTAGATCAGAGACAGAAATGATTGAGGAATCGTGTCATCCAAGAGTATGTAGTAGCCTGGAGAGGAATACCACTTACTGACACTACTTGGGAATCAGAAGCTCTGGTTCACAAGTACTTTCCCTCATTGATCATTGAGGACAATGATCTTTAGAAGGTGGAGAGAGTGTCAGACATTGATCCATAGGGATCAAAGCATGTGATCCACAGGGATCAGTTATTTGATCCACAGGGATCAGTCCAATTGTGTGAGGGACAAGGGCCAGCTAGCCAAGGTCCCAAGCTCGAGGGATACCCTAAGGCACTTTGGTAGTAATGGGAACTACTTTGGTAGTAATGGGAATAAGTGCTGCATGATGGCCACATGTTCACACTAGACTATTCCAGATGATTGCTATTTTTAGTAGTACAACATTGCTATTTTTAGAGTACAAGAGGGTATATATGGATGGGAGGAGAGTCACACACACATAATTCAAGTCTTTGTCTCATAATGGTATCATGTATCGCCAATACCTATACTCCCCATGTATTAGGATACCTAGGTATTGTATATCATTGGGTCGAGTATCATGATACGTGAGTATCGTGTATCGTGATCATTCAAGTATCATGTATTGTGATACGTGAGTATCGTGTATCGTGATCATTCAAGTATCATGCATCATGACTCTTGAAGTGTCATGTACCGTCCAAAATCAAGCATCATGCATCATTACCTATTGTGTATCTTGTATCATGGCTTACGTCCAGTATCATGTATCGTTTACTTGGAGTATCATGTATCATGGAGGATTAAGTATCGTGTATCATGGTAGTCTAGGTATCATGGAACATACAAGTATCGTGTATCATGGCTTAAGTCCAGTATCTTGTATCATTTACTTGGAGTATCATGTATCGTGGAGGATTATGGTATTCTAGGTATCGTGGAACATACAAGTATCGTGTATTGTGTATCGTGGCTTACGTCCAGTTACGTGTATCATTTACTTGGAGTATCTTGTATCGTGGAAACCTGAGAACAACTGAAAAGCCTATTAAAGAACTATCAATTCCTTCTAGATTAATCCCTAGGGTAAGAAAAAATTAGGGAGACCCCATAACCTGACCCAGGTGATTAGTAAATGAACCTATGCTCAAGACGTGTCCTAGGAAGCTAGTGTCATATCATTTGTGGGAAGTGTAGTTTTATCAAGTGTCCATTCTCATTACTCAGACACCTCTAGTGAGAAGAGGAAACTATGATGGCCTCGTAAGACATGCATAGCTCTATGCCTTTGGCAAGGTTCATGTCTGTAATTGACGGCGACTATAGGACCTCACTTAAGTATGTGAATACCAATCAACATGATTTTCCAATCTACATAGATGGATTGAATAGATTTGTGACTTGAATGAAGAAAGTGAGTGAATGAGCAATCGTCCCAAGACGAGCAGTGAAATATGAAGGAGGATTCTACATGGACAAAAGGGGAGTGATTTATGTAGTGATACAGTGTCCAAAAATCATTAGTGAACAAAGGGAGACGGAGGACATAGACAACCCTAATGGGGAAAACAATGAAGATAGGATCTCTACACCCAGAGGTAATTCTAAGGTAACCAGAGTTTGGAGAGGTGATAAGATCCCTCAAGATGACATGTTAACTGATGTATATATGGTAGGTGGGATGGAGAAGCTACTACAAACTCACTCATCTTTGTGGGGAGAAAGTAGCAATCTTTCCACCATCTATGAGTTATGGGATTCTAAAGATTCCTCTCCAATCACCTATCTTGATAGGAATATGAGGAAATCTTGGTCTGTGATAGGTCTGGAAAGATCCAGATTGAGATATCAAGGCATACAAGTATTTCCCTCTAGAGATCAGGCCAACACCTCTCAAAACTCTCAAAAAACCCATCAAAGTTATGCTTATCAAAACTTTGGATAGACACAACAATAGAGCATTCTTGTGAGACCCCATGTTCAATTTTCCATGTTGGGAACCAATCCTAACTATCAACCCTCATTCGAAGGAGAACCAAGGAATTTGAACCCTATCCTTGAGAGACCACCTATAGATAGAGGAGCTAGTATTCATATGAGGCATCTAGTTGTTCCTGTCATACCTAGACCACCAAAACCTGGAAGAAGATTGTGATCGATTCAAGTGGCTAAGTGTATGAGAAGTCACTATGATGGGTCTAGTGAGCCTTACAATCACATAGCAGAATTCAAGCAAGTGATTCGTGTTGAACAAGTGGAAGATTTCCTAGTTCAATAGAGTCATTTGGTTTGACACTTACTGACACTGCTTTAGCTTAGTTGCAACCGCTTGAGCCCAATAGTTTCCTAAATATGGAGCAAGTATTCCAAGAAATGATTGAAGAATTCATGAAGATTGGCATCAAGAATAATTCGACATCTCTGATTCATAGCTTTAAACAATCCCCTACTGAGTCAATTCTTCTGACAGCTAAGAGATTTAAGCAATATGTGGATACATGTCCCATAGAGGAAAGGCCCACATAGCAAAAAATGATTTCATTATTTTTGGAAGGATTAGTCAATGGATCTCTAAGAGCGCTAGTCTATGTAAAGAGATTCCAAACATTGAGTGAGTGTTTGAAGAAGTGCATAGACTTGGATGACAATTTTTCAAAAGACTTAAAGATTCCTCAAACCAAGAGCAAAAGCGAGAATGCTTCTAGTAGCACCTCTAGTTCCAAGAATAATGTGGAAGAAATTGCAGAATTAGTGGCCAAGAAATTAGGAGTGCAAGGACAAAAGAATTACCCCAACCCACTAATGAGAATGCCTATGCCTAGGAGATATGTGCACTGTGGAGTGGATCACCCTTCTCACGTGTGCAATAGGGGAGTTGTCCAACCACCCCCCTATGCCTATAATAGACAACCGGTTGAGTACTGCAATATTGAGTTAAAATACACTAATCATAGCACTGGAAACTATCCTTACAATAGACAATCTAGACCTGTTCAACCTCCACAATTTATACCATATGGATACCCACCCAGAGACCAAGGAAAAGAATTTCCTAGATACCCTCAATATGAGAACCAACCTCCAATCCGGCATCCATATGAATACTCAGGATACAACCCACCACAACCAATGTTAGGACAACAACCACCTTGCCTGCAAAATGTTGTCTCGGTGAAATTCACCCAACTAGAAGATAACCCTGAGAGAGCCTTAGTGCCGACCACTTCATTAATAGGCCTTGATAGTCATAATCAATTCTATGAGTAGAATTTGGGAGAATACTATGCATAC
This sequence comes from Ceratopteris richardii, assembly GCA_020310875.1. Classification (NCBI taxonomy): domain Eukaryota; kingdom Viridiplantae; phylum Streptophyta; class Polypodiopsida; order Polypodiales; family Pteridaceae; genus Ceratopteris; species Ceratopteris richardii. Next base: position 133,672,187 of record CM035439.1, on the reverse strand, counting down.
GAAGTTGACTTGACAAACTATGAGAAATCCTATGAGCAACACCCATAACGGTGCAAGAGGCCTATGATAGTTCATATGGATACAGACACCCCCAATCGCTAGAGGACCCTATTATCACTATGGAGGAGACCATTTCATTAGAGAGTGCACATTGACTTATTAACCACCTCTTAAGGTGGGGGAAGGATAGTGTAGTGATTGTGGAAAGGAGCATTTGTTTAGAGATTGCCCTAAAAACCCTAGTAAGACAACCCAAACTACTCAAATAAATGTAGTAGAAGTGGAAGAGTCTTCTAGAAGTGACAGGGAGTATACGATGTCATTAAAGGCAAAAACTAGAGCAAGAGCTAAGGAAAGCCCAGAAAAGCTAAATTTGATTGTGCACCAAACTAATGAACATGAAACACCGACAACTCAAATAGAGGAAGACTCAGAAGAGTTTGAAGAAAATTCAAAAGCCAAGAGAACTCAAAGATGGAAAGCTTGATGAGAGAAACTGAGAAATAAGTGGATACAGAAGAAAGTCGAATGGAAGAGCAAAGAAGAACCGATCCAACCTAAGAATCTTACAGCTACTAAGAATTTGATTAAAGAGGAGAAAGAAAAGCTAAAACAAGAAGCAGGATCTGTTCTAGTTGATCCATGCCTGAGAATCTAGCCATGTGGATAAACGCTTATCAATCTAGGATCAAGGTAGGATAAAGTCTAGAACAACATGAACTAAGTTACCTGAGAGGAGATTTAGAGAAAGAAGGGCTAGAAACCTATAAAAAAATGATTGAAATCGTCCAAAACACATTATAAGAACCTATACAAAATCTCCTTGAACTAGGATCAAGGTAGGATAAAGTCTAGAACAACATGAACTAAGTTACCTGAGAGGAGATTTAGAGAAAGAAAGGCTAGAAACCTATAAAAAAATGATTAAAATCGTCCAAAACACATTATAAGAACCTATACAAAATCTCCTTGAAACAAGAATACCAGAAAGAGAATTTCAAGAATGTATAGTAACTCATGACCCACCTAAAGAAAGAAGGGTCATCAAGAACACTAAAGAATCACACACAGAGAATCAAGGCAGAAGTTCTTTGATCCCGAAAGTTGAAGCGAATTGGCTGAAGGACCTATGGGCCAAAGTCCAAGAGGAAAGATGGAGGAGAACCGAAGGAATTGACCCACCTTTTGAAGAATTAGATGCCTGCAAGAATCCACGAATGATGAATCAAGAGATAAACCATGAGGAATGTTCGGAACTGAATAACAATGAAGAATTGGAAAGCATAAACACTCTATCTAACTACATGGGAGAGTATGAGAGAAATTCAGAGCTTTATCATGCTCCAACTATGAGAACAAAAGGAAAGGAGACCTCAAGAAAAACATCAAATATAGCATGCATATTGAAGGAGACAAAAGTGCAATGCTCCATAACCCTGGAGGAACTATTAAAAATCAAACCTCAATTATGGATAAAATTGGCTAAGCAAATGGAGCAAAAGGAAGCAAAGCCTGTCAACGCGGACGTCAATGAAGATGTTCCTACAATCCAAATTCCGATAGACAAAGTTGGGGATTTGAGCAAGGGAGATGAAGGTAACACATGCCAGGCAGTAGAAACAGCCTCTACCCACAAGCAATTAGGCAACTTCTTTTCATTTAGCATATATCTAGCTGCTTCTACAATCAATTTGTTCCTCCTCTCTACTAATCCAATTTGCTCAAGAGTATATCTAGTTGTGATCTCTCTCTTGATACATATGTCATGAAAAAATGCATCAAACACATTGGAGAAGTACTCACCTCCTCCATCTCACCTTATAGTCTTTAAACTCTTTCCTGTTTGATTTTCCACAAGTGCAAGATACTTTTTGAAACAATTGAACACTTCATCCTTATGTTTCATGAAATACAGGATACTCCATCTACCGTAATCATTAATAAATGACACATAGTACCTTGAGCCTGAAATTGAAGGGTCCTTGCTTGGTCCCCGCACATCTATGTGGACAAGTTCCAAATAATCCTCATGCATATAGACTTTCTTTGTAAAGGGTAACCTGTGTGATTTACCAAATTGACATGCACCACAATTATAGATCATATGTTGCTTAGATATATTAGGTATCCCAAGTACACATTCACCAATGTGTCCTAGTCTCTTGTGCCATATCTCTAACTCAGACACGGTTTGATCCTTATAATTATAAAGTGCAATGTTTCTAGTGTCCTCAAGCTCAAATGTAAACAATCTACCTATTTTCTCTCCTTTTGCAATTCTCCTGAATCCATGTTGGGGGTCCTCCACAAAAGCTCCAAATTGATTGAACCTAAACTGCAAACCCTTTTCCACTATCTGTCCAACACTCATCAAATTTTTTGTGATAGTGTTGGTGCAGACCAATCACCAATTGAAGATTTGAAGGACAAAGGATGGAGATAAGATCAAGTTTTGAAGCAAAGAAGATGGCTACATTCACAGGATGAATGATATGTACACATATGTATATTAGTGAAGACATAGATTACTTATACTTTTGTCTAGTAAAAAACTTGTACATATTTGCCTATAAATACTTGGAAAAAAATGTCGGGGCAATAGAGGAGACAATAGAAGATCATGAGAGTTTGGTTGGTAGTCTTATCTATGCTACTTTATCTAGACCTGATTTATCATATGCAGTTGGAGTTTTGTCTCAATTCATGCATTGTCCTAGGAAAGAGCATTGGACTGCAGGTCAAAGAGTGTTGAGGTACATTAAGGGTACACTCAAAGAAGGTTTGTATTATGGGTTTACATCAGATACAAATATCAAGATCTATAGTGATGCAGATTGGGTAGGTAATCCAGATGATAGAAGGTCAACCTATGGATACATGTGTTATGTAGGAGATAAGCTAATCTCCTGGTGCTCAAAGAAGCAACATACAGTTGCTTTGTCATCTACAGAAGCTGAGTACAAAGGCATGGTTGAAGCTGCAAAAGAAGTGATTTGGCTTAAGACTCTCATGAAGAGTTTTGACACTATACAGAGCATACCTATCATTTATGGTGATAACATGAGTTCATTATATTTAGCTGCTAATCATGTTTTTCATGCCTGGACCAAACACATTGAGATACAGTATCACTTTCTAAGAGAGAAGTTGATGGATAAGGAGATTGAAGTCATACATACTTCAACAAAAGATCAGATAGCTGATATGCTTACAAAGAGCTTGGATGGACCAAAGCTACAGAAGTTTAAAGACATGGCAGGTATAAAGAAGATAAGAGAAACCTCAATTGATGATTGAGGGGGAGCTGTTGGTGCAGACCAATCACCAATTGAAGATTTGAAGGACAAAGGATGGAGATAAGATCAAGTTTTGAAGCAAAGAAGATGGCTACATTCACAGGATGAATGATATGTACACATATGTATATTAGTGAAGACATAGATTACTTATACTTTTGTCTAGTAAAAAACTTGTACACATTTGCCTATAAATACTTGGAAAAAAATGTCGGGGCAATAGAGGAGACAATAGAAGATCATGAGAATAGTGTATTGAGTAGTTGTAAGTGTCATTAGACACATGAGAAGTGAGTTGAAGTCTCTCTCACATTCAGTTGTATTCTTCTTCAGAAATGACAGAATTTTTGCGCCCGATATTTCTATGTTTTCTCCTCGTGTGATAAATCTTTTGTGAATTCCTTTTGGAGATGTTTAAGTCCATAGTTAATCAATCTATGGCTAGAGTTTGAGAGTCTAATTGTGATCAGGCTAAGAGAATTGTGTGTAGGAACATTTACATGTGAGAAAGTACTCACTGGTTCCTGAAACAGGCGCAAATTTCGATCTTGATGATTTAATCATTTCTCACTTCACAGTTTAAAGTTTTGTGCAAGTAAGCACTTAATCTTTAAGTTGAAAGGTAAGCTACTCGTGGCTAGAAGCATTTGCTTAAACGGGTTCTATACTGAGAGAATTAAAGTTAAGAAGTTAGGGGTGTCCAAATCGACTTCTCAGAAGTGCAGATTTAGACATAGTTGACTTGGTAAGTAGATTTCTCAAGATCTACTGAACCTTTTGAAGTAATTTGACTTGGAGAAGGTGCGCAATCTTTAGGCAACACCTTGTGCAAAGTTTCATAAAACACTTTACACATTTACTCAGTCAATGAGCAAGATCTATGCAGCAGACTTTCTGAGGAATTTCCTTCTTCACAGTTTAGTAAAGAAATTGATATTTAGTTATTGATCTCTTAAATTGGTGAAGGTTTTGACTTACTCTTGATATAGAGGTGTTCTAAATTCAAGAGTAGGTTGTTCTTTTGGAGATTAACACTCTCCATCAGTGGTATCAGAGCAGGAAACATCAGAATCAAGGAAAGGAGGATCCCGACTGCTGCAGATTCAAGAAATTCAACAATTGAAGAACTAAAAGGTGAAAGCTTGAAGGCAAAGCTTGAGGAGGAGACCATACGACATCAAGAAAGACAAAAGGACTCTAATTTGAAGCAAAGGTACATATATTATTCATAAAGCTTGAAGATTTCAATACACAGGTGGACACAAGATGGGAGATTCTCTAAAGATAGAGAAATTGGATAGGGAAAACTATCCTGCATGGTCAATGAGGATGGAAGCTCATCTTATGAGAAAAGATTTAATAGCTTACATCACAGGAGAAGAAGAGAAGCCACAGTTCAGAGATCCTAGTGTTCCAACTAGGGAAGAGTTAGCAGATTTGAAAAATTGGATGAAGAAAGATGCTCAAGCTAGGAGCATTATCTATATGGCAGTCAATGATTACTTGTTACCTCATATTCGATGTCCTGAAAGTGCAACTGATATTTGGAATGCTTTGGAGGAGCACTTCCAGAATACTACTAAGTCAAGGAAGGCATCCTTATGGGCAGAGTTTACTACCTTCAAGAAGAAGGCTTCTCAATCAATTTCAGACTATGTGACAAGAATGAAAGATATTGCAGATGCTTTAGGAGCTGTTGATGAAGACATTGAGGAGGATAAATTGGTAAGGAAAATCCTTACAGGTTTGAGAGGTGATGGCAAATGGAAGCCATTCATTTTGTCTACAGAGTTATCACTTGATCATTTCACTCCTGATTTAAATCAGTTGCTAGGTCATATGCTAACATTTGAGAAGGATGTTAAAGGAGATGGTGACAAGAGTGCAGGTCATGCAATGTACTCAAAGGACAAGAAGAAGAATAGAAAAGGAAAGCAACAAGCAAATGAAGATGAAGGAACAACTAGTCAAGCCAACTTCCTAAGAGGAAGAGGAGGTGGCAAAGGTAGAGGAAGAGGCAGAAACAACAAAGATGGAGGCAAAGCTTGTTGGATTTGTGGTAAGACAAATCACTTAGCTAATGATTGTTGGCACAATACTCAGAGTAATAATGGATATAGCCAAAACTATAATGCAAGAGGCAGAGGTGGCAGAAATCAAAGAGGTAATTTCAGAGGCAGAGGTAGTAGGGGTTACTTTGGAAGAAATGCAGGTAGAGGTTTCCAAAGTCAACAATATAACAACACCTACTATAATTATGTTTCAGATCAAAAAGAAGATTCAACATTGATAATGAATGCAACTTGTGAGAGGCAGAGTGAAGATCAAAGAGTCTTCTACATTGACTCAGGGTGTAGCAATCACCTGAGTGGTAATATAGCCTTGATGACTGATTTGGAGAATAAGGTATCTAATCATGTTGTTCAAACAGGTGACAACACAAAGCACAATGTGAAGTCAATTGGATCAGTGAAAGCCAAGGATGGTAGCACCTTATTGAGTAAGGTCTTGTATGTTCCTACAATTCCTAAGAATTTGATAAGTGTAGGACAAATTGTGGAAAAAGGTTATGAAGTAAGGTTCACTAATGAAGGAGTGTTTGTGGAAGACCCTAGCAATGGGTATAAACAAATTGTTTCAGGGAAGAAAGAAGGAAGATTGTTCACATTGAAGATTCAAGGTAATGTTGGTCATGCCTTGTTCACTTATGGAGGACATAAGATCTCTGAGTTAGACCTTTGGTACAAGAGGCTTGGACATTTCAATGAAAGAGGTATTAAAGACATGATTAACAATGGTTCAGTGCTTGGTTTGCCTAATGTTGCAGGTCAACATATGACATACAGATGTGAGGCATGTCAATTAGGTAAGGCTCATAAGCAACCCTACTCCAAGCATGGGTTTATGTATTTAGAGAAACTTGAATTGGTACACACAGATGTGTGGGGACCATCAAAGGACTTCAGTATCAATGGGTCAAGGTATTATGTGATTTATGTTGATTATGCTACTAGATGGATCACTATTTATGTGATCAAAGATAAGTCAGAAGTGTTTAATACATTTAAACACTATCATGCATATGCAGAAAGAATTACAGGTCAAAAATTAAAGAGATTAAGGTCAGATGGAGGGGGAGAGTATTTCTCTAATGAGTTCAGTGATTACTTGTGGGATGCAGGTATAAAAAGGGAAGTTACTTGCAGTTACTCTCCTCAACAAAATGGTGTAGCAGAAAGGAGAAATAGAACTCTTGTTGAGTTTGCAAGGTCCATGATGAAGGAGAAAAATTGCCCTAATTATTTGTGGGTTGAGGCTGTAAATACAGCTACTTATTTGGTCAATAGGTTACCATGTAAAGCTTTGCAGGGTATGACACCATATGAGGCATGGTGGGGTAAGGGACCTACACTAGATCATTGCAAAGTATTTGGATGTTTGGCCTATGCATATGTGCCATCACAATTAAGGCACAAATTGGAACCTAAAGCTAAAAAATATGTGTTTATTGGTTATGATGATAAGCAGATGGGATACAGGTTGTGGAATCCATCTACAAAACATTTTCTTGTATCAAAAGATGTTACATTTGATGAGCAAGGTACTTGGTATGCAGGTACTATCAATATTAATATAGATGATGAAGAAATTGTGAGCCAAAGGAAAGGTAAATCAAAGGTTCAGATATTTGATGAGCAAGAGAATAATGAAGTGCAGGTTGAAGTGGAAGAAACACCAAGATTTGATCCTGAACATGAAGAACTAGAAACCTCAAGAAGTGGAGAACTTAGGAGGTCTACAAGGAACAAATGGCAACCTACAAGGTATAGCTATGATACTTCATTTTTGGCTACCAAAGATTATGCTTACATGATTAAAGCAGATGAAGACCCTTCTACATATGAAGAGGCAAAAGGTAAAGAAAATTGGGAGAAAGCTATGCAAGAAGAATATGATGCATTGTTGGAGAATCAAACATGGGATTTGGTTCCAAAACCAAATAGCCAGAAGATCATTGGATGTAAGTGGGTTTATAAGACAAAAAGATTTGCAGATGGAAGTGTGTCTAGGTACAAAGCTAGACTTGTTGTCAAAGGGTTTGCTCAGACATATGGTGTTGATTATGATGAGACTTATAGTCCTGTGGCAAAGATGACAACTATCAGGACACTTATAGCTATTGCTGCATGTAAAGGTTGGAAGTTATGTCAACTTGATGTAAAAAATGCTTTTTTGAATGGTTATATTTCAGATGATGTGTTCATGGAGCAACCTCAAGGGTTCAGAGATAAAAGGTATCCAGATCATGTGTGCAAGCTCAAGAGAGCTTTGTATGGCTTGAAGCAGGCCCCAAGGGCATGGAATTATAGACTTGTAAAGTTCTTGAAAGAACTTGGATTTCAGGTGTCTAAAGCAGATAGTAGCTTGCTTATCAAAGCAAGTGATAATGGTTTCATATACATGTGCATATATGTTGATGATATAATCCTTACAGGTACAGATGAGGAAGGAATACAAAGACTAAAGAAGCAAATGGAAAAGGAGTTCAAAATCAGTGATTTGGGGGACTTGTCATATTTCTTGGGCATGGAGATTACATATACTCAACATGGAGTATTTGTGACTCAAGAAAGGTATTTGAAGAACTTGTTAATCAAGTTTAAAATGAATGATTGCAGGGTAGCACCTACTCCAATGGAGGTGAATCACAAATTAAGCAGATTTGGAGGTGAAGAATTCAAGGACATGAGACAATATCAGAGTTTGGTTGGTAGTCTTATCTATGCTACTTTAACTAGACCTGATTTATCATATGCAGTTGGAGTTTTGTCTCAATTCATGCATTGTCCTAGGAAAGAGCATTGGACTGCAGGTCAAAGAGTGTTGAGGTACATTAAGGGTACACTCAAAGAAGGTTTGTATTATGGGTTTACATCAGATACAAATATCAAGATCTATAGTGATGCAGATTGGGTAGGTAATCCAGATGATAGAAGGTCAACCTATGGATACATGTGTTATGTAGGAGATAAGCTAATCTCCTGGTGCTCAAAGAAGCAACATACAGTTGCTTTGTCATCTACAGAAGCTGAGTACAAAGGCATGGTTGAAGCTGCAAAAGAAGTGATTTGGCTTAAGACTCTCATGAAGAGTTTTGACACTATACAGAGCATACCTATCATTTATGGTGATAACATGAGTTCATTATATTTAGCTGCTAATCCTGTTTTTCATGCCAGGACCAAACACATTGAGATACAGTATCACTTTCTAAGAGAGAAGGTGATGGATAAGGAGATTGAAGTCATACATACTTCAACAAAAGATCAGATAGCTGATATGCTTACAAAGAGCTTGGATGGACCAAAGCTACAGAAGTTTAAAGACATGGCAGGTATAAAGAAGATAAGAGAAACCTCAATTGATGATTGAGGGGGAGCTGTTGGTGCAGACCAATCACCAATTGAAGATTTGAAGGACAAAGGATGGAGATAAGATCAAGTTTTGAAGCAAAGAAGATGGCTACATTCACAGGATGAATGATATGTACACATATGTATATTAGTGAAGACATAGATTACTTATACTTTTGTCTAGTAAAAAACTTGTACATATTTGCCTATAAATACTTGGAAAAAAATGTCAGGGCAATAGAGGAGACAATAGAAGATCATGAGAATAGTGTATTGAGTAGTTTTAAGTGTCATTAGACACATGAGAAGTGAGTTGAAGTCTCTCTCACATTCAGTTGTATTCTTCTTCAGAAATGACAGAATTTTTGCGCCCGATATTTCTGTGTTTTCTCCTCGTGTGATAAATCTTTTGTGAATTCCTTTTGGAGATGTCTAAGTCCATAGTTAATCAATCTATGTCTAGAGTTTGAGAGTCTAATTGTGATCAGGCTAAGAGAATTGTGTGTAGGAACATTTACATGTGAGAAAGTACTCACTGGTTCCTGAAACAGGCGCAAATTTTGATCTTAATGATTTGATCATTTCTCACTTCACAGTTTAAAGTTTTGTGCAAGTAAGCACTTAATCTTTAAGTTGAAAGGTAAGCTACTCGTGGCTAGAAGCATTTGCTTAAACGGGTTCTATACTGAGAGAATTAAAGTTAAGAAGTTAGGGGTGTCCAAATCGACTTCTCAGAAGTGCAGATTTAGACATAGTTGACTTGGTAAGTAGATTTCTCAAGATCTACTGAACCTTTTGAAGTAATTTGACTTGGAGAAGGTGCGCAATCTTTAGGGGACACCTTGTGCAAAGTTTCATAAAACACTTTACACATTTACTCAGTCAATGAGCAAGATCTATGCAGCAGACTTTCTGAGGAATTTCCTTCTTCACAGTTTAGTCAAGAAATTGATATTTAGTTATTGATCTCTTAAATTGGTGAAGGTTTTGATTTAATCTTGATATAGAGGTGTTCTAAATTCAAGAGTAGGTTGTTCTTTTGGAGATTAACACTCTCCATCAGTGGTATCAGAGCAGGAAACATCAGAATCAAGGAAAGGAGGATCCCGACTGCTGCAGATTCAAGAAATTCAACAATTGAAGAACTAAAAGGTGAAAGCTTGAAGGCAAAGCTTGAGGAGGAGACCATACGACATCAAGAAAGACAAAAGGACTCTAATTATAAGCAAAGGTACATATATTATTCATAAAGCTTGAAGATTTCAATACACAGGTGGACACAAGATGGGAGATTCTATACAGATAGAGAAATTGGATAGGGAAAACTATCCTGCATGGTCAATGAGGATGGAAGCTCATCTTATGAGCAAAGATTTAATAGCTTACATCACAGGAGAAGAAGAGAAGCCACAGTTCAGAGATCCTAGTGTTCCAACTAGGGAAGAGTTAGCAGATTTGAAAAATTGGATGAAGAAAGATGCTCAAGCTAGGAGCATTATCTATATGGCAGTCAATGATTACTTGTTACCTCATATTCGAGGTCTTGAAAGTGCAACTGATATTTGGAATGCTTTGGAGGAGCACTTCCAGAATACTACTAAGTCAAGGAAGGCATCCTTATGGGCAGAGTTTACTACCTTCAAGAAGAAGGCTTCTCAATCAATTTCAGACTATGTGACAAGAATGAAAGATATTGCAGATGCTTTAGGAGCTGTTGATGAAGACATTGAGGAGGATAAATTGGTAAGGCAAATCCTTACAGGTTTGAGAGGTGATGACAAATGGAAGCCATTCATTTTGTCTACAGAGTTATCACTTGATCATTTCACTCCTGATTTAAATCAGTTGCTAGGTCATATGCTAACATTTGAGCAGGATGTTAAAGGAGATGGTGACAAGAGTGCAGGTCATGCAATGTACTCGCAGGACAAGAAGAAGAATAGCAAAGGAAAGCAACAAGCAAATGAAGATGAAGGAACAACTAGTCAAGCCAACTTCCTAAGAGGAAGAGGAGGTGGCAAAGGTAGAGGAAGAGGCAGAAACAACAAAGATGGAGGCAAAGCTTGTTGGATTTGTGGTAAGACAAATCACTTAGCTAATGATTGTTGGCACAATACTCAGAGTAATAATGGATATAGCCAAAACTATAATGCAAGAGGCAGAGGTGGCAGAAATCAAAGAGGTAATTTCAAAGGCAGAGGTAGTAGGGGTTACTTTGGAAGAAATGCAGGTAGAGGTTTCCAAAGTCAACAATATAACAACACCTACTACAATTATGCTTCAGTCAAAAAGAAGATTCAACATTGATAATGAATGCAACTTGTGAGAGGCAGAGTGAAGATCAAAGAGTCTTCTACATTGACTCAGGGTGTAGCAATCACCTGAGTGGTAATATAGCCTTGATGACTGATTTGGAGAATAAGGTATCTAATCATGTTGTTCAAACAGGTGACAACACAAAGCACAATGTGAAGTCAATTGGATCAGTGAAAGCCAAGGATGGTAGCACCTTATTGAGTAAGGTCTTGTATGTTCCTACAATTCCTAAGAATTTGATAAGTGTAGGACAAATTGTGGAAAAAGGTTATGAAGTAAGGTTCACTAATGAAGGAGTGTTTGTGGAAGACCCTAGCAATGGGTATAAACAAATTGTTTCAGGGAAGAAAGAAGGAAGATTGTTCACATTGAAGATTCAAGGTAATGTTGGTCATGCCTTGTTCACTTATGGAGGACATAAGATCTCTGAGTTAGACCTTTGGTACAAGAGCCTTGGACATTTCAATGAAAGAGGTATTAAAGACATGATTAACAATGGTTCAGTGCTTGGTTTGCCTAATGTTGCAAGTTAAGATATGACATACAGATGTGAGGCATGTCAATTAGGTAAGGCTCATAAGCAACCCTACTCCAAGCATGGGTTTATGTATTCAGAGAAACTTGAATTGGTACACACAGATGTGTGGGGACCATCAAAGGACTTCAGTATCAATGGGTCAAGGTATTATGTGATTTATGTTGATGATGCTACTAGATGGATCACTATTTATGTGATCAAAGATAAGTCAGAAGTGTTTAATACATTTAAACACTATCATGCATATTGTTGAAGCTCAAGATCAAGGACAAAGAATGGAAGTGCATCAAGGAGGTGGACACACAAGAAGAAGGAGCAAGTAGGGAGCTCCAAGAAGCACTTGTCAAATTTTCAGAAGAAATCCCTACAAAAATAGTGATTTTTATCACTAAAAACCATTGTAAATACCATTTTCAATTTTTGTAACTCCATTTTGTTCAAGCCGAGGAGTCCTCGAGCTTGAGGAGTATTAGAACTACCATCATACCAATTTTCATGATTTTTAGACTCCGTTTGAGCCCCCAAATAAGCCCTGGAACCTATTTTTTAACTAGGCCGGACACTAGGTCTGGACAGGGCCAAAACCACTCAAAAACTATAAAAAGGGCTGGAGAGCTCATTTTGGAGGTTGGCTTGTTGTAGATTTCAGTTTTGTAAGAGAGCTCTTTGATAATCGAAGCTTTCCATTGTTCCACTCTTTGCTCTTACCTTGTGCGCGTGTGTGTGTATGTGTGTGCATGCTTGCGTGCTTTCACTCACGCACTTGTGCCATCACTTGCTCGCGGTCTTCATACCGGTCCTCATGTCTCCACGGATTGACATTTATGAGGTGTATCTCCTCACGTTGGTATTCACCATTGTGCTAGAGTGACACCAAATTTGGCGCCGTTGCCGGGGAGAGAGCTTGGAGGACGAGCGTGTGACGGTAAGACGTGGAGTAGCGACGTTGGAAGGTGAAAAATTGCCATTTTTCAGTTCAGTTTCTGAGTTTTTCTCCTTCTTCATCTTCATCATCATCACCATCTCCTTCCGTCTTCATATTCTCTGATTTTTTCCATTTTCGCCACTACATTCACTCGTTTTTTACTCGTGGCTGTGAGAAACAAGCTTAGGAGGAGCTGAGAACCAAAAGCGCTGAAGAAAATCACTTGGAAAACCTCTCAAAACTCCAAAAATTCAATTCAGTATCGCGCGGGCTGAAGCGACCTGCGCCTGGTATCGCGAGCTTCATATTGTGATTTTGGAGGGTGACTTTGCATCCACAGGCTGATAGGAGGGACAAGGAGGACACAAGGTACACAAACCTGCAAAAATTTTTGAATTTGGGTGTGAAAATCTCCAAGTATCGTGTCCGGTTGAGATTTGGTATCGCGATACCAGAACTCCCGTGTATCGCGATACTTGTCGAGGTATCGCATTGTGCATGCCCACTTGAGGTATCGCGATACCATTCTGGTATCGTATCGTCAAGTGCTGGTATCGCGATCGCGGTCGCCCGGTGGTATCGTATCGTGGTCCACCTGGTATCGTATCGTTGATCGTACAGTATCGTATCGTCGGGTACTTATTTTGGTAACGCGATACCATTCTGGTATCGTGTTCTGAGGTTGATATCGCGATCTTACCTTACCTAGCAGTATCGTATCGCCCACTTTTCCACGGGTATCGCGATACCATTCTGAGGTCGTATCGCCCTGGTCCTCTCGTATCGTATCGTCGAAGTTTTAGTATCGTATCGCCTACTTCCCAAGGTAGTATCGCGACACTTGAAATAGTATCGTATCGCCAAGACTAGTGGTGTCGTATCGTTTCCTTACCAGGAAGTGTATCGCGATACCATTTTTGGTGTCGTATCGTGGCAAACCTTTGGTATCGTATCGTGATGTTGGTATTGTGATTCCAGTAATTCCGGTGGTGTCGTATCGTCTAAAGTGGTATCGTGTAAAAAAAGAGGTATCGTATCGGGGAAAATCTGGTGTCGTATCGCCTGTTCTGAGTTCCCAGAGAGATCCAGTTTCCCTGTTTTAAACCCCAGAACCCTGAACTGGCATAACTTTCTCATACGAAATCCGTTTGCTGTGATTTTGGTTTGGTTGGAAAGCTCGTGGTTAAATTAATACCAGGATTATTAGATAGGGTATTTTGAAGTTGACCCTCAGGAAAATTGGAAAACCAAGGTGTTCCAAAGGATTTTGAGCAATAGAAGAGAACTTTGGGACTAGAGACCAAGGCTTATGAACCTGAGATCTGGCAGACACTTAGGAAAGGATAGACAAAGCATTAGGTCATCTGAGGCTAGTGTCAACCATACATCCAAGTCTTGGGCTCAACAGCTTAGTGGTTATCCTTACACACGAAGTTCAGAAACCAGTGACTCGGAAATGTCTTTTAGCATGGAGAGACCCACACGTAGCTAAGGCATTGCCTATTTACAGATACCAGAAGGTCCTTATAAGACCCAATTGGAGTATATCCGGACCAACCAGTTAGGTGCTCGCATCTATGAGGATGGTCTAAGACGATCAGTGGTTCAACTCAAGAATCCTGACCAACCCTTTGGACTTGAACACCCAGTGGTCAAGTTTGAAGAGGGTGCTTACATTGATAAGGAAGGAACCATGTATGTGGTTACCAACTTACCAGATAGGACAGATGAGTTTGGAAATATCATTACTGAGAATGAGATAGGAGACCTAGAGCAAGGAGACCTAGGAAGAGAACCCAAGACCCCTAGAGGTAAGTCAGTCCTAACCAGAGTGCTCACTCCAGAATGGATTCCTCAAGATAATAAAAGCATAGAACTATTCGTGAATAAAGAAACGGAGGAAGCCTTTTGGAGATTTAGGCCAGATCAACCCAGCCCAGTAGTCACCATCTATGAATTCAAGGATCCAGAGACACCAGGGAAAGTTGTCTATCTAGATCACACATCTCAAAAATTATTCTTGGTATCAGATCATGACAGACATGCTTACACTTGGCAAGGTGAATCAATTTTCCCTCCACCAAGATCTAATGTTTCCCAGGGCCTCCAAGGAGCCGGATCATCCAAGGCTCATGAAACCCAGAGAGAGAGAACTAGAGAGAGACCGGAGGTAAGCTTTGCAGACACTATAGGCAGAGACAGATCAGGATATGGAACGGAAAGACTTGAAAGGGAGAGACATAGAGTGTATAGGCATCAAAGAGACGATCATGATTTCCCATTGCCTAGACCACGAGAACACTCAAGAACCCTTAGACCCTCTCAAGTGGTTAAGACAATGAAGAACTACTTTGATGGATTTGGAGATCCTTATGATCATGTAGCGGAGTTCAAACAAGTGCTAAGAGCTGAACAGGTTGAGGACTTATTCACTCAGTTCGAGGCATTTGGTTTGACTCTCAAGGGTACTGCCTTAGCTTGGTTCCAACCTCTAAACAGTCGCAACTATAGAGAGATAGGTCAGCTGCTAGAAGAATTCATTGTGGAATTTTCCAAAAGCGGCATCAGGCATAACACATCATCCTTGATCCACAGCTTCAAGCAGACACCCCAAGAAACAGTGCGACTCGCAGGAAGAAGGTTTAGACAGTACCTGGAAAGATGCCCTGTACCAGAATTACCCACATCAGTCAAACAGGTGGCACTGTTTTTAGATGGCCTGTTGAGCACAAAATTGAGGTCATATGTATACTTGAAAGAGCCTAGATCCATAGAAGAGTGTATACGGATGTGCATTGACATAGAAGATAACTTGGGTGAGGAGTTAGGACTATCCAAACTCTATAAGGACTCTGATAGTTCTACAAGTCATACCTCTAAATCCTCCACCGAGATAGATGAGATAGCTGAGCAAGTGGCCAAAAAGCTAGGAGTCCAAAATAGACAAATGCCAAGGGTCACCTCAGTGAAGCGATGTTATACGTGTGGAGGAGATCACATGGCTAATGTCTGCCCAATGATGACTCAACCCCAAGGAAACCCTAATGCTCTGTATTGCACCATTGAGAGAAAATACACAAACCATACGGCCCAAGATTGTCCCTATAACAGACAGGCTGTTAGACAAAATTATCAGCAACCTTACCAATAGGGTAGGTATCAGAATCAGTACCAACAGCCATATTATAGGCCACAACAATATCAACCTCAATACCAGCAGCAATATCAGGCACCATATAGGCCACAACCAGTCCTAGGAAACCAACCGCCAACTCCTGCCAATGTGATCCCAGTTAAATATACGATGGCGGAGGAGAACCATAATAGAGCATTAGTGCCACTGACCCCATTGGTCTTAGAAAATGATTCTCACGCTCATGGTTCAGACTACTTCCATGAAGATAGTCCACAGGCTTATTATATAGAGTCACCTGAGCAAAGTGAGACTTCTCAGTATCAATATGAGGCACCACCTATGGAACAAAATTGGGAGCCAGAATACTCCAATGTCATGTATACGAATCCAAATACTAGGCCCCAATTGAGACAAGTAAGACCACAAGCCCCTAGAGGACCATGCTTTAGATGTCAGGGTGATCATTTCATTCGTGAATGTCCCCACCAACCAGCTCTGGGACTAGGACAAAACATCACAATACAAGGTTTTTGTCCTGAGTGTGGCAAGGAACATCTTCCTAGAGAGTGTCCGAGAAACCCCTCTAGTGCACCCAAGGTCACACCCATCAACGTGGTAGGCTTAGTGGCAGATTCAAGTTCAAGTAGCAATAATGTGGCTCCTGTACAGGCAGTTACTAGGGCACAGGCTGCACAACAAGCAAAACCATCTGAGCAATCGGAGTCAAGTGAGGCAGGAGAACCTAGTAAGAGGAAACCAAGAACATGGAAGGATACCAGAGAGAAGGCTAATCGCAAGTGGAACAGAAAGCTATCCGAGCTAGAAGAAAGCCTAAGGGATACCAAAACAAAAATAGAAGACATCGCGTCTCAAAGCCCCTCGCATGCCGAAGCTCCATCCTCTCCACCTCATTCCACTCCAACACCCATTGTAAATAATCCACAACCAGGGTCTGTTCTTGCAGATCCAACCCCAGAAGGTTTGGACATGATGTTCAAGGCCTACCAGGCTCGTCTTCAAGAAGGGCCAACAGCTGCAAACCTAGACAAGAGTTACCCTAGAGCAGATTTAGAGATTGAACGGATGAAAATGTGCATGAAAATGGTAGAACAAGCTCAAGCTATACTTGAGACTAGTCAAAAGTTCAATCAGACAAACTCTGTCAAACCGGATTTGCATTTCCAAGGTTTACTAGAAAGATTAGAGCAGTTGGTAAATAAACCACAAATTTCTTTACCTCCACAGGCTCAACCAGTTATTGAAAGAGGAAGCTCACCACCAATGGGAGCTTATGTTCCTAATTCCACGGATGCTGGAATACCTCCTTCAATTCAACAATACTCTCAAGAGTTCTTGCGGGAAATACAGGAAGAGAAATGGGCCAAGGAGAAGGGTAATTCCCCTCCTATTCCTGAGATTGATGATCTTCATGATCAATTTCCCCAAGACATTCCGTCTATCTATGGAGATCAAGCAGAGCAACAAGAAGATGAAAGATTAGATTTTGAATCTAATTCTTTACAAGAGTTGCCTCATTTCACAGGCCCATGGGAATCTGAATCTATCCAGATCAGAGCTCCCACAATATTGGTAAGAAATGAAGACTCAGTGATTCCAAGAAACACTGATGTTGTGAAGAACACTAAGGTTCAGTGTCATCTCACTGTAGAGGAGCTGCTCAAGGCAAAACCGGAGCTCTGGAATCATGTGAAGGATCAGGTTCCAGAACTTGAATCCAATATGCCAAAAGTAGGCTCTAAGCAAAAAGTTCCAGAGATACCTCTCGACAAGATAGGAGACATGAGTGAAGGTGAAGAAGGTAACACTTATCTTCCGATCACCTATCAAGGTTACACAACCAAAGCAATTGTAGATTCGGGTGCTGGTGTTGCTATTGCGACCACCTCCTTGTGGAAGCGATGGGGCAAACCCACATTAAGACCAACTAGAATGAAGCTTCAAATGGCAGATGGTCATTTTGAAAGACCTCTAGGATTGCTCGAAGGGATAACTCTAACCACTTGTGGTGTAGAGTTTGAACATACATTTGCTATATGTGACTTTGAGAAGAATAATGTCTACGAGATGATCCTAGGAAGACCCTTCCTACGACAATTGCAAATAGTACAGGATTGGGGAACCAACTCCTTGTACTTACAGCACTTAGGGGTCACCACCAAGGTCAATCTGAAGGATTACACCTTCAGAGATGTACCACCCCTACAGTGGAATCCTATCCACAAAGCAAAAGAAGATTCAATCTCTGTGCATTCTGGAAGTTCACCTGATCCATCCTGGCTGCATGAAGATACTCACTTGTGGATGTGCAAGGTCGCAGAGGAAGAGGAAAAGCGCCTAAAAGCGAGAGAAGAAGGAACTTCCCCAGGAGATAGACCAATAAAAGACCCAGCCTATACACCGATGATATTTCCAGATGAGGAATTTGAACCTCATGGTTGGGCAGAAATCTTAGCTACCATGGACATAGCAGTCAATGAAGAACAGTGGACACCTCATTGTGATGAGGAGGGTTATGATATTTCAGTGTTCATGTGTCAGCCTCTGTTGGAAGAGTGTGATCCTAGTGAGTTCATAGAAGAAGAAGAAAATGACGATGACCTAGAATCCATTGTGATGGATACTTACTTTAACTCAGAGGAACACTATTTAGAAGACATAGGAGTGTTAACCCAAAGAGAAGAAGAACCCCTCACGAGTATTAAAACGATAAATTCAAAGGAAGGAAGTGAAGGAGGTCAAAAGAAAAAGAAAAGAAAAGCAGTGAAACAAGAAGAGGAAGAATCAGTGTTTGAAGTACCAGATAATTTCAAGAAATATGAAGTGGAAGACCGAAAAATTTTGGTACGAATGCCTAAGAGAGAGGCCATTATAGGAGAAGCATATGACAATAAAGAAAAGACCAAAAAAATTGTAGTGACCATTGAAGGGAGCGAAGAGCAATGTACGTACATAGGAGACGACCTAAGTGCAAAAGAAGAAGCAGATCTTGTAGCTCTATTAAGGGAATATAGGGATGTGTTCGCATGGCACTATAGAGACTTGAAAGGAGTAGATCCAAAGATTTGCTCTCATACGATTCCGATGACCGCTGATGCCAAGCCCACTAAACAAAAGCCCTACACATATAATGACAATTATGCAGCCAAAATAAAGGAGGAAATTGACAGGCTGATTGAAGCTGGATTCATCTATGAGATTGAGCACATTGAATGGGTGTCCCCCATTGTGGTGGTGCCCAAGAAGAATGGGAAATTGCGAGTGTGCATTAACCTTAAAAAAGTTAATGCCGCAACGATCAGAGATAGTTATCCACTTCCAATCACCGAACATCTATTGGAGCGTGTTGCAGGCAAGGAAGTTTATAGCTTCCTTGATGGATTTTCAGGTTACAACCAAGTAGCTATTGCCCCCGAAGATCAACACAAAACGGCCTTTGCCACAGAATGGGGAATTTTTGCATTTCGTGTGATGCCATTTGGGCTCACCAATGCACCTGCAACATTCCAAAGGCTCATGTGTCATGTCTTCAAAGAGTTCTTGCGGAAGAGCTTAGAAGTATATGTGGATGATTTATGTGCGCATTCCCAACAAAGAAGTTACCACATCCCTGAGCTCAGACAAATCTTCAACAAGTGTAGAGATTATCGAGTGTGTCTGAACCCAGAGAAGTGTGTGTTCATGGTGCGACAAGGTAAAATCTTAGGTCACATTGTTTCTAAGAATGGAATTTCAACAGATGAAGACAAGGTAAGAGCGATAGCAGAGCTGCCAAGACCAAGGAACGTTAAAGAGGTACAAGCCTTTATGGGCCATTGTGGATATTACCGTAGGTTTATCCACATGTATGCCATCATAGCTAAGCCTCTTTATGGGTTGTTAACAAATTTTGAGTGGAACGAGGAATGCGAGAATTCCTTCAACGAACTGAAAAGACGTTTGTGCACAGCACCAATATTGACTACTCCGGATTGGAGCAAACCCTTTCATGTCCATGTAGATGCCTCCAATCATGCAATAGGATGTGTGCTAGCACAACCCACAGGTGAAGGAAACCTAGATTTGCCAGTAGCATATGCTAGTAGGCAATTAAATGCAGCTGAACGAAATTATACCACAACGGAGAGAGAAGGCTTAGGCATGGTATACGCTGTGAAGAAGTTTAGACACTATCTATTGGCCAATAAGTTCAAGTTTTTCACTGATCATCAAGCTTTACTATATTTGGTCAATAAACCTTGCAATACAGGCCGTTTGGTGAGATGGTTCCTCTTACTAATGGAATACGACTTTGAAGTGGTTGTCAGGAAAGGTAGAACCCATCTTAGGGCAGACCATCTTTCTCGCATCACTTCAGGAGAGCCACCGCAAGGAGTGTCTGATGAATTGCCCGATGCTTATCTGTTCAATTTGGAAGTTGTTCCTAAATGGGCAAACAAGTTGGTACCAGTCCTAACCTTCGGTCCTGCAAATAAGAATGTGAAAACAAGCAAAGAAGAAATTGTAAAATCACAAAAGTATCAAATATTGGCCGGAAGCATGTACAAACAAGATCCAGAGGGCATATTAGCTTGTTGTGTCGAGGACGATGAACATATTAGTTGGTTGCAACAGGCCCATGAGGGATTGCTAGGAAATCATTACTCTAAACAACGAACATTGCAGAATCTAAAACGTTTAGGAGTGTATTGGCCTAGCATGGACAAAGAAATACAAGAGTGGATCCAGAATTGTCCAGTGTGCCAGAAGAGACCCCCAGTGGAGCATGCCACTCTTTATCACGTGTCATTAATCCCAGATTGGAGTGCTCCATTGGTTGAGTTCATGAGATCGGGAACATTACCCAATCAGGCTAGTCTTGCAAGAAAACGGAGCATGGAGCAAGAGGCTCAAGACTATGCCTTGGTAGGAGACAACCTATATCGAAGAGGCAAGGATGGTTACCTAAGATTGTGCGTTCATGAATCAGACTATTTGAAAGTCTTAGAAACTGCACACAGCTGTGCTACAGGTGGACACTTTGGGCCTGACAGAGTAATTAAGACCATTCTATTCTCAGGACTTTGGTGGCCCACTCTTCATATGGATGCACATACTTATGTGAAGAAATGTGACACATGCCAACGTGCCCAATATCCGATAAGAAAAGACGAGATGCCTTTAAGGCCAATGATGGGAGGACGTGCATTTTCAAAGTGGGGTATAGACTTTGTTGGTCCTATTAACCCCCCAGCTAGAAACTCCCATGCAGAATACATTATTGTAGCCACAGATTACCTTACAAAGTGGGTGGAAGTAAAAGCCACGACAAAGAATGATGCTCAAACGACGGCTAAGTTCTTATTCGAAAATGTGTTCACTAGATATGGGTTACCAATAGAGTTGGTGAGTGATAGAGGTACGCACTTCTTGAATGAGGTCATTGAAAATCTCCTTCAAGAATTCATGGTGATACACAAGAAGTCTGCCCCTTATCACCCACAAGCTAACGGACAGGCCGAGAGCACGAACAAGATCCTATGTAACGTATTGACGAAACTTGTAAATAATAAACGCTCTGATTGGGACAAACAACTTCATCATGCTGTTTGGGCATACCGAGTTGCCTACAAAACGGTACTCAATGCTACCCCATTTCAGATGGTCTTTGGACAGAATGCCGTGCTACAATTGGACTTCTTAATCCCAGCCTTGAAAGTAGCATAAGAGCATGAGTGGAATGGACATGAGTTGTCTTCCAGGATTTTTGATCTAGAACGCTTAGGTGAGACGAGGCTACGGGCAGCAGCAGGCATTTATGCTGCAAAGAAAAGGCAAAAGGCATACTTTGATGCCCATGTAAAGGATAAAGGATTGAAAGAAGGTGATCTAGTGCTGGTTTACACGCTAAAGCAACATGCTCGCAAATTGGAGAAACGAGGATATGGACCCATGATCATTAATAGACTCTCCACTAGCGGTGCTGTTCAATTGGCCACTTTAGAAGGTGATGTCCTACCCAACTATATTAGTGGATGCCGAGTCAAGTTATATCAAGAACCTCTTACAGAGGAAATGCTCACGAGACTCAACACTGCTAAGAAGCGAAAAGAAGAGGAGTTAAGGGTTAGAGAAGAAGCACAAGCAGAGGCTAGAGAGCGCATCAGAAGAAATAAGTTACGGCGGCTAGGCCTAGATGTCAACACAAAAGCTCCAAAATATCACATGGACATGTGCCAAAAATCGGGCATAACTACTTCTCGAATAATTGATCGACGGCCCTTTGTGACTATAGAGGTAGGACAAGAAAAGAGTGTAAGGACTGTGAGAGCATTGGTTGACTCAGGAGCAGCAACTAGTGCAGTTAGACTTTCATACTGCCAAGACCTGCAATTGGACATCAAGCCCATAGAAGCCTATCTCATAGGACTAGGAGGTGTGGAAACACCCTGTTTGGGCGAGGTGGAACTTCCCGTCTACCTTCAAGGTGTTCCAATAAAAGTCAAAATGCTAGTGTGTCATGATGAGGACCTCACAGAACCACTTGTCTTGGGTCAAGATTGGATTTACGACCATGCTGTCAACTTGAACCTAAGAAGTCAACTTCTTCAAGTGTGGGTATATAATCAATGCATTACATTAGAATTGGAGCATCACATGCCCACTGAAACTGACACCACACACTCTCTTTGTTCCTCTAAGGCTAATCTTCTTGAACAAGATGTTGTAGATGTCAAAAGCTCTATGATCCAGACGGACGCAATCACGGAAGGACAGTCGCAAAGTCAAGATGAACCTTCTTCTTGTCTTCTAAAGAGCAACGTATCCACAGGAGCTCAACCTCAGAAGCAAGCAAAACAGTGCAAGATAGCCAGTCTATCAAATAGACAAAGAACCTTCAAGCAGAAAGAAGTTAGGGGCATGAAGCAGATCTGGGTAAAGAAAGAAGTGCAACCATCGATGTTACCTCAAAGATTCCCACCCAACCAGATCGACCATGAAAAAAGAACAACCAAGCACCTACGACAGGGTCAAGCACGAAGAATCCATCAAATTTGGGTACCGAAGCTATCAATGAAGGCCGACCACAATCAGGTACAAATTTGGGTGCCTAAAAAATTAGCTACAGCTCAACACGGGCGATTACAGATGTGGGTACCCAAGAAGCTCTTACATACGCAACGGCCTATGCTCCCCACCATGCAAAAGGTTTCAACAAAGAAGCCAAGGAAAACAAAGGATAAGAACAGAGCACAAAGACCAAAAGAAGATAAACTTAACCCTTCTACAAAAATAAGCAGGCACTCACCCAGGATATGGGTTTGGAAGCCAAAAGCACAAGCAACATCCACAAAACCAAGGGGTCAACCACACTGGATACCAAAGCTTGGACAGCATCCAAAGAAGAACTGGCCTGAGGTGATCTATACAGGGCCAAATACTATTCGGAAATGGGTTCCCATTAGGAGGATTACATCATTTCGAGATCCAATCGACACCTCCAAACAAAGAATTCATCAAGTATACAAGTAACATCAAAAGCCTCGACCAGCAGCAACCATGTGCTTTTGGCATAACCAAGTCGTTTGCACCATTCAGGTCATGCATTTCCAAAGTATGCATCAATATAGGGCCACCTTACATGGCCGTGCATAGACACAATTGAGAAATCCCAGGCACATGAGACACAATTTTCACATGAAAAATATGTTATTGATACTAACCTCTTTCTTCTTGTTTGATGCCATTGTTCCAAAAAAAAAAAAAAAAAAAAAAAAAAAAAAAGAAGAGACTATGTGCTTGAAAGTGCTCATCAGCGAACTTCCAGCAAGGACATCCCTCAACAAAAAGGACAAGCCGACGATCAAACATCATGAGGGAACCACAACACGAAGAGATGAAGACCAACGGACCCTTCACCATGGTAAGACGTGTATGTTTCAACAACACTATAACCATGATAGATTAGAAAACCTCTTCGTCAGCATACCCTTGAGCACTTAGCTCAAGACCCAATCTCTTGCACCATACTTCTTGCCATGCATTATCCAAGTACGCATACGTAGGGCCACATTACAAGGCCATGCACAAGGCACCTAATTTGTTCAACCCATGCACTAATGCACTTAAACCATCATCCATTATGGGTTACAAGTACTTGGCACGAAAACTATGAAAGCCATCTTTGGAAGAATCAGAGGACATCACGGTGACCACTACAAGAACAAGGGAGCCATCCACCACCGAGAGTTGCTCACAATCAACATTGACCACATCCTTTGAGCAGCTAGCAGTTTTGGAAAACTCACAAATGCACCACCCAGATGGAATACAAGGCAGAAGTACGTACAAAGGGACTACAAACTGCAAGCGATAACAGTGGCAAAGTGAAGAACCAGACAAACGACCAGGATACATTGGGAAGAGGGATCGCCCCTGTTGGACGCAAAGGACGCTACCTCTCAACGTACTACATGGAACGACCACTACAACAAGGGTCTGTCAGGGACGACAGACTCAAGAGGGGGGGGAGTGTTGAAGCTCAAGATCAAGGACAAAGAATGGAAGTGCATCAAGGAGGTGGACACACAAGAAGAAGGAGCAAGTAGGGAGCTCCAAGAAGCACTTGTCAAATTTTCAGAAGAAATCCCTACAAAAATAGTGATTTTTATCACTAAAAACCATTGTAAATACCATTTTCAATTTTTGTAACTCCATTTTGTTCAAGCCGAGGAGTCCTCGAGCTTGAGGAGTATTAGAACTACCATCATACCAATTTTCATGATTTTTAGACTCCGTTTGAGCCCCCAAATAAGCCCTAGAACCTATTTTTTAACTAGGCCGGACACTAGGTCTGGACAGGGCCAAAACCACTCAAAAACTATAAAAAGGGCTGGAGAGCTCATTTTGGAGGTTGGCTTGTTGTAGATTTCAGTTTTGTAAGAGAGCTCTTTGATAATCGAAGCTTTCCATTGTTCCACTCTTTGCTCTTACCTTGTGCGCATGTGTGTGTATGTGTGTGCATGCTTGCGTGCTTTCACTCACGCACTTGTGCCATCACTTGCTCGCGGTCTTCATACCGGTCCTCACGTCTCCACGGATTGACATTTATGAGGTGTATCTCCTCACGTTGGTATTCACCATTGTGCTAGAGTGACACATATGCAGAAAGAATTACAGGTCCAAAATTAAAGAGATTAAGGTCAGATGGAGGGGGAGAGTATTTCTCTAATGAGTTCAGTGATTACTTGTGGGATGCAGGTATAAAAAGGGAAGTTACTTGCAGTTACTCTCCTCAACAAAATGGTGTAGCAGAAAGGAGAAATAGAACTCTTGTTGAGTTTGCAAGGTCCATGATGAAGGAGAATAATTGCCCTAATTATTTGTGGGCTGAGGCTGTAAATACAGCTACTTATTTGGTCAATAGGTTACCATGTAAAGCTTTGCAGGGTATGACACCATATGAGGCATGGTGGGGTAAGAGACCTACACTAGATCATTGCAAAGTATTTGGATGTTTGGCCTATGCATATGTGCCATCACAATTAAGGCACAAATTGGAACCTAAAGCTAAAAAATATGTGTTTATTGGTTATGATGATAAGCAGATGGGATACAGGTTGTGGAATCCATCTACAAAACATTTTCTTGTATCAAAAGATGTTACATTTGATGAGCAAGGTACTTGGTATGCAGGTACTATCAATATTAATATAGATGATGAAGAAATTGTGAGCCAAAGGAAAGGTAAATCAAAGGTTCAGATATTTGATGAGCAAGAGAATAATGAAGTGCAGGTTGAAGTGGAAGAAACACCAAGATTTGATCCTGAACATGAAGAGCTAGAAACCTCAAGAAGTGGAGAACTTAGGAGGTCTACAAGGAACAAATGGCGACCTACAAGGTATAGCTATGATACTTCATTTTTGGCTACCAAAGATTATGCTTACATGATTAAAGCAGATGAAGACCCTTCTACATATGAAGAGGCAAAAGGTAAAGAAAATTGGGAGAAAGCTATGCAAGAAGAATATGATGCATTGTTGGAGAATCAAACATGGGATTTGGTTCCAAAACCAAATAGCCAGAAGATCATTGGATGTAAGTGGGTTTATAAGACAAAAAGATTTGCAGATGGAAGTGTGTCTAGGTACAAAGCTAGACTTGTTGTCAAAGGGTTTGCTCAGACATATGGTGTTGATTATGATGAGACTTATAGTCCTGTGGCAAAGATGACAACTATCAGGACACTTATAGCTATTGCTGCATGTAAAGGTTGGAAGTTATGTCAACTTGATTTAAAAAATGCTTTTTTGAATGGTTATATTTCAGATGATGTGTTCATGGAGCAACCTCAAGGGTTCAGAGATAAAAGGTATCCAGATCATGTGTGCAAGCTCAAGAGAGCTTTGTATGGCTTGAAGCAGGCCCCAAGGGCATGGAATTATAGACTTGTAAAGTTCTTGAAAGAACTTGGATTTCAGGTGTCTAAAGCAGATAGTAGCTTGCTTATCAAAGCAAGTGATAATGGTTTCATATACATGTCATGTGCATATATGTTGATGATATAATCCTTACAGGTACAGATGAGGAAGGAATACAAAGACTAAAGAAGCAAATGGAAAAGGAGTTCAAAATCAGTGATTTGGGGGACTTGTCATATTTCTTGGGCATGGAGATTACATATACTCAACATGGAGTATTTGTGACTCAAGAAAGGTATTTGAAGAACTTGTTAATCAAGTTTAAAATGAATGATTGCAGGGTAGCACCTACTCCAATGGAGGTGAATCACAAATTAAGCAGATTTGGAGGTGAAGAATTCAAGGACATGAGACAATATCAGAGTTTGGTTGCTAGTCTTATCTATGCTACTTTAACTAGACCTGATTTATCATATGCAGTTGGAGTTTTGTCTCAATTCATGCATTGTCCTAGGAAAGAGCATTGGACTGCAGGTCAAAGAGTGTTGAGGTACATTAAGGGTACACTCAAAGAAGGTTTGTATTATGGGTTTACATCAGATACAAATATCAAGATCTATAGTGATGCAGATTGGGTAGGTAATCCAGATGATAGAAGGTCAACCTATGGATACATGTGTTATGTAGGAGATAAGCTAATCTCCTGGTGCTCAAAGAAGCAACATACAGTTGCTTTGTCATCTACAGAAGCTGAGTACAAAGGCATGGTTGAAGCTGCAAAAGAAGTGATTTGGCTTAAGACTCTCATGAAGAGTTTTGACACTATACAGAGCATACCTATCATTTATGGTGATAACATGAGTTCATTATATTTAGCTGCTAATCCTGTTTTTCATGCCAGGACCAAACACATTGAGATACAGTATCACTTTCTAAGAGAGAAGGTGATGGATAAGGAGATTGAAGTCATACATGTTAAAAGTCAAGCTTCAAGCTAAAAATTCGTGGGGAATCTTTTATGGACATGTGGAGCAATCAAAGGAAGCCAAAAGCCACGAGATTCCATCAAGAAAAGTCACTCAACCACTCCCCAAGTCATCTCAACTAATTCCTCCAAGTTAGGAGGCTGATTTGGAAAGGTAGTTCCTAGATTTTAGGGGCACACCTCTCACTATAAAAGGAGCATGTATCCCGACTTCTTTTGGGCCATCTTCTTGGAGTTTTAGCTCATGTAAAGTGAGCACTAAGTGCTGGAGTTGTGATAAGCAAGCCCCTTGCTTAAGCAACCCCCTTGCTTGCTTGTTTGTTTTCTTTTTAGTAGGCATATCTATGTGTGTGCGCAGGCAGTGTTGCAACTCTCTACCCCTGAGTTGTTAGCATTGGTTCTCCCTCATATGGTATCCATTTGATGTAATTCTTGTCTCATTGGATAGCTATAAGAGTCTATTTTATGCTTACCAATTCTCTGGAGCATTCTCTGAGTAAGCTGGGAGCAACATTCATTTTAGTGAAGTTGTGTGATTGATATCTCTCTCTTTGTGTAGGCTCTGTTGGAAATATTTTGCTCTCTGTTGTAAGGGCTGGTTCTCCTTCTCTATGTATCCATTTGCTATGATTTTGGTGTCATTGGGTAGCTATTAGAGTTCTCTAAAGTTGACATAACTTTGAGATTCATTCTCTGTATAATCTCTGAGAAAAGTTTGCTGGAGTGAAGTGAGGTCTCTGCTTGACTAGCAGTTGTGAGCATTCAGCTAGCTCATGTTGTAGACATTGTTTCTCTTTGTGTAAGCATCCATTTCAAGTGAAATTTGTTTTGTTGGAAAGCCCTTGGTGTCTACTACAGGTCTACAAAATCTCACTGGAGTTCTCTGCATAAGCTCTGAGTAAGAGCATTTTTGGTGTGCAGAGGTCAAAGAAGGATACCTGTGGAGGTCATTCGCGCTTCATCGTTGCTTAGGGGTTGAGATACTTCCCCCATCAGTGGTATCAGAGCATTTGGGCATCTTGGAGGTATCACATACAAGCAAGAAGACCTCTTGGAGTTGGTGGTTGAAGAGTTGCATCAACAAAAGCTTCTTGGAGGTAGCTCACATCAAGGGGGAGCTATTCTACTCAAATTTGCAAGAGCACAAGGTGTCCATCTAAGGAAAGCTTTGGATTGAGGTAACCTCAGAGCCTCATTTTCATTTTACACACATTGGAGCATTAGCCAAGGGCTAGGTCAAGTATCAAAGACTAGATATGGGAGACTTCAACACTCAAATTGAAAAGCTAGACAAAGGTAACTATCAACCATGGAGATTTAGGGTCTCCAACTATCTTATGGGCAAGGGCCTTTGGGGGTTGATTAGTGGAAGTGAACCAAGACCTAGGTTGGATGAGAATCCAACCAATGACCAGAGAAGGGCCTTTAGGGAATGGAATGAAAGAGACAAGAGGGTTATCTTTATTCTTTCCCAACACATTAGCAATAGCATGATCGGCCATATCCAAGACCTGGATTCAAGCATGAAGGTATGGGAGACACTTGAAAGGCTTTATTCAACAAGCACCAAAGCAAGGAAGATCCAACTCAAGAATGAGCTCAACAACCTTAGGAAGAGCTCAGGGAGTAGCATAAATGACTACATACTTAAGGTCAAGGAGTTATCAGATGCATTGGGATCCATTGGAAGCCACGTAGACGATGACGATCTTGTGGCTTATACTCTCAATGGTTTGAGAGATGATGAGAAGTGGAAACCCTTTACCACTTCAGTTTATGTAAGGGATAATCTTCCCGATTTTGAGCAATTGGTTGCTCTCATGGTCACCGAAGAAATGAACATAGGTGGAATTTCAACTAAAAGCAAAGATGCACAAGTTTTCTATGCAGGTAATCAAAGGGGCAAAGGAAGACAAGGACAAGGAAGGGGCAAAGGAAGGTTTGGAGGAAGGCAAGGCCACTCAAGAAATCAAGGACATGACCAAGGCACCTCATCACAAAGAGGGAGAGGAAGATCAAGAGGAAGAGGAGGACGACATCAACAAAACAGGAATCAAGATGGCGAAGGATGTTACATATGTGGCAAGTTTGGCCACTATGCTAGAGATTGCTACCAAGGAGGAAACCAAAGGAACTATAATCAAGGTTCTTCATACAAAGGCCAAGGTAATTATGCTTCTACAAGTTCAGAAAATGACAATCTCTTGATGATGCACATGAATGGGAATTCAAGCAAAGTAGATAACACTTGGTATATTGATAGTGGATGTAGCAACCATATGAGTTGCAATGCTTCTTGGTTTACTAATCTACATGTTCCCAAAGGTAAAGGACATGTAGAAACAGGTGATGATACAGCCCATGAGATCTCCCATGTTGGAGATGTAGCTTTGGATGACAAGGAGGAAGGAAGATGTCTCAAGGATGTCTTGCATGTACCTACCATCACAAAGAACTTGGTGTCCGTTGGGCAAATGGTTGAAAGAGGCTATCAAGTAAGGTTCAACAAAGGTGGATGCTTTGTGGAGAACCCTAAGCAAGGTTACAAGGTCATAGCAAGAGGAAAGAAGCAAGGGAGACTCTTCACTTTGGAGGTAAATTCTCATTCTACTCAACATGTCTACTTCACATATGGAAACAAGAGGATTTCGGAGTTGGACTTGTGGCACAAGAGGATAGGTCACATCAACATACAAAGAATGAAGGAAATGCAATTCAAGAGGCTGGTTGAAGGTCTTCCCAACTTCCAAGGACAAGGTATGAAGCATTTATGTGAATCTTGTCAACTAGGGAAGCAAGCGAGACTTCCATTCAAGAAGAGTGGCTACATAAGCCAACATCCATTGGAGTTGATACATACAGATGTGTGGGGGCCAACGAAAGAGCAATCCATTGGAGGTAACAAGTACTTTGTCACTTTTATAGATGATTGCACAAGGATGGTTTGGGTTTATTTCATCAAAAACAAATCAGATGTGTTTACATGTTTCAAAGCATTCAAGGCAATGGTAGAGAAGGAAACAGGTACATATATCAAGAAGCTAAGGTCCGATGGAGGGGGAGAATATTTCTCAAATGAGTTTTCTGATTTTTTAATGGATCAAGGCATCAAGAGGCAAGTAACATGCAGGTACACACCCCAACAAAATGGAGTAGCTGAGAGAAAGAATAGATACATTGCCGAGATCGCTAGAGCAATGCTTAATGAGATGAATGTACCTAACATGTTTTGGAGTGATGCAGCAAATACCGCCGTGTATCTAATGAATAGGGCTCCTACCTCAGGGATCCATGGCTTGACACCATATCAAGCCTATTATGGTAAGAAACCTGATCTTTCCCACTTGAAGATATTTGGATGTACTTGTTATGTACATGTGCCAAGTGAATTGAGGCACAAGCTACAACCAAAGGCAGAAAAGTGTGTGTTTCTAGGATATTCAAATGATCATAAAGGTTACAGGTACTTCAACCCAAATACAAAGGACTTGAGGATATCAAGGGATGTAGCATTTGATGAGCTACTCCCTTGGTATAAGAAGTATGATTGTATGCAGGACTATGAAGAAGAAAAGCATGGACATGATGAAGAACAAATCGACCTAGAGCTAAGCGGCCCAAGGTGTTCCATCAATGAAGATAGTTCAAGCATGAACTCACCATGGAGGGGGAGACCTTCATCAAGCTATGAAGCACAATCAATCAACAAAGGCAAAGCAACATTGGTGGAGTTGGATGAAGAAGGTAATGAAGTTGAAGATGATGAAGGACACATGATGGAGAAAGAAGCCACGTCAAAGAAAGAGATCAAGTTCCCAAGGCAAAGGAGGTTTATTCCTCCAAAAGGTGAAGAAAGGAAGTCTTCTAGAGTTAAGTATCCAACTCAAAGGTTTACTTATGATTCATACATGGCAACACATTATGCATATATGAACAAAGTAGTAGAAGATCATGAGCCCGATTGCTATGAAGATGCAAGCAGGTACACCGAATGGAAAGAGGCAATGCAAGAAGAGATCGACGCACTTGAGGAAAATCAAACATGGACTCTAGTGCCCAAGAAGGAGAACATGAAGGTAATAGGTAATAAGTGGGTGTATAAAGTAAAGAGGAATTCAGATGGATCTATTTCTAGGTTCAAAGCAAGATTGGTGGCTAAGGGTTTTGCACAAACCTATGGAGTGGACTTTGAAGAGACATTCAGCCCCGTGGCAAAGATGAGCACCATTAGGACACTCATTGCAATGGCTGCTAGCAAAGGATGGAAGCTCTTCCAATTGGATATCAAGAATGCCTTTCTCAATGGAGACTTGGAAGAAGAGGTATACATGGAGCAACCACTAGGTTTTGTTCATAAAGAGTTTCCACATCATGTTTGTAGGTTGAAGAAGGCACTTTATGGCCTAAAGCAAGCTCCAAGGGCTTGGAACCAAAGATTGGTGGACTATTTGATCAAATGTGGTTACAATCAATGCAAGGCGGATCCATCTCTCTTCATCAAACAAAGAGGAGAACTTGTGGTCTACATGTGTGTGTATGTAGATGATCTTATCATTACAGGTAATGATACAAAGGGCATTGAGGAGATCAAGGCAAAGCTTGGAAAGGAGTTTAGGATCTCTGATCTTGGAGATCTTAGGTATTTTCTTGGCATTGAAGTTGTATACAAAGAAGAAGGTATTATGCTCATACAAAGGAAGTATATTCTAGACCTACTTGAGAGGTTTGGGATGCTACATTGCAAGCCTATTTCAAATCCCATGGAAGTTAATGTAAAGCTAAGCTCCATTGATGGAGAGCCATTAGAGGATGTAACTTTGTATCGATCTATTGTAGGCTCTTTCAATTATGCCACAATAACCAGGCCTGACATAGCATATGGAGTTGGAGTGTTATCACAATTTATGCATAGTCCAAGGACTACACACTTGCAAGCTGCAAGAAGAATGTTGCGATATCTCAAAGCCACTATAAATGAAGGATTGTTCTACTCATTTGATGATGATATGCAGGTCAAAGCTTATTCCGATGCCGATTGGGCCGGTTCGAAGGAAGATAGAAGGAGTACAAGTGGTTACCTAGTCATGCTAGGTAGCAAGATCATCTCATGGATTTCAAAGAAGCAACCCACGGTGGCATTATCTTCCACCGAGGCTGAGTATAGAGCTTTGGCTCAAGTCACATGTGAGCTAATGTGGATTAAGAAGTTATTTATGGAGCTTAATTTGCAGGTTGACACATATCCAATTTTTTGTGACAACATGAGTAGCATTCATCTAGCATCGAACCCTGTCTATCATGCTAGAACCAAGCATATTGAAGTGCACTATCACTTCATAAGGGAAAAGGTGATATCCAAGGAAGTTTCAGTACATCATATTGGTACTAAGGACCAAGTTGCGGACATGTTTACAAAGGCTTTGGATGGGATGAAGATTTCAAAATTCAAGCAATGCATCAACATGAAGGAGCTTGGATGAGGATGAAGAATTGAAGCTTGAGGGGGAGTGTTAAAAGTCAAGCTTCAAGCTAAAAATTCGTGGGGAATCTTTTATGGACATGTGGAGCAATCAAAGGAAGCCAAAAGCCACGAGATTCCATCAAGAAAAGTCACTCAACCACTCCCCAAGTCATCTCAACTAATTCCTCCAAGTTAGGAGGCTGATTTGGAAAGGTAGTTCCTAGATTTTAGGGGCACACCTCTCACTATAAAAGGAGCATGTATCCCGACTTCTTTTGGGCCATCTTCTTGGAGTTTTAGCTCATGTAAAGTGAGCACTAAGTGCTGGAGTTGTGATAAGCAAGCCCCTTGCTTAAGCAACCCCCTTGCTTGCTTGTTTGTTTTCTTTTTAGTAGGCATATCTATGTGTGTGCGCAGGCAGTGTTGCAACTCTCTACCCCTGAGTTGTTAGCATTGGTTCTCCCTCATATGGTATCCATTTGATGTAATTCTTGTCTCATTGGATAGCTATAAGAGTCTATTTTATGCTTACCAATTCTCTGGAGCATTCTCTGAGTAAGCTGGGAGCAACATTCATTTTAGTGAAGTTGTGTGATTGATATCTCTCTCTTTGTGTGGGCTCTGTTGGAAATATTTTGCTCTCTGTTGTAAGGGCTGGTTCTCCTTCTCTATGTATCCATTTGCTATGATTTTGGTGTCATTGGGTAGCTATTAGAGTTCTCTAAAGTTGACATAACTTTGAGATTCATTCTCTGTATAATCTCTGAGAAAAGTTTGCTGGAGTGAAGTGAGGTCTCTGCTTGACTAGCAGTTGTGAGCATTCAGCTAGCTCATGTTGTAGACATTGTTTCTCTTTGTGTAAGCATCCATTTCAAGTGAAATTTGTTTTGTTGGAAAGCCCTTGGTGTCTACTACAGGTCTACAAAATCTCACTGGAGTTCTCTGCATAAGCTCTGAGTAAGAGCATTTTTGGTGTGCAGAGGTCAAAGAAGGATACCTGTGGAGGTCATTCGCGCTTCATCGTTGCTTAGGGGTTGAGATACTTCCCCCATCAATACATACTTCAACAAAAGATCAGATAGTTGATATGCTTACAAAGAGCTTGGATGGACCAAAGCTATAGAAGTTTACAGACATGGCAGGTATAAAGAAGATAAGAGAAACCTCAATTGATGATTGAGGGGGAGCTGTTGGTGCAGACCAATCACCAATTGAAGATTTGAAGGACAAAGGATGGAGATAAGATCAAGTTTTGAAGCAAAGAAGATGGCTACATTCACAGGATGAATGATATGTACACATATGTATATTAGTGAAGACATAGATTACTTATACTTTTGTCTAGTAAAAAACTTGTACATATTTGCCTATAAATACTTGGAAAAAAATGTCAGGGCAATAGAGGAGACAATAGAAGATCATGAGAATAGTGTATTGAGTAGTTTTAAGTGTCATTAGACACATGAGAAGTGAGTTGAAGTCTCTCCCACATTCAGTTGTATTCTTCTTCAGAAATGACAGAATTTTTGCGCCCGATATTTCTGTGTTTTCTCCTCGTGTGATAAATCTTTTGTGAATTCCTTTTGGAGATGTCTAAGTCCATAGTTAATCAATCTATGGCTAGAGTTTGAGAGTCTAATTGTGATCAGGCTAAGAGAATTGTGTGTAGGAACATTTACATGTGAGAAAGTACTCACTGGTTCCTGAAACAGGCGCAAATTTTGATCTTAATGATTTGATCATTTCTCACTTCACAGTTTAAAGTTTTGTGCAAGTAAGCACTTAATCTTTAAGTTGAAAGGTAAGCTACTCGTGGCTAGAAGCATTTGCTTAAACGGGTTCTATACTGAGAGAATTAAAGTTAAGAAGTTAGGGGTGTCCAAATCGACTTCTCAGAAGTGCAGATTTAGACATAGTTGACTTGGTAAGTAGATTTCTCAAGATCTACTGAACCTTTTGAAGTAATTTGACTTGGAGAAGGTGCACAATCTTTAGGCAACACCTTGTGCAAAGTTTCATCAAATACTTTACACATTTACTCAGTCAATGAGCAAGATCTATGCAGCAGACTTTCTGAGGAATTTCCTTCTTCACAGTTTAGTCAAGAAATTGATATTTAGTTATTGATCTCTTAAATTGGTGAAGGTTTTGACTTACTCTTGATATAGAGGTGTTCTAAATTCAAGAGTAGGTTGTTCTTTTGGAGATTAACACTCTCCATCAGATAGTAGTTACATAAAGAACTCTGATAGATTCCTATTCCCATAAGAAGTTTTGACATTTCCTACCTTGACAACTGAACGCTTGGTATCCTCACTTGTCTGCACTTGGTGCTTTCCCTTGGGCTCTTCAAGATCGAAAAGGAGAGCTATATTGCCTACTACATGGTTTGAACAACAACTTGATCCTCTGTATAGTTGTTGAAGTCTTTTGTTGATTTGTATTCTCCTTGATAATTTTTGTTGTAATTGTTGTTGCAGCCATGGTTGTAACCTTGATTATGATTGGATCTTCCTCTTGATTGTGAGTAGCCACCTCTTTGGAATCCTCTTCCTCTCTGGTTCTTGAAGTTCCCATAGCACTCATCTGTTGTGTGATTAGACAATCCACATATGTTGCATGGGGAAGAGTTGAAAGGTCTCCCCGTACCTTGCTTACCTCCTCTCCCCCTTCCTCTTGAATTCCTACCTGTCCCTACATAGTAAGCTTGAGAAGTAGCACCTTCATCTTCAAACTTCTTGCTCTTTCCTTTATCCTTAGACTTTCCTTTATCTGTATAGAGGGTAGAAGAATTGTTACCTCTTGATGGTTGACCATTTTTGTTGAGCTTGGCCTCATGGGTGAAGAGTTTCCCCATGAGAAGTGGTTAGATCAGGGATTTGCATATCCATATAAAGATGCATTGCAGTTGTGAAGGATTCCCACTTATCATCTACCTTGATGCCATTGATTATTTGTCTCACTATTTGCTCCTCTTCAATCTCATCTCCTATGCTTGCCAACTGATGAGCCACATCTTTTACCTTGGTCACATACTCTAAAATATTCAGTTTAGGTTGCTTCTTTTGAGTAGTAAACTCTATCCACAATTGATTTTTCCTAGCACGTGTATTGGAAGAAAAGTATGAAGATAGAGTATCCCAAGTCTCTTGGGAAGTTTTGCAATTCTAATATAAGGAAGAAGGAAGTCAGAGATAGAGTTAAGTAGATATGACCTAGCTAATTAAGTGGATATGACCTGGCTAAAGCATCTTTGGAACACCATGAGTTGAGTCTTTCTTGCTCCTCTCTTGTAGGTTGATCTTTGCTTCTAAATGTGGGCATCTCCTCATTTGCTGATATGTATCCATAGAAACTTCTTCCTTCTAGATAGGTTGTCATCCTCAAAGACCATGTTGGATAATTTTTCCTGTCCAATTTATGAATGAAAGAAGGGAAACCATCTCTCATTTTACCTCAACTTGCTCTGATACCACTGTTGGGAGAGATGGATGGGCACCTCAAGGAAGTGAGGTGGTACTGCTAAATCTTGCTTTGTACTAGCCTTGATACACTTTAGAGTTATAAAGTAGGCTCTTTTAGCTTGCAAATGACACCAAGAAAGTACTTATGTAGTTTGGAGTTGATGCTTGAAACAGTTAATCCAAAACAGACTAGTTCAAGAATAGCTAGTGTTGAAAAACTTGCTATTTAAATCCATAAACCTGCTAGCTTTTTTACTAAAAGCTCACAATAGAGTAACAATTGACAAAATTGCTTTTGGGGGAATTCAATTAGCTTATATAGCTAATGATTGCAAGTGGAAACATTTAAAATGATCAACTATGCTCTGAGAAATGACTTTAGCAAATTAGATCTTACCCCCAACTTTTTAGGGAACAACCTTGAAATTTTTATAGCATAAAGTAGACTTTATGCTGGTTCCAACAATCCAAAGATTATCTAAAATGGTTGAGTATTCACAGAGATATGACCAGAAGAATTTGACTCTTTTGAGTAGTCATAGCAGAGAAGTAGAGAGATGTTCAATGAGCTATATGTATTATAGAACATGATTGTACAAAGTCATTGGCATTGTAATGATGTTGATGATGAACTGAGTGAGCTATGGTGTGAGCTACTGAAGCTCTACAAATGATCAAGGAATGAGCTCATAATGAGGCACACTACCCCACGAGATTTTACTAGGTCTTTTTATAAGTATTTCTTCTAATTCTTTATTTTGAATTCAAAGTTGGCTCCAATGAAAAAGTAACTCCACTAATTCAAGAGATGTTCCTTCAATTTGGAGTCATAGCTAATATTCTTCCTAACTCCACGATATATAAGCTTTTACAAGATTCTCCAAGGAATTATTCTTTTACAATGGTAAATGATTAAGTAGTTACAAGCTATAGTTCCCATGAATCATCAAGTGCTTCCACATAATGTCTTCCATGCTAAGCCAAATGTGTAGGCTTGAGCATTTGCACCAACAAAACATTGGGGCAAGCCAACTCTTAGGCCCACTAGAATGAAATTGCAAATGGTAGATGGGCATATTGAGAAACCTTTAGGGTTGCTAGAAGGGTTAACTCTCACTACTTGTGGTGTAGAGCTTGAACATACATTTTCCATATGTGATTTTGGCAAGAATCACATCTATGAGATGATTTTAGGAAGGCCATTTATGAGGCAATTATAGATAGTATAGGATTGGGGAACCAATTCCGTGTACTTACAACACCTAGGTGTAACCACTAAAGTAAATATCAAAGGCTAGTCTCATAGAGACATACCACACTTGCAATGGATCCCAATTTATAGAACTTTAGATGAAATGGAATTGGTGGATTCCTTAAGACCATAATATTCTTGGATGCATGAAGACATGCACTTGTGGATGTGTAAAGTTGCAATGGAAGAAGAGAGGAGATTAAATGCTAGAAACATAGGTGTTAGTGAAAATCCATGATCTATTCAAAATCTAGCCTATGCATCTATGATATTTCTTGGCGAGGAATTTGAGCCGCATGGTTGGGCAGAAATCCTAGCTACGATGGGCATAGCTATCAATGAGGAACAATGGACACCCCATTGTGAAAAAGATGGTGATGGCATCTCGATTTTCACAATAGAACCACTCATGTTTGATTCGGTTATAGAAGAATGTAAGCCTACCATGTCCACACTCATGGAAGTCAGTGATAAGGTTGAGGAATCCATTATCATGGAGCCATTTTGTGACTCAGAAGAAGACTATCTTCATTTGATAGAGGATAGGACTCAACAACTTGAAAGATGTACACTTGAGGAGAAATCAACTAAACCAAAAGATGACAAGTGTGAGAAGGAAGGAAAAAAAAAGGAATTACCCACACAAGAAGAA
This sequence comes from Ceratopteris richardii, assembly GCA_020310875.1. Classification (NCBI taxonomy): domain Eukaryota; kingdom Viridiplantae; phylum Streptophyta; class Polypodiopsida; order Polypodiales; family Pteridaceae; genus Ceratopteris; species Ceratopteris richardii. The sequence goes on along the minus strand of CM035439.1, from coordinate 133,634,327 downwards.
GAAGAAATCTTGTTCAAAGTGCCAGACAACTTCAAGAAGTACAAGATTGAAGACAAGAAAATAATGATAAGAATGCCTAAATGAGAAGCATATGTGGCTACCATAAGAGATAGTTATCCAGTTCATATCATCTAGCACTATCAGAGCAAGTAGCAAGCAAGGAGGTCTATAGGTTCCTTGATGGATTCTCGGGCTGCAATCAAGTAGCCATTGCCCTTGAAGATCAACATAATATAGATTTTGCCATAGAGTGGGGTAACTTTGCATTTTGTGTGATGCCATTTGGGCTGACCAATGAACCTGCTACATTCGAGAGGCTAATGTGTCATGTGTTCAAGGGCTTCTTGAGAAAGAACCTAGAAGTCTATGTAGATGGCTTGTGTGTTCACTCCAACATTAGACAAACTCACATCCCATAGCTTAGACATATCTTTGACAAATGAAGCCAATATCCAAAAATGCATGGCAAAATTCTAGACCACATAGTGTCAAAGAATGGAATTTCAATGGATCCAGATAAAGTAAGGGTGATAGCAAGGCTATCTAGGCTAAAGACGATCAAGGAATTACAAGCTTTCATGGGACATTGTGGATACTACAATGTTGGAGTTTGAGGTCTACAGAAGCACACAAACAACACAAGGAAACAGAAGAAGCTTGGAGCACGACACACAATACTGCGTGTATTACAATTAGAATGTACAAAGATAAGTAACCCATTAGGGCTATAGGTATATATACAAGCTGGGGAAAAAAAACCTCCTAAAGAGGGAAAAAAGTGCCCTAGTGGTCCTAGAGTGTTCATAAACATCACTACCTAAATATATGAACAAATCCCCTCTGGGAGTGATGTGGTGAACGAGGAGCTGGCACTCACATATAAGGAAGTGCCAAGCTATGTGGAACCAATCCACAAAAGAAAGTACGCCCAAAGCTTTGGGAAAAGCATCAAATGCCTCCCTAGGAAGAGCCTTTGTGAAAAGGTCTGAGATGTTCTCCTATGCGGGCACATATGCCAAACTTATCTCTTCAACAGAGAACCTCTCCCTAACATAATTATAGTGCACCTCAATGTGCTTAGTTCAAGCATGGAACATAAGGTTCCTGTCAACTGCCAATATGCTCTCACTATTAGTGGATAGATGGTTGCAAAAGACTTACCAACACCCAAATCAGCTATAAGAGATGTGAGCCACACACACGCAATAGTCACTATGAAAGATACCTGATACTTAGCATCACAACTAGAAGTGGCCACAATAGGCTGCTTCTTGCTCAACCAAGATATGCATGAGCTACCAATCATGAAGCAAAAACCACTGGTGCACACACGAGTGTCATAGCAACCAACCCAATCATAGTAAAAAAAAGCATGTAAATCTAGTGGTAGTGATCCCCCCTTGGGATAAAACAATCAAAGTAGCTGGGTACCACTCAAGTAATGAAAGATGTGCTTAACTGCCTACCAATGCTTGACACTTCGACAATGCATAAACTTGCTTATCTATGAGACAACAAACTAAATATCTGGCAGAGTAATGCATAAGTAAATCAAACATCCAATAGCCTGGTGATAGAGAGCAACATCAAATGCATCTCTAGCATCATGAAGACTGAATCATAGACCTCTCTCCATAGGAGTGGCAATAGGTTTACAGCTTCAAGCCCAAAATGTTGCAATGATATGTCAATATATTTTGTTTGACACAAAGCTATTCTGCCATCAAGTTGCATAAACTAAATGCCCAAATAATGATGCAAATGCCCTAAATAAGACATCTCAAATAAGGCATACAAATCAGCCTTGAAATCAGCAATATGCTTCTCAATAGGACCAGTGAGAAGCATGTGATCGACATAAAAATAATGATCAAAAGCACATCATTTGCATGCTTAACATATAAGACGCTCTGATTTGGAATGTTCTCAAAACCATGTGCAATCAGATAGGCATGTATCTTTTCATACCAAGACTGTGGTGCTTGCTTCAACCATACAATGCCTTTTTCAACCTGCACACCTGGTTTTCATGCCCTTTTCGCACAAAGCCACGGGGCTAAAAAACATACACTTTTTCATGAAAATCACCATTCAAAAATGCAATTTTAATGTCCAACTAATGTACATTCCAACCATGATGAGTTGCAAGTGCACATATGCTAGGAATAATATTCATTCAGCAAGTGGGAGCAAAGGTCTCATCAAAATCAATGCCTCTTTCCTGAGCATAACCCTTTGCAACAAGCCTAGCCTTATACTATCAACTGTTCCATCAGGTGTATGCTTTAGCTTGTATACCCACTTAGTGCCAATGGCCTTCTTGCCAAGAGGCAAGTCACATAAAGACCAGATACCATTTTTCATTATAGCATCATGTTCAGATTACATAGCAACCATCCAATTTTTTGAGTTTTGTGCATCATCAAACGAAACAAGCTCATTCTCATCACAAAGACTAGAGGCAGCCATAACACAACAATCTGATGCAAAATAAGAAGTATGAGAGCCAGAATGAGTATGATATGACAGAGGTGCATCTAATTTGCAATCACACAAAGTCTACACCAGCCATTTTGGCATAGTTTTTGCCTCCTCAATATCAACTCTCTCATCAACAAGTGCATCATGTAATTGTGCATTAGAAATGGAATGATTTGCATCATCACATGAAACCTGTAAAGGCTAAGAAGTTGCCTCATTAGGACCAACACTAGAATGTCCACCTATAAAAAGAGATAGCAAAGTGTCATACATGTCTTTGGAGATAGATCATACCTTCATCTATTCTCTTAACGAGTAGACTTGCATCAACCTTTGAGCTTTGATATCCAAGTTCATTGAGATACTTCACAAGTCTGTAATTCCAAGCTCTTGGAGCTTGCTTCAATCCATAGAGAGCTCTTCTTAATCTGCAAACATGATTTGGGTAATTGGAACTTTCAAAACCTTCAGGTTGTTTCATGTAGACTTCATCTGATATATATCCATTTAAAAATGCATTCTTTACATCCAACTGACTTAGCTTCCATCCTTTTGATGCTGCTATAGCAATCACTGTCCTTATGGTTGACATCTTTTCCACCGGACTAAACATCTCATCATAATCTATGCCATGCATCTAAGCATAGCCTTTGACCACCAGTCTAGCTTTGTATCTGGCTATCCTTCCATCTGCAAGTTTCTTAACTTTGTAAACCCATTTATTTCCAATCACTTTCTTACCATTTGGTTTTGGAACAAGTTCCCAAGTCTTGTTCTCTTCAAGAGCACTGAACTCTTCCTTCATTGCTTCTTCCCATTGTTTCTTACCTTTTGCTTCACTATAATTCTGAGGTTCTTCATCCTCCTTTACTAAGTAAGCATAGTTCTTTTGAGTCAAATAAGAAGTTTCATAGGAATACCTTGTTGGTTGTTTCCTTACTCTGTTTGACCTTCTTAGCTCATATTCTTCATGTGTATCTGAATACACATCTTCATCAAATCTCGGTCCATCTTCATTTCTCATACGTGACCCGATCCTGGACGTACTTGCCTGCATATGATCTTCATCTTCATTCACTTGCATATGTGATTTACCTTTTTCATTTCTTCTTCAAGTGCTTTGACACTGTGCTCTTTATATGTATACCAACTCTTTCCTTCATCAAATGTTACATCTCTGGAAATCATAAAATGTTTGGTTAGAGGACTCCATAGTCTATAACCCATCTGTTTTTCATCATATCCGATGAACACATATTTTTTAGCTTTTGGTTCAAGCTTATGTCTAGGATGTGATGGTACATAAGCATAGGCAACTGATCCAAACACTTTGCAATGATCAAGTGTTGGTTTCTTGCCCCACCAAGCTTCATAATTGGTCATCCCATTTAAAGCTGTACATGGTAATCTATTTACCAGATATGTTGCTGTATTTACGGCCTCAGCCCAAAGATAATTTGGACAATTCTTATCCTTTAGCATTGCTCTTGCAAACTCAACTAGAGTTCGGTTTCTCCTTTCTGCTACTCCATTTTGTTGTGGTGTATACCTACAAGTTATTTCTCTTTTGATACCTGCATTCCATAGATAATCATTGAACTCTCGAGAAAATATTCTCCTCCTCCATCAGACCTTCGTCTTTTGAGTTTCTATCCTGTAAGTCTTTCAGTATATGCATGAAAATGCCTGAAAGCTTCAAATACTTCTGACTTCTCTTTCAAAACATAAAGAGCTATCCATCTTGTTGCATCATCAATAAAAAGAACATAAGACCTTGAGCCGTTGATAGATCCTTCTTTTGTTGGTCCCCATATATCTGTATGTATGAGTTCTAACACATCATCGTGTTTGTACCCTTTCTTCTGAAATGGTAACCTGTGAGCTTTTCCCATCTGACAAGCTTCGCACTTGTGAATCATATGTTGATTCTTCATATTTGGTAATCCTCTCATGGATTGTTTTTCCACCATAGTTTTGATTCCCGTTTCATTAAAATGTCCTAACCTCTTGTGCCAGAGGTCTAACTCTATAAATACCTCATCACCATGTGTGATCAAAGCTTGACCAACATTGCCTTGTACTTTAAGAGTAAAAACTCTACCTTCCTTATTACCATGGACAATTTGATTGTATCCATTCTCTGGATCTTCAACAAATACTCCTTCATTTGTAAACCTAACTTGAAAACCTTTTTCTACTATTTGACCCACACTGATCAGATTCTTTGGGATTGTTGGAACATACAAACCATTTGTTAGTAGGTCAGCTCCATTCTTACACTTTACTTTTCCAATTGACCTTACATTATGTTTTGTGTTATCACCTGTCTGTACTGTATGATTTGAAATTCCTCCTTCAAGTTCTGATAACAATTCTTTATTTCCTGACAAATGATTTGAACAACCAGAGTCAATATAGAATACCTTGAGGTCTTCATTCTCTGACATACTTATTGAGTTCATCATCAACGTTGTATGACTGTCATTCTGCGTATCATTCGCATAGTTGTAGTAGGTAGTGTTGTGAGACTGATTCTGTCCCCGACTTCTTGTTCCACCTCTACCATATCTGCCTCTTTGACTTTGTCTTCCTCTTTGATATCTTCCACTTCTGCCTCTACTATTATTGTTCTGATTCTGACTTGATCCTTGAGAATTATGCCAGCAATCATGAGCCAAATGATTGCTTAATCCACAGATCCAACAAGTCTTCTTGTTGTTAGTCTGATTACCTCTTCCTTTACCTCTACTTTTAATTCTTGCGTTACCTCTTCCTCTTGAAAAATTTGCTTGAGTAGACATCTCTTCTTCATCTTTTTCTTTACCTTTATCACCTTTCTTCTTATTCTTTGCATACATAGCCGAACTATGTCCTTTATCTCCGTCTGTCTTCAAATCTTGCTCAAACGTTAACATTAGTCCAATCAACTGATTTAAATCTGGTACAAAACAATTTAAAGAAAGTTCAATTGAGAGTACGGAAGGTTTCCACCTTTCATCTCCTCTCAGTCCTACAAGCACTTGTGCTATCAACTTGTGATCTTCGATATCTTCGTCAATAGATCCGAGACTGTCTGCCAAGTCTTTCATCTTAGTGACATAATCACTAATGCTTTGACTTTGCTTTTTCTTGAACGTTGTAAACTCTGACCATAAGCTAGCCTTCCTAGCTTTCGTCGTATTTTGGAAATGATCTTCCAATGCACTCCATATGTCTTCCGCTTTCTCCAGACCTCTAATGTGCGGTAGTAGATGATCTGTAATGGTATTGTAGATATAAGCTCTTGCCGTTGCATCTTTCTTCTGCCACAACTTCAAGGCTTCTAACTCTTCTTTCTTTGGTTGACTGTCGTCTTCAAAAATCGGATTCTTCTCTTCTCCTGTCACATATATCATTAAGTCCTTACTCATAAGTAAAGCTTCCATGTGCATTACCCATGCGGGATAATTATCTCTGTCCAATTTGTCAATAGAGATATGATCTCCCATAATCTTCTTGTTTCTGTTACTTTTGGTGAGTGTAATGTTAAAAGGTTTTACCTTTTTACAAATCTTTACCCTTGAGAATTACTTCGGAACGTTTCTTGATGCCGTTTGTTGTCGATCATCTCACCTTTCACTTTCCTTGTGAAAATTCTTTGAATTCTCTTGTATCTTCACTTTCGTTTACTCTTGAGGATCTTTCTGCTCTTCAGAACCTTTTCTACTCTGATACCACTTGTTGAGCTCTAACTACTTGTTGGCGTCTCTCAAGTATCATCAACTGTTGAGCTCTTGTACCACTCGTTAACGCGGCGAGTGAGCTTAACTATCTAAAGCTCAACTACGGAATTCACCACGCCACAAGAACTAAACTAGAGTGATATTAGAACACCTCTATAATCATCAGTAGCTTAGCAAACTTTCTGAAATTGAAAACTTTATAACTCTGTTTTAAATTCACCGGACTTCACCGGACTGTTACCAGACTGTCACCGTAATTGCACCGGAATCTTACCGGAATGTCACCGGAATCAACTGCAATTCTGTTTGTAATTACTTTGAATGATTGTTAATGAAGTAAGGGAGTAATACCTGAGCTTCCTTCAGTGAATGAACTCTATCTGAAGTTTGAGGAAAAACTTCACCAGTTCTGGATGCCTTTTACGGTCAGACATTGTACCATGTGTACATGTCCCGTTTCAAAAAATTCTTTGATCAGTTTGTAGTCGAGACTACTGGCTTCAAGATGAGCTATCTCTCATGAAAAACTTTACACTATGTTTCGAGATCTAACTTATAGATGTACCGGAAAACATTTACTGTGAAAACCGTAACTGTTAACTAACTTTCACAATAACATGAAATTACTCAGATTTCTTCACATACAAAGAATGCGCTCAAACTTCCACATGAACATGTGTTTTTCTATTAGAGAAGATGTGTACAAAAATAGCTTGGCCTCACTTTGCTCATAGCTATGGAAAACTCTCCTACTCTGAGTAGTTATTCCTAACCATCTCTCTCAGATGAATACCCGACAGTTCAGGTTCTATTATTCATCTCTACATACGCAATCTCTGGCATCTTCTATATCTATTCCTTGCTTATCTGCTCATACATTTAGACTCTCCATCTAACTCTCTTATATACACTTTTGATCCGAGATTCAAAACTTGTAATTTTGGAAGTTTCTGTAAACTATATTATAGTCGTGAATTTGTCCCTTCACTGAGGCTTGATTTTTTGAATGCTTTGTTTCTACTTCTCTTTGTCTTTCTTCGTCTTTATGTCTATCTGTATGTCAAATTTGTGAGTGATTCTTCAACAGAGGACACCATTTCAGATTTTTGCAGGTGTAGCAAACTAGCAAAATTCAAATGACCAAAGAGGAATGAGGACACACTTGAATCGTCAAGTGATTGTAAAGATGATTAGAAGACTCCAAGGAGAGAGATCAACTCTTGAGACTCTATAGGTAAAGCCAAAGTGAAGGGGTTGCAAGATGTGGTAGAATCACCCTCACAAACAATTAGAAGGTCAACTAGAGAGAAGAGGAAGCTAAAAAGGTATGGCTATGATACTTCATTAGTTACCAAACTCTCTATATAACTGTTGGTGCAGACCAATCACCAATTGAAGGCTTGGAAGATTAAAGGATGAAGGAAGGATCAACTATTGAAGCTTGGAAGAAAGACACATTCAGAGTATATGAGAAATGTACACATATGTACATAGTTCACTTAGATCTTTGCTTGAGTAAGAATCTTGTACAAATTATCTATAAATACTTTGAGAAAAGTCGGGGCATGTATGAGAGCATATGTGACAATAGTTAGAAGCCAAGATTGAGAAATTTAGAAGTCATGAGATAGAGAAAAAGTTAGTTGAGTTAGCTCTCATCACTCAGTTGTAAACTTTTCTGAGTAATTGAAAATCTTGCGCCCGATGTTTCTGCGTGTTCTCCTTCTACAGTAGATCAATCATGAAATGCTTTTGTACAAGTCTAAGTTGGAAGGTGTTTGACCTCTATACAAAGTTTTAGCTTCTAATTGCAGTCAGGCTTAGAGAATTAAGTGTAGGAACATTCATATGTGAAGTGTGTTCACAGGTTCCTAAAAGAGGCGCAGATTTCGAAGTTAATGTTTTGATCATTTATCCTAGCACAGTTTAAAGTTTTGCATGAGTGAGGGCTTAATCTTTAAGTTGAAAGATAAGCTACTTATGGCTAGAAGCATTTTGTAAAACGGGTTCGACATTGTGAGAACCAAAGTTAAGAAGTTAGGGGTGTCAAATCGACTTCTCAGAAGTACAGATTTGGACATAGGTAACTTGTGAAGTTGATTTCTCAAGTTATACTGAAGCTTTTGAAGTAATTCAACTTGGAGGAGATGCGCAATCTCTAGGAGATGATTCGTACAAAGTTTCATCAAAAACTTTACACGTTTAATAGGTCAATGTGAAGAAATAGTGCAGCAGACTTTTCTGTGTTTTATCTTCTTCACAGATTTTCTCAATTTTGATAAGTTGGAGATTGATCCTCTAAATTAGTGGAAGTTTTGACTTACTCTTGGTATAGAGGTGCTCTAATCACAAGAGTAGGTTGTTCTTTTGGAGATTAACACTCTCCATCAGTGGTATCAGAGCGGGAGACATTAAATCAAGGAAAGGAGGATCCCGACTGCTGCAGATTCAAGAAATTCAACACTTGAAGAACTAAGAAGTGAAAGCTTGGAGTCAAAAGCCTGAGGACAAGACTACTCGACCTCAAGAAAAGCAAAAGGAGTCTAATTCGAAGTAAAGGTACATACATTGTTTGTAAAGCTTGAAGATTTCAATACACAGGTGGATACAAGATGGGAGATGCTCTACAGATAGAGAAATTGGATAGGGAAAACTATCCTGCATGGTCAATGAGGATGGAAGCTCATCTTATGAGCAAAGATTTAATTGGTTACATCACAGGAGAAGAAGAGAAGCCAGAGTTCAGAGATCCTAGTGTTCCAACTAGGGAAGAGTTAGCAGATCTGAAAAATTGGATGAAGAAAGATGCTCAATGTTGAGAGCAGTATGGGCACCCAAGGACTGACGAGACAAGGAAGCCAACGGAGAGAGTCAGAACAAGGTGAAGGAGTAAGTAGACAAAGCAGTCGACGCAAATCTGGCAGATAGGCCCTTCAATTTTTCCAATCTACATCTTTTAACAGTGATTCTTATCACTAACAATCATTGTAAATACCATTTCATATTTTTGTAGCTCCATTTTGTGCAAGCCAAGGAGTCCTTGAGCTTGAGGAGCCTTAGAAGTACCTACATATCAATTTTCGTATTTTTTTGACTCCGTTTGAGCCCTCAAATTGGCCCTGGAACCTAATTTTTAACTAGGCCGGACACTAGGTCTGGACAGGGCCAAAAGCTAGTCAAAAACTATAAAAAGAGCTAGAGAGCTCATTTTTGAGGTTAGATTGTAATTGAAACGAACTTGTAAGAGCAGTTTGAAAGTAATCTAAAAAAGCTCCATTGAGTCTCACTCTTTGTCTTGCCTTGTGTGCGCGTGTGTGTGTATGTGTGTGCATGCTTGTGTGCTTCTCACTCACGCACTTGTGCCGCCACTTGCTCGAGGTCTTCATACCATCCTCACGTCTTCCCGGATTGACATTAAAGGAGGTGCTACTCATCATAGAGCTACACCAAATTTTGGCGCCGTTGCCGGGGATCGAGCTTTGAGGACGAGCGTGTGATGGTAAGACGTAGAGTTGACGCGTTGGAGTTGTAGGTATTTTCTTCACTCTCATCGATTTTCTTTTACTTTCTTTACCATCTTCATTTCCATCATCATCATCACCACCTACCACCTCCATATCCATCATCGCGAAAATTTCAGTTTTTTGACTACATCCCCACCTCCACCTCATTTCCCTCATTTCACTTGTGAGAGAGAGCGAGAGAGCGAATTTGCATGTGCTGTTTTTTGCATGTTTTCTGAGCTGTCTTGCAGGTACAGGTCACATCACCATCTCCAGCTTTCCGCGCAGGTACGGAACTCGACGAAACTGTCTCGCAGTCGCCGCCTTCTGTCCATCGCGATTGACAGAAATTTTCACTTGTTGGTAAATCTGAGTGCACCACAGTGGACTAGAGACCCTGCACACCACATTCCCACTAAAATTTTTGAAAATCTTGCAAAATTTCAGTCCATCGCGATTGACAGCTCTGTCCATCGCGATTGACAGCCCTGTCCATCGCGACAGACTGTCTGTCCATCGCGATTGACAGCCCTGTCCATCGCGACAGACTGCCTGTCCATCGCGATTGACTGAGGTCTCTGTCCATCGCGACAGACTGCCTGTCCATCGCGATTGACTGAGGTCTCTGTCCATCGCGACAGACTGCCTGTCCATCGCGATTGACTCAACCCCCTGTCCATCGCGACTGACTGAGGTCTCTGTCCATCGCGACAGACTGCCTGTCCATCGTGATTGACTCAACCCCCTGTCCATCGCGATTGACTGAAGTTTCTGTCCATCGCGACCGACTACCTGTCCATCGCGATTGACTGAACCCCTTGTCCATCGCGATTGACTGAAGTCTCTGTCCATCGCGATTGACTGAGTGTCCATCGCGATTGACAGCCCTGTCCATCGCGATTGACAGCCAATTTTAGCCAAATTTTTTAGGGTTTGTTAATTGAAAAGTTGGGCTAATTTTGGGCACAAATATTATACTCTTGAGCACATGGGGAAGCCTTAGGAAAACAACTTCGGGAAAACCTGTTGCATAGTTATCCTGTTTGAACCCTGTCGTAACCCTAGAACCCTGAACGGTCATAACTTTTTCATACGAGATCCATTTTTTGAGCTCTAGGGCTCGTTGGAAAGCTCGTAGCATATACTACACGCCCTCAACTGTTTTTTATAAAGATATTGCATTGATTTTTAGATAGGGTATCTTGAAGTTGACCATACCCAGGGGGATCAAAGTCAGGGGTCCTTAGGTTTGTTTTCTTGAAAATCACTATGAAAGTTTGTATTTGTGCTACATGAATGAAAATAATTGGTTCTGTCTTTGGAATGTAAATTTCAAAGCTAACTTTGAAACTCTTACAGAGCATCGAGAGGCGTTATAAGCAAGTGTAAGTGCGAGCTTGGGAACACATTTCCTGGGCACTCAAGGGCAACCGAGCAGGAAACAAAAGGTTGGACACTTTTAACCCCCTCTGTCAATTCATAGCTTAGGCTAAGCACGACGAGAGGTAGGAGTAAGTCAGAGCGACGATAGGCAGTTATCAAGTTGAAGACTACCTAAAAACTCAAGTTCAAGATAAAAATCTAATCTCTGTACTGTCGGTAACATAAAGGAAAGAACCTAACGTGGAACGATCAACCTAAAAGTACGAAGAACATTCAAGTATTCCGACGACGTGATATCAGACAAGAACTCAAACCTGATAAAATAACTAAAAAGAATCAAGTGACTGGTACCAATTAATCGGCAACGAGGTTGTACTCTGAAAAAAATTGGGCTAATCAGTTAGGCATATGAACCTTAGATCAGGACGACACCTAGCACGAGAGAGACAAAGCCTTAGGTCTTTAGAGGCTAGTGTCAATCACACTGCAAGGTCTTGGGCCCAGCAGTTGAGCCACCGCTCAAACTACCCTAGCTCTGAGACCAGTGAGTCAGAAATGTCCCAAGGCATGGACAGACCTACGGGAAGTTCAGGAGTGCCTTACCTATACAGGGTAGAAGGCTCTTACAAAACGCAGCTGGAGTACCTTAGGACCAACCGATTAGGTGCTAGCATCTATGAGGACGGCTTAGGAAGATCTGTGGTCCAGATTAAAAACCCTCATCAATCCATTGGACTAGAGCACCCAGCTGTCAAGTTTGAAAATGGTGCATACCTGGACAAAGAAGGAACTATATATGTAGTCACTAGTCATCCTGATAGGACCGATGACTTTGGGAATGTAATCTCAGAAGCGGACTTAGGTGACCTGGAGCAAGGGAACATGGGTGCGGAACCTAGAACCCCTCGAGGTAAATCAGTTCTCACTAGGATTATCACGCCTGAATGGGTTCCCCAAGACAACAAGAGCATAGAGTTGCTCCTCAATCGAGAAACTGATGAAGCCTTTTGGAGGTATAAGTCTAATCAGCCAACAGACATAGGAAATATCATGATCTATGAGTTCAAGGATCCGGATAGCCCAGGCAGAGTGACCTACTTAGATCATGCTTCAGAACGGATCTTTGTGGTGACAGAAAATGATAGGCATGCCTACACTTGGAAGGGTGAATTTATTTTCCCCCAACCAAGATCAAATGTATCCTATGGTCACCCTGGGGCTGGAACTTCCCAAGCTCATGGTACGCAAAGAGACAGAAGTAGAGATAGACCGGAAGTAAGCTTTGCCAACCCAGTGGGAAGAGAAAGAACGAGAACAGAGACGAATAGGGTAGAACCTGAGATGCATAGAGCCCACAGGAACCAAAGAAATGTAGATGGATTCCCTCTGCCGAGACCTAGAGAGCATGCAAGAACCTTGAGACCCACCCAGCTAGTTAAGTCCATGAAGAATTACTTTGACGGCACAGGAGATCCCTATGATCATGTGGCAGAGTTCAAGCAAGTCTTGAGAGCTGAACAAGTGGAGGACCTGTTCACGCAGTACAATGCCTTCGGTCTAACCCTTAGGAACACAACTCTTACATGGTTTCAGCCATTAGATGAACGCCAGTTCAGGAGCATAGATCAACTCCTAGAGGCATTCATTGTAGAGTTCTCTAAGAGCGGCATAAGGCAAACAGACCCCCCAAGAGACTGTCAGATTGGCCGGAAGAAGATTTAGACAATATCTTGAAAGGTGCCCTATTTCGGAACTACCCACATCTGCTAAACAAGTAGCCTTATTCCTTGATGGATTGCTGAGTACGAAGTTGAGATCCTATGTGTATCTGAAGGACCCTAGGACCATAGAAGAATGTGTACGCATGTGCATTGACATTGAAGATAACCTAGGGGAAGAACTAGAGCTCTCCAAAATCTACAAAGATTCAGATAGTGCATCTAGTCACTCTTCCACGCAATCCACATCAATTGAGGAACTTGCCGAAAAGGTAGCTCAGAAATTAGGTGTCACTGGCAAACAAATCCCAAGGTTTGCCCCTGTGAAGAGGTGCTATACATGCGGTGGCGACCACATGGCAAATGTGTGTCCCATTATGGCTCAACCCCAAGTTAACCCTAGTAGCCAGTACTGCACCATAGAACGGAAGTACACAAACCACACCGCACAAGATTGCCCATACAACAAACAGGCAGTTAGGCAACCATACCCTCAGCCCTACCAACAAGGCAGATACCAGAACCAGTACCCTCCACCACCACAATATGCTAGACCCCAACAAACCTATCAGCAACCATATCAGGCCCAACAGAGACCTCTACCGGTACTAGCTCAACAGCCTCCTAACCCCGCTAATGTGATTCCAGTGAAGTATGCTGTTGCAGAAGAAAACCTGAATAGAGCCATAGTACCAGTAACCCCATTGATCTCAGAAAATGACCCGAGTGACCATAGCTTTGATTCTACACATGTCGATAGTCCCCAAGCTTACTACATGCAGTCTCCGCAACATGGTGAGTCATACTATAGTGAAGAACCAAGTGAATCTAGTTGGGAATCGGATTACACGAACGTCATGTATGCAAATCCCAACCCTAGGCCTCAACCTAGGCAGGTACGACCACCCTTTCCTAGAGGACCATGCTACCGATGTCAGGGGGATCACTTCATTCGTGATTGTCCCTTACCTGCACCTACACAAAATCAGTCCGTGACTATCCAAGGCTTTTGCCAAGATTGTGGAAAAGAGCATCTCTTACGAGATTGTCCAAAGAACCCCAATAATATGCCAAAAATCACTCCTATCAATGTGATTGGGTTGGTCGTGGATGCCTCAGGAAGTGTCACTTCCACTGCACCAGTGCAGGTGGTTACTAGAGCTCAGGCAATGCAGCAAAACCAAGAGGCAAGCCAGGAAAAGGGCCCAGAGACTAGTGAAACCGAGAGCGTAACAAAGAAAAGAACTAGAGCATGGAAAGATAGTCGAGAAAGAATGAAAAGACAATGGGCAAAAAAGATAAACGAACTTGAAGAAAGCATAAGAGAAACCAAAGCGAGGATAACTGAACTCACAGCTCCAACTCCCTCTCACATTACCCCGCCTCCACCATTCCCACCTCCATCCGTACCACCACCATCCCCACCGCCTCATCAAATCCCACCGCCCCCTAGAGTAGGATCAGTCCTAGCTGACCCCACTCCCGAGGACCTTAATATGATGCTTAAAGCATATCAGGCCAGAATCCAAGAAGGGCCAACCATCACCGATCATGAAAAGTGCTACCCTAGAGCCGAGCTAGAGCTTGAACGAACTAAGATTTGTGCCAAAATGGTGGAATTGGCTCAGACCATGTTTGAGGCCAGCCGCCTATTTAACATTTCTAGTTCAGCTAAGACGCAGTTACACTTTGATGGACTGCTGGAAAGAATAGAGAAGTTAATTGCACAATCAGAGAAGGAATCTGCCCCTCAACGAAAGGAGAGGGCAAGAGAACTGATAAGCCAGCCTCTTCAGGAAGCCCATGTGCCTCCTCAAGAAACTTATCTTCCCCCCCAAAAGTCACATGAGCCTCCCCCGAAAGTTTATGTACCTCCACAGGTGATCCACATTCCTTCTCAGGGAGCGTATGATCCTGCTCGAAAGAGTAATAGAATAAGTAACCCTCTCCAAGAAGCTTGTGCCCCAGCCATCTGTGGGAACGAGGAGAGAGCCAACGATAGAATAAGCCCTCCTTCCCAGGTTGCTTATGTGCCTAATTCTACGGAACCAGACACTTCTTCTTCCATGAATCGGTTTGCACCAGACTTCCTACGAGAGATTCAAGAAGATAAATGGGATAACGAAAGTGAGGTCGCCCCTCCATTTGAACTTGTGGACGATGCACACGACCAATTCCCACAAGACATCCCATCCATTTACGGGGAACATGAGAGTACTCAGTCTCATGAAAGATTGGACTTTGAGTCTAATTCCATACAGGAGCTACCCCACTTCACAGGCCCATGGGAAGCAAAGTCCACATGTATGAGAGCACCCACAGTCATGGTAAGGAACGACGATTCAGTCATACCTAGGAATACGGAGATAGTAAAGAACACCAAAGTGCAGCGCGATCTCACTTTGGAAGAACTGCCCAAGGATAGACCAGAAGCGCGGAAATATGTAGCTAGTCAAGTAACTGAAATTGCACAACCACGTTCCCGGGTAGGATCCCATAGGACAGTGCCAGAAATTCCCTTGGATAAGATAGGAGACATGTGTGAAGGTGAAGAAGGGAACACCTATCTTCCCATTACCTACCAGGACTACACCACTAAGGCAATTTTGGACTCAGGTGCAGGAGTTGCAATTGCCACCACTTCCCTTTGGAAGCGTTGGGGCAAGCCGGCACTCAGGCCGACGAGAATGAAATTGCAAATGGCCGATGGTCACATAGAGAGACCCCTAGGATTGCTAGAAGGAATAACTCTCACCACTTGTGGTGTCGAGTTTGAGCATAGTTTTGCTATATGTGACTTCAGCAAAAATCATGCCTATGAGATGATTTTGGGAAGACCATTTATGCGACAGTTGCAAGTGGTACAGGATTGGGGAACCAATTCTTTGTACCTGCAGCACTTGGGTGTTACGACCAAAGTCAATCTCAAAGATTACTCTCATAGGGATGTACCTCCTATCCAGTGGAATCCCATCCATAGAGCCAAAGATGATACAGAATCCGTGCATTCCATAGGGTCTGGATCCTCATGGATGCATGAAGATACTCACTTATGGATGTGCAAGGTAGCAGTAGAGGAAGAGAAGAGAGAGAAAGCCAGAGAGGTAGGTGCGAAAGAAACCCATAGATCAATCCAAGACCCAGCCTATGCACCTGTAGTTTTTCCAGACGAAGAATTTGAACCTCACGGTTGGGTAGAAATCTTAGCAACAATGGACGTAGCCATCAACGAAGAACAATGGACACCTCACTGTGATGAGGATGGCTATGATATTTCAGTCTTCTCCATAGAGCCAATCATGGGAGAGGCAGTTCTAGAAGAATGCGAACCTAGCCCTGATGCATTTGAGGATGCAAGTGACTCCGATCTAGAGTCAATCATTATGGACCCTCCATTTGCATCAGATGAAGAATACTTCCATGAAGTAGAATTTCAACCTCAGAAGCATGGAGAGGTTACAAATGATGTAAGATTAGCAACACATATGACCTCGAAGGAAGGAGGAAAGAAACGAAGAAAGAAAGAAGTTTTACCAGAGGAGGAAGAATCTTTGTTTGAGGTCCCAGAAAATTTTAAGAAGTACGAGATAGATGACAGGAGAGTCATGGTAAGAATGCCTAAACGAGAGGCACAATCAGGAGAGGCCTATGATAACAAAGAAACCACCAAGAAAATCGTAGTGGCCCTAGAAGAAGGAGAGGAGAGATGTACGTATATAGGCCATGACCTGACAGAAGAAGAAGAGTACGAATTGATTACCTTGCTAAGAGAATACAGAGATGTATTCGCTTGGAGTTACAAGGATTTGAAAGGTGTTGACCCTGACATATGCTCACACACCATCCCCATGACCTCAGATGCCAAACCCTCTAAGCAAAAGCCTTATACATATAACGATAATTACGCTGCTAAGATCAAGGAAGAAATAGATAGACTGGTTGAAGCTGGATTTATCTATGAAATTGAGCACACTGAATGGGTATCCCCCATCGTAGTGGTGCCCAAGAAGAATGGCAAACTGCGTGTGTGCATTAACTTGAAAAAGGTTAATGCCGCCACGATTCGAGATAACTATCCGCTTCCCATCACAGAACATCTCTTAGAAAGAGTGGCGGGCAAGGAAGTGTACAGCTTCCTTGATGGGTTTTTGGGCTACAACCAAGTAGCCATAGCTCCAGAAGACCAGCATAAGACTGCTTTTGCCACAGAGTGGGGCATTTTTGCTTTTAGAGTAATGCCATTTGGGCTTACCAATGCACCAGCCACCTTCCAGAGGCTGATGTGCCATGTGTTTAAGGAGTTCCTGAGGAAGAGTTTAGAAGTCTATGTTGATGATCTTTGTGCTCATTCCAATGTGAGACAAACCCATATTCCTGAACTCAGACAAATCTTTGACAAATGTAGAGAATACCAAGTCTGCCTGAACCCAGAAAAGTGCGTTTTTATGGTCAGGCAAGGCAAGATTCTAGGACACATAGTGTCAAAGAATGGCATATCTACTGACGAAGAAAAGGTGCGAGCCATAGCAGAGCTACCTAGGCCAAAGAATGTCAAGGAAGTACAAGCTTTCATGGGGCACTGTGGTTATTACCGACGATTTATACACATGTATGCTGTCATTGCAAAGCCCATGTACGGACTTCTGACAAACTTTGAGTGGACGGATGAATGTGAGAATTCCTTCCAAGAGCTTAAACGAAGATTATGTTCAGCACCAATCTTGACCACACCAGATTGGAATAAGCCATTCCATGTTCATGTGGATGCATCCAATTATGCCATTGGATGTGTGCTTGCACAACCTACTGGTGAAGGTAATATGGATCTTCCAATTGCCTATGCCAGTAGACAATTGAATGCGGCTGAACGGAATTACACCACTACAGAGCGAGAAGGGTTAGGCATGGTATATGCAGTTAAGAAATTTAGACACTATTTGCTTGCAAATAAGTTTAAATTTTTTACTGATCATCAGGCATTGTTATATCTCGTAAACAAGCCATGCAATACAGGAAGATTAGTGAGATGGTTTCTCTTGCTAATGGAATATGATTTTGAAGTTGTGGTAAGAAAAGGTAGGACTCACTTGAGAGCAGATCATCTCTCTAGGCTCACATCGGGAGAAGCCCCACAAGGAGTGTCAGATGACCTTCCTGATGCTTACTTGTTTAATTTGGAAGTGGTGCCACAGTGGGCTAAGCCATTGGTACCAGTTTTGACATACGGGCCTAACCATCCAGTGGTAAACACACGGAATAGAGATGTTGTAAAAGCCCAAAAGTACCACATCATGGCAGGAAGCATGTACAAGCACACAGATCAAGGGATCTTGGCGTGTTGCGTAGAGGAGGATGAGTACGCTAAATGGTTGCAATTAGCACATATAGGTGCATTAGAGCAACACCATTCCAGACAACGAACGTTGCAGACTCTAAAGAGATTCGGAGTGCATTGGCCAACTATGGAAGCGGATGTCCAAAAGTTGTGCAAGGAATGCCCAATCTGTCGCACTAAACCACCTGTGGAACATGCCACTCTCTATCAAGTATCCATTGTGCCAGATTGGAGTGAACCTCTAGTATCATTCTTGCGGACAAACACATTCCCCCAAGACATGACTCTAGCTAGGAAAAGGAGTTTAGAACAAGAAGCCCTGGATTATTCACTCATAGGTGATAATCTATATAAGCGCGGTAAAGATGGTTACCTGAGACTGTGTGTCCATGAAAGTGAGTATCTTAAGATCTTAGAAACTGCTCACCAAGGTGTAGCAGGAGGACACTTTGGACCAGATCGGGTAATCAAGGCAATACTATTTGCGGGCTTTTGGTGGCCTACACTTCACATGGATGCACATACCTATGTGAAACGGTGTGATGTCTGTCAGAGGACCCAGTATCCTATACGCAAAGATGAGATGCCACTGAAACCTATGATGGGTGGACGTGCATTCTCTAAGTGGGGAATAGACTTCGTAGGTCCTGTTAATCCCCCAGCTAAGGGTTCTCATGCGGAATACATCATTGTGGCAACAGATTATCTCACCAAGTGGGTAGAGGTAAAAGCTACAACCAAGAACGATGCTCAAACAACTGCCAAATTCTTGTTTGAGAATGTATTCACGAGATATGGGCTACCTATAGAGCTTGTAAGTGATAGAGGCACTCATTTCTTGAATGAAGTAATTGAAAATCTACTCCAAGAATTCTTGGTAATACACAAGAAGTCTGCCCCTTATCACCCCCAAGCTAATGGACAAGCTGAGAGCACTAATAAGATTTTATGCAATGTACTGACGAAATTAGTGAACACTAAACGCTCTGATTGGGACAAACAGCTACACCATGCTGTTTGGGCATACCGAGTGGCCTACAAAACGGTACTCCAAGCCACTCCCTTTCAGATGGTATTTGGCCAAAATGCTGTGCTACCCTTGGACTTCCTAATCCCTACATTGAGAGTAGCACAAGAGCACGAATGGACAGGTCATGAGCTCTCCTCTAGAATTTTTGACCTTGAACGATTAGGAGAAACAAGACTGCGAGCTGCTGCAGGCATATATGCTGCCAAGAAGAGACAGAAGGCATACTTTGATGCCCACGTAAAGGATAAGGGCTTGAAAGCCGGAGATCTAGTTTTAGTCTATACACTGAAACAACATGCGAGGAAGTTAGAAAAGAGAGGCTACGGACCTATGATCATCAATAGGATCTCCACGAGTGGAGCAGTACAATTAGCCACGTTAGAGGGTGATGTTCTCCCTAATTATATTAGCGGATGCAGAGTCAAGTTGTATCAGGAACCCCTCACGGAGGAAATGCTCAGCCGACTCAACACTGCTAAGAAACGCAAAGAGGAAGAGAAGCGAATTAGAGAAGAAGCTCAAGCAGAAGCTTTAGAACGCATCAGAAGGATGAAATTACGAAGGCAAGGTAGAGAGCCGCCTAGGACAGATGACTATGCAGACCAAGGATATCATATGGCAATGTGTGAAGTTGCAGGAACCAGCTCACCTAGGATAACTGATCGACGTCCTTTTGTAACCCTAGAAATAGGACAAGAAAAGAGTGCAAGGACTGTAAAAGCCTTGATTGACTCAGGTGCCGCCACTAGTGCTGTTAGAGTGTCTTACTGTCAAGAGTTACAGTTAACTGTCAATCCTGTGGAAGCATATCTCATAGGATTGGGAGGCGTGGAAACCCCTTGCATGGGCGAGGTGGAACTTCCCCTCTACATTCATGATGAGGCAATGACAGTTAAAGCACTAGTGTGTCAAGATGAGGATCTCACTGAACCTCTTGTCTTGGGTCAAGACTGGATCTATGATCAAGCAGTCAACTTAAACCTAAGAAGTGGACTTCT
Source organism: Ceratopteris richardii (assembly GCA_020310875.1). Classification (NCBI taxonomy): domain Eukaryota; kingdom Viridiplantae; phylum Streptophyta; class Polypodiopsida; order Polypodiales; family Pteridaceae; genus Ceratopteris; species Ceratopteris richardii. The sequence continues at coordinate 133,614,157 of CM035439.1, read as the reverse complement.
TCACGTATGGGTCAATCATAGTCGAATTACAATAGAGTTGGATAAAGGAGCACTCAAGGAACTAGGAAAGGCACAGACTCCTGGTCCCTCCAGGGGTGCACATGAAGATGACCATGCTGTTCTTGTTCAAAACCCTGTGTTGCAGAAGAATGATATTTGCAAAAAAGGAGTCAGGGATGCAACGGAACTCCCTTCTTTTCCAAAGGCCAGAAGAAGGCAACAACCAAAGGTGGAGCAAAGGCAAAAGAAGCAGAGTACTACCTCTGCCGGACATCAAAAGAACCTGCGCAGCAGAATGTCTCAACAAGTGAACCAAGTGTGGGTGCGAAAAGGCGAACACCCGGTTGCACCCACGCCAACAGAACGGGCGAAGCCTCTTATTAATAACCATCGACACGTCACTAATAAGAGGTCTTCCGGAAATTCTTCGGCTAAAGTGAAATCTATTTGGGTGCCCAAAAGGTCGATGAAGGCTAGCCCACAATCAAGACAAATTTGGGTGCCTAAGGCTTGTTTGCGGGCTCAGATAGCTATACCAAGAACACACCCTACACAGCATGATCCATTCACTCGCACAGCCTACATCCACTCATTTTCAACACCAAGGCACATGAACACGAACAGAATCAGTTGTAAATGGGCCCCTAAAAGGCCTCAGGTTAAAGCTGACACACCTATAAAGCTCTCGAGCATCTCTACGGAACCACGAGTAAAACCCATCCACTGCATTTGGCAGCCCAAGACTTGTAACAAACCCCCTGACCCTATTGTAAATCCATGACCACCTACTAACCGCTTCACTCTTATCACATCATTTCGCTTAGTTCTTAGGTCTACCTAACTCCTAACTACACACACCAGCACCGAGCACTTATTAACTCATAACCACTCCAGAACTTTAAGTTAATATTGTAACAAGGGACACCATGTCATTTTTGTGTCCATTGCAATGTTAACGTTTATTCATATATTCTCACAGAATCAGCTGCGACATTTTCAACATGGCGGAGGCCGCAGGAACTAGCTCTCACACAGAAACAAACCCGCAAGTGGTGGACTTGGACAGTTTACCCGTTTTGCCTGAGACAGTCGAAAGACCAGAAGAGTTGCAGGCCGTCAAAATCATGCCTATTGCGGACCCTCCGCGTGGCCACACCATGCCCGTGGGAAAGACTTCACATTGGTTTACCGAAGTAGCAGGACCTTTGGGGGAAGGAACGTATCTATGGGAATCAGAGTTGGACTACAATGGAAAGCAAGGCAGATACCATTTCTTTACAAGAGAATTTGAGAAGTTACAAAATGCGGAAAGTCTACGTCCGATATGGGAAAAAGCCGGATTGAGTGCCTATTTCAGTGCCCGACTCCCAAAACCTGACTTCATGCGATGCTACTATCTCATCAACACCTTGACTCCAAATCCGAACCCAAAAGGTGCAAGCTCATTTGTGATTCCATCTCTGACAAAGGGGAATGAGCTCAAGAGGTTTAGGCTATCAAACAATTTGGTGAGAGAAGCTCTGGATATGCGCGGCATGCATATTCCTACAGAAAAGGAAACCCTAGTACCGGACTACATGAAGAATCGAAGTCTCACCAAACTCAAAGACATGGTATCCATGACGCCTAATATTGCAATACACCTTCGCATGTGCATGCAACACTTTGCTTTCCCGGCGCAGGATAGATTCACCATGCCGCACAAAAAGATTTGGTTTAGCCTGTATCTGGCAGAGACTCAGAGCCTCACCATCAACCTACCCCACTGGATAATTGATCAGATACACTTAGCTCACAAACGCTGGCCGCGGAAACAGGTTTTATATGGTTGCTGTGCTCTGACAAGAATCATCTATAGGTGTTTGGCTTATGACATCCCAATCCAACGAGCCCTGATGTGGAATCGGGTAGAGCAGTTTCGAGGCAGGACATCCACTGGACCCCCTTCGAAGAAGATGAGAGGCACGGTCCAAGTCCCATGTGCTCAGCCACGTGGAGCCACCCTAACACCAGAGGTCACCCCGCCACCCCGAAGAGTCCGACCATTCACACTCCGGCTTCCAAGACGCAGCACCGATGGTTCCACTTTGCTATTTCCTCCCATCCCAACGGATCTCGAATTTCCTAGTGGTGCAGCTTTGGAAGAACTCACTAATGAAGACTTCGAACAACTACTACAAGATGTCGAGCTGGAGACAGCAGAGGCACAACAAGCGGAAAATGTACAAACGCAGGCCACAACCTCCCAAGCCCCTGTCACCCCTGTTGAAGTGGAGGAAGAAGATGACGGAGATGAGGAGCAGGAGGATGATGAGGAGGAATATGATCAAGAGCAACAAGAGGAGCAACAAGAGGTGCCAGAACTTGTTGGTGCACCTGCATATACAGCTCAGCTACGAAGGCTATACGACACTATCAAAGCAGTACAAGAAAGGCATCAGCTCTCTCTGGTATCAGGTCAAGCTTTGATGCAAGAAATGCTATCAGATGAAGGAGTGGACCAACATTTCATTGACACCCTCAAATTAGTGTCAGACTCCTTAGGAGTTCCAGAGGCTGTCCACACCGCAGTCCGCCAGTCCGTGAGGTATGACAAACGCAGAGTGGACACATTACCACGAGCAGGTAAGACTATCAGGATACCCGTCACTGAACCGGAAGTACCCATTGAGACCACAGCCACCCCCATAACCACCACTGACCTCTCCGCTGAAACCTTCGTTCAGACATCACCCATCTCACCCCAGCATCCTCCATCACCACCTTCTCCGCCCCCGCCACCACCTCCCACCTTGGAAGAAACGACAGTCATCACCTCTACCTCCACTTATAATCCATCCTCATTCAAATCATTCTCATTTCGAGAACCCACCTCACAAGACACCCTCTTCTCCTTCGTCACCAATCCCTTGTACACTTAGTCCCATCTATCCGCTGAACCCATGACTGGCCATCCCATAATTACCAGCGTAGTTGGAAACACAGCACCCACAGAAGGAACCCTGTGTTTCCCGACCTACCCCCCAATACGAGTACCTCCATTCCATAACCCTCACTTCCCAGCTGGCCCCTACACCTCTTTCAACCGGACCTCACCACCACAATACCCGTCCTTTGTGGAGCAGTTCTTCCGCTCTCCCATGTTTCAAAGCCACCTTCCTCCGATGTTCGCAACGACATCAATTTACACGGACACCACACTCACTTCACCTACCATACCCACCTATATGGTAGCCCCTGCACACACCACCTTGTCTGATCCAATGGACATTTCACCAACCACAGCACCTCTCCCCACGATTTCCCCACCTTCCCCTCCCTTGCCCCCCACCTCACCACTCACATCAGTGGCACACACAGCATTCACTACACCCCTACCCAATCCCACCTCCTCTGCATTTCAAACTATTTCCCTTGCATCTCATAATGTAAATAGTACGTTCGACACATTACTTCAGTGTGCACATCAGCTACAACAAGACTTCCATCAATTAGAAGAACGCAATGCTACCCTCCAGGCAGAATCTCAACGCCTCCAAGCTAGAGTCACCACTATTGAGGCTGACTACCTGACGCTCCTAGACAAGCATACCACACTACAGCAGGCTCACTCCGAATTGGAATCAAAGGCATCAACTGTAGATGACCAAGCAGTTAAGGAGCTAGAAACAGTGCTTCAAGCGCAAATGATATCTAATGCCACGCTCAGACGCAACATTGGGCTATTAAGGAAGCATATGGCCGCAGCACTAGAGGAGAACAAACGACTTCAACAACAAAATCAAGACAACTTTGAAGCGGCTATGGAAGGAACCGTAGGAGTAACCATTAGCCCTACCCGATATAGAGCAGTTCCATCAGAAGACATCCGCATCCTACTTGAGGAGCATGCAAATTTCCTGGAGTCATATGAAAAACTTGAGACTGAATGTGCCGATCTAAAGAAACAGTTAGCCAGTGTACATCCTGCTCAACAGGAGCCGGTAATCTTGCAACAATCTACAGAAGAAATGGAGACCCTTCGGAAACAGGTGGCAGAACTCCAAGCACGCCTCCTACCATATGAACGACCCCCCTCGCCCATTGAAGAACCAGAACCTGAAACAGTAGTGGAAATCCCCGTCGAGGACAGCTACGAAGAGCCATACGAGCCTATGCCGACGCCTGGTGGTCGAACTACAGAAGAAGGACAAGACACGTTAGAAATTCAAGTTCTAGATTGGGTCAGAAGGGTCGAGAAAGTGGGTAAGACACATGATGATCGTGTGGCCGTGCAAATGCAATCTCTCACGAATCTGGAAGAAACGGTCCTTCGGTCTTCCTACTTTCAACAATTATCCCATCAACGGTTAATCACAACATCAGAATCGCAATACATGCCTTATTTTGTCTTACTACATGATTATAATGCAGAAATCAAAAGACATACAGGGAAGGAGCCCACATTCGCCACTCAATTTGAGATAGGGGATTTACCGACCGATGCACGTGCTGGATCGATTTTCCAACCTAATTGGCGTGCACGTTTACTCACCGATTACCCTGAGATGATGAGTACCTGGGCTACCATGCCACTCTATATCAAGTATACTCCATGCTATTGTCCAGTGGTACGTCGCAGATCCTGGCAAGCATTTGCAATCAAGGTACGCAACAATAAAGAGTGCTCGGCTTGGGTTAACTACCCGTATTTTGCTCCACCTCGAGGACCTCCAACCGTAGCCTACATGATATCAACTATTCGGCACTGGTCCGCACGCCTAAACAATGTACCTGATATAGCAGCGAAAATGTGTATGAAGATATTTGAGCTCATGACCATTGTCTTCAAAACCTTTCGGAATGTCCAAGCTCCATACATCTCCGCTCCTGGATTCGCTCAAGGCAACAAGGATTTAGTCTACGACATGAGCCAAACCCCCTCGGTCACTGTTATCTTTGCTTGGCATGCACGAATCAAGTACTTGCCCGCATGCTTCAAGCAAACATTTGAGGAAATGTTCTCTACGGGCTTCTGGGAATACAATTCCGAAATTTTCATTCCCAGACCCACACATTTGCTACATCTATTCGCAGTAGAACAAGCGATCCATGCAGATCAGTTACGTCTGCCACATCCGGATGTTCCAGGACCAATCGATTGGGATCGTATGATGACAGATTTGGCCAGAGGACTACGCTTACAAGAACATCAGCTTGCCACTCAGGTTGTGGACTATTACATCCAACACCCCCAGCAACAAGGGTCTGTCAGGGACGACAGACGCGAGAGAGGGGGGGGTGTTGAGAGCAGTATGGGCACCCAAGGACTGACGAGACAAGGAAGCCAACGGAGAGAGTCAGAACAAGGTGAAGGAGTAAGTAGACAAAGCAGTCGACGCAAATCTGGCAGATAGACCCTTCAATTTTTCCAATCTACATCTTTTAACAGTGATTCTTATCACTAACAATCATTGTAAATACCATTTCATATTTTTGTAGCTCCATTTTGTGCAAGCCAAGGAGTCCTTGAGCTTGAGGAGCCTTAGAAGTACCTACATATCAATTTTCGTATTTTTTTGACTCCGTTTGAGCCCTCAAATTGGCCCTGGAACCTAATTTTTAACTAGGCCGGACACTAGGTCTGGACAGGGCCAAAAGCTAGTCAAAAACTATAAAAAGAGCTAGAGAGCTCATTTTTGAGGTTAGATTGTAATTGAAACGAACTTGTAAGAGCAGTTTGAAAGTAATCTAAAAAAGCTCCATTGAGTCTCACTCTTTGTCTTGCCTTGTGTGCGCGTGTGTGTGTATGTGTGTGCATGCTTGTGTGCTTCTCACTCACGCACTTGTGCCGCCACTTGCTCGAGGTCTTCATACCATCCTCACGTCTTCCCGGATTGACATTAAAGGAGGTGCTACTCATCATAGAGCTACACTCAAGCTAGGAGCATTATCTATATGGGAGTCAATGATTACTTGTTACCTCATATTAGAGGTCTTGAAAGTGCAACTGACATATGGAATGCTTTGGAGGAGCATTTCCAGAACACTACAAAGTCAAGGAAAGCATCCTTATGGGCAGAGTTTACTACCTTCAAGAAGAAGGCCTCTCAATCCATCTCAGACTATGTAACAAGGATGAAAGATATTGCAGATGCTTTAGGAGCTGTTGATGAAGACATTGAGGAAGATAAATTGGTAAGGCAAATCCTTACAGGGTTGAGAGGTGATGACAAATGGAAGCCATTTATTTTGTCTACAGAGTTATCACTTGACCATTTCACTCCTGATTTAAATCAATTGTTAGGTCATATGCTAACATTTGAGCAGGATGTTAAAGGAGATGGTGACAAGAGTACAGGTCATGCAATGTACTCAAAGGACAAGAAGAAGAATAGCAAAGGAAAACAACAAGCAGGTGAAGATGAAGGAACAACTACTCAAGCCAACTTCCTAAGAGGAAGAGGAGGTGGCAAAGGTAGAGGAAGAGGCAGGAACAATAAAGATGGAAGCAAAGCTTGCTGGATTTGTGGTAAGACAAATCACTTAGCTAATGATTGTTGGCATAATAATCAGAATAATGGTGGATACAATCAAAATTATAATTCAAGAGGAAGAGGTGGCAGAAATCAAAGAGGTAATTACAGAGGTAGAGGTGGAAGGAATTACTTTGGAAGAAATGCAGGTAGAGGATTCCAAAGTCAACAATACAACAACACCTACTACAATTATGCTTCAGATCAAAAGGAAGATTTAACATTGATAATGAATGCAACTTGTGAAAGGCAGAATGAAGATCAAAGAGTCTTCTACATTGACTCAGGATGTAGCAATCACCTGAGTGGTAACATATCTTTGATGACTGATTTGGAGAGTAAAGTTTTTAATCATGTTGTTCAAACAGGTGACAACACAAAGCACAATGTGAAGTCAATTGGATCAGTGAAGGCCAAGGATGGAAGCACCTTATTGAGTAAGGTTTTGTATGTTCCTACAATCCCTAAGAATTTGATAAGTGTAGGACAAATTGTTGAAAAGGGATATGAAGTAAGGTTCACTAATGATGGAGTATATGTGGAAGACCCTAGCCAAGGGTATAAACAGATTGTTTCAGGGAAAAAGGAAGGAAGATTATTTACATTGAAGATTCAAGGCAATATTGGTCATGCTATGTTCACATATGGAGGACATAAGATCTCTGAGTTAGATCTTTGGCACAAGAGGCTTGGACATTTCAATGAAAGAGGTATTAAAGATATGGTTAACAATGGTTCAGTGCTTGGATTGCCTAATGTTGCAGGTCAACATATGACATACAAATGTGAGGCATGTCAATTAGGTAAGGCTCATAAACATTCCTATTCCAAGCATGGTTTTATGTACTCAGAGAAGCTTGAGTTGGTACACACAGATGTGTGGGGACCATCAAAAGATTTCAGTATAAATGGATCAAGGTATTATGTGATTTATGTTGATGATGCTACTAGATGGATCACTATCTATGTGATCAAAGATAAGTCAGAAGTGTTTAATACATTTAAGCACTATCATGCATATGCAGAAAGAATTACAGGTCATAAGTTGAAAAGACTAAGGTCAGATGGAGGGGGAGAGTATTTCTCTAATGACTTCAGTGATTACTTATGGAATGCAGGTATAAAAAGGGAAGTTACTTGCAGGTACTCTCCTCAACAAAATGGTGTTGCAGAAAGGAGAAATAGAACTCTTGTTGAGTTTGCAAGATCCATGATGAAGGAGAAAAATTGCCCTAATTATTTGTGGGCTGAGGCTGTAAATACAGCCACTTATTTGGTCAATAGGTTACCATGTAAAGCCTTGCAGGGTATGACACCATATGAGGCTTGGTGGGGTAAAAGACCTACTTTGGATCATTGCAGAGTATTTGGGTGTGTGGCATATGCATATGTGCCATCACAATTAAGACACAAATTGGAACCCAAAGCTGAAAAGTATGTTTTCATTGGCTATGATGACAAGCAGATGGGCTATAGATTGTGGAGTCCATCAACAAAACAATTTATGGTTTCTAAAGATGTTACATTTGATGAACAAAGCACTTGGTATGCAGGTACAATCAACATCAATACAAGTGATGAAGAAGAAGTGAGTCAAAGAAAAGGTAAATCAAAAGTTCAGATATTTGATGAGCAAGAGAATAATGAAGTGCAGGTTGAAGTGGAAGAGACACCAAGATTTGATCCTGAATGTGAAGAGCCAGAAACCTCAAGGAGTGGAGAACTCAGAAGGTCATCAAGAAATAGGTGGCAACCTACAAGGTATAGTTATGATACTTCATTTCTAGCCACAAAAGATTATGCTTATATGGTGAATACAGATGAAGACCCTTTTACATATGAAGAGGCAAAAGGTAAGGAAAAATGGGAGAGTGCTATGCAGGAGGAATATGATGCACTATTGGAGAATCAAACTTGGGATTTGGTTCCAAAACCAAATAGTCAGAAGATTATTGGATGCAAGTGGGTCTACAAGACAAAAAGGTTTGCAGATGGAAGTGTGTCTAGATACAAAGCTAGACTTGTTGTCAAAGGCTTTCCTCAAACATATGGTATTGATTATGATGAGACCTATAGTCCTGTGGCAAAGATGACAACCATAAGGACACTCATTGCTATTGCTGCATGTAAAGTTTGGAAGCTATGTCAACTTGATGTGAAGAATGCTTTTTTGAATGGTTACATTTCAGATGATGTATTCATGGAGCAACCTCAAGGGTTCAGAGATAAAAGGTATCCAGATCATGTGTGCAAGCTCAAGAGAGCTTTGTATGGCTTGAAGCAGGCCCCAAGGGCATGGAACTATAGACTTGTGAAGTTCCTAAAAGAACTTGGTTTTCAGGTGTCTAAAGCAGATAGTAGCTTGCTTATCAAAGCAAGTGAAAATGGTTTCATATATATGTGCATATATGTTGATGATATAATTCTTACAGGTACAGATGAAGAAGGAATACAAAGACTCAAGAGGCAAATGGAAAAGGAGTTCAAGATAAGTGACTTGGGAGACTTGTCATATTTCTTGGGCATGGAGATTACATATACTCAACATGGAGTATTTGTGACCCAAGAAAGGTATTTGAAGAACTTGTTAATCAAGTTTAAAATGGATGATTGCAGGGTAGCACCTACACCAATGGAGGTGAATCACAAATTGAGTAAGTTTGGAGGTGAAGAATTCAAGGACATGAGACAATATCAGAGTTTGGTTGGTAGCCTTATCTATGCTACTCTAACTAGACCTGATTTATCATATGCAGTAGGAGTTTTGTCTCAATTTATGCATTGCCCAAGGAAAGAACATTGGATTGTTGGACAAAGGGTATTGAGGTACATTAAGGGTACACTCAATGAAGGTTTGTATTATGGGTTTACCTCAGATACAAATATCAAAATTTATAGTGATGCAGATTGGGCAGGTAATCCAGATGATAGAAGATCAACCTATGGATACATGTGTTATGTGGGAGATAAGTTAATCTCATGGTGTTCTAAGAAGCAACATACAGTTGCTTTGTCTTCTACAGAAGCTGAGTATAAAGGCATGGTTGAAGCTGCAAAAGAAGTGATTTGGCTCAAGACCTTGATGAAGAGTCTTGACATTATGCATGGGGTACCAATTATATATGGAGATAACATGAGTTCATTGTATTTAGCTGCTAATCCTGTTTTTCATACCAGGACCAAACACATTGAGATTCAGTATCACTTTCTAAGAGAGAAGGTGATGGATAAAGAGATTGAAGTAATCCATACTTCAACAAAAGATCAGATAGCTGATATGCTTACAAAAGGCTTGGATGGAACAAAGTTACAAAGGTTCAAAGACATGGCAGGTGTAAAGAAGAATGAGAAAAACCTCAATTGATGATTGAGGGGGAGCTGTTGGTGCAGACCAATCACCAATTGAAGGCTTGGAAGATTAAAGGATGAAGGAAGGATCAACTATTGAAGCTTGGAAGAAAGACACATTCAGAGTATATGAGAAATGTACACATATGTACATAGTTCACTTAGATCTTTGCTTGAGTAAGAATCTTGTACAGATTATCTATAAATACTTTGAGAAAAGTCGGGGCATGTATGAGAGCATATGTGACAATAGTTAGAAGCCAAGATTGAGGAAGTTAGAAGTCATGAGATAGAGAAAAAGTTAGTTGAGTTAGCTCTCATCACTCAGTTGTAAACTTTTCTGAGTAATTGAAAATCTTGCGCCCGATGTTTCTGCGTGTTCTCCTTCTACAGTAGATCAATCATGAAATGCTTTTGTACAAGTCTAAGTTGGAAGGTGTTTGACCTCTCTACAAAGGTTTAGCTTCTAATTGCAGTCAAGCTTAGAGAATTAAGTGTAGGAACATTCATATGTGAAGTGTGTTCACAGGTTCCTAAAACAGGCGCAGATTTTGAAGTTAATGTTTTGATCATTTCTCCTAGCACAGTTTAAAGTTTTGCATGAGTGAGGGCTTAATCTTTAAGTTGAAAGATAAGCTACTTATGGCTAGAAGCATTTTGTAAAATGGGTTCGACATTGTGAGAACCAAAGTTAAGAAGTTAGGGGTGTCAAATCGACTTCTCAGAAGTACAGATTTGGACATAGGTAACTTGTGAAGTTGATTTCTCAAGTTATACTGAAGCTTTTGAAGTAATTCAACTTGGAGGAGATGCACAATCTCTAGGAGATGAGTCGTACAAAGTTTCATCAAAAACTTTACACGTTTGATAGGTCAATGTGAAGAAATAGTGCAGCAGACTTTTCTGTGTTTTATCTTCTTCACAGATTTTCTCAATTTTGATAAGTTGGAGATTGATCCTCTAAATTAGTGGAAGTTTTGACTTACTCTTGGTATAGAGGTGCTCTAATCACAAGAGTAGGTTGTTCTTTTGGAGATTAACACTCTCCATCAATAACTAGCATGGGACTAAAAATATGAGAAGCCCTCATCATATGAGGAAGCAAAGAAGAAGCCTGAATGGATGAATGCTATGGAGGAAGAGATTGATGTCTTACAAGAACATCAAACTTGGGAATTGGTGCCCAAGACTCCATCTATGAAAATCATAGGTTCAAGATGGATATACAAGGTAAAGAAAAATTTTGATGGGTCTATAAATAGGTACAAAGAGGAACAAAGGTATGCACGAACGTAGTGAATTGATTATGAAGAATCTTTGTTGAAAAGATGCCAACCATGAGGGTGCTTATGAGTGTGGCAGCTTCCAATAATTGGAAGATATACTAAATGGATGTACTATCATCATCACATCAGAGATCCTAGGCAGGTCTCGTGGATCAGGGTCTAGTGCCAATGTGTTGCAGAGAGCCACAAGAAGTGAAACAGAGAAAAGAGAAGAAAAAGAAGGCCCCAATTTTTTTTCAATATTCGGCATATTTTTTTGTCAAATATCCATCTTGTAATATATTCCACTCATGTAAATGCACTAGAGGAGTCCTCTAGATGCATATCCAAAAAGATTTGTAACATTACCCTTGAAAAATAGTAGGAATTTTGGCTTTATTAATAAAAAACCAGTCTCTTGTGTGAAAGGAACAATTTTAGGGCACATGTATATAAGTCATTTTGTGACTCTTTGTAAAGAATTTTTGCCATTGTGAGAAGAGGGAGCGTAAAATTTTGAATTCGCCTCTTCTTCCTCATATATCTCCTTACTTGTGAGATTTCATGTATGTTTGTAGCTTGAATTGAGTGTATGGAAGTGTTGCTTATCCATTTCATTGCTTTTCTGAAGAGTGTAATGTGTGTGTGAAGCTTGAGAAGGTGTGTGGTGTGACTAGGAGAGTTTGTAGCTCTGTTTTTTGCCCATAACTTGAAGCAAGATTGTCAGAATTGGACAATAGTAATAGTATTTGAAGCATCTCATTGAGAGCTTTGAAAAGAGCCTGCGATTGACTATATTCTGAGTTTGGAGTTGAGAGAAAAGTCTATTTTTGTGTTTGCTATTATTTTAAGTATTTCAACACCATTTTCACTTGTGTAGTTGATGTATGTGATAGATTGCATTCATCTGCATGCAATGTTAGCTATTCCACTTCATTGTATGCATCCTCATACACTTGGTTAGGTTTATGATACTTCTCGGATTGATAAATTAAATGTGTGATCATCCCCACTATATGCACTTGTTGGTGATAGAGGTATAGTCTCATCATTGCTTAGGTACACACATTTTTTAGCACCGTTGTGGGGGAAGTACACGAGGTACTTGTGTGATGGTAAGAGCTTGTAGGTGAAGGTATGAGTTTTGAAGAGGTAAGCATTCTGCTTTTGCAAGTCATTTCTCATTGCACTTATTACTTCACACTTTGAAAGTGTGTGTAGTAAGTTGTTAGACCTAGGGAAGTGAGAGTGAATGAGTAGGAGTAGAGAGTAGAAAGGAAGGAGGAGGACTAGACTAGGTAGGTAGATTTCCCAAAATACCAAGAAAATTTTCATTTCAGTACCTTTTCAGCCTTAGGTTAGTCCCGAGGTATAAAAACCAAAAAATTTCCATTCAATAAGTCACTTTTGCTCCTGCAAGTATCGTGAGAGCACTGACGATCTATATCCCCAAGCATGTATTGTGGAGGTTCTAGGCTGTAGGGAGTTGGTGGTGTGAAGAACTTGAGGAGAATAGCAAGAAGGTGAGATCCATACACCTTGAACACCAAAAATCCAGTTAGGAGGACACCTAAGAAAGGAAATCTGAGATGATCGGTATTGTGTGGGTTTGGAGAGAGGAAAAATCATTTTGCAAGCACTTAGGGGCGACATGGAGAGCACGAGCATATTCACATAAAAGTTTCCTAAAAAAATTTTGCATTTGAGTGAGAAAAGTCCAAGTATCATGATCGTTTGAGTTCAAGTATCATGATATTTGAATTCTCATGCGTCGAGATACCTGGTAGGTGTCAAACATTGATCCACAGGGATCAGTGCATGTGATCCACAAGGATTAGCCTATTTGATCCACACGGATCAGTCCATGTGTGTGAGGGACAAGGGCCAGCTAGCCAAGGTCCCAAGCTCAGGGGATACCCTAAGGTACTTTGGTAGTAATGGGAATAAGTGTGAACATGTGGCCATCATGCATCCTGTTACTATCAAAGTAGTTCCCATTACTACCAAAGTACATTAGGGTATCCCCCGAGATTGGGACCTTGTAGTAATGGGGATAAATGTTGCATGATGGCCACATGTTCACACTAGACTATTCTAGATCATAATTGGGAGAGTGTATCCATGGACTTCATAGTCAGGTTACCATGGACCCAAAGGAAGTGGGATACTATCCTAGTTGTGGTAGAGAGATTGATGATCCATAGGGATCATGACTTTGGTCCATAGGGATCAGTTCATACCTATTGCAAGAGACGATAGAAACTCCACACAGGGATTAGAGTGTCAGACATTGATCCATAGGGATCAATGCACTTGATCCACATGATCATTGATCCACAGGGATCATTGATCCACAGGGGTCAGTCCATTTGATCCACAGGGATCAATCTAGTTTATCCACAAGGAGCAGAGTTGTTTATCAAGCATGTCTTCAGATTGGATGGATTGTCGATATCCATAGTTTCATATAGGGATGTCAGATTCACAAGACAGAGACAAAACGATTGGAATAGTTATTTGCCACTAGTTGAGTTTGCTTATAACAATAGACCTCACAAAGTGATAGGTATGTCTACTTTTTAGATGAGCTATGGCATGAATCCCAATGCTCCCAGTATCATAGGCATGCCACAACAATGTCCTAGTGCTTTGGAGTTCTCAGCGAATGTCCAAGCAAATTTAGAAATAGCTAAAGCCAAGATGCAGCAAGTCGCTGATAGGGCTAATGAGTATACTGATAGGGAGAGATCTCCTAGATCCTTTGAGGACGGAGACAAAGTCTTTCTTCAAGTACCAGCTAGGTCTACTTCCTTATCCATAGGGAAGTCTAGTAAGCTATCACCAAGGTTTTGTAGACCTTGGAAGATAGTTAAAAAGCACGGATCATTCTCTAGACAAGATACTAGATGAGAGACAGAAATGATTGAGGAATCGTGTCATCCAAGAGTATGTAGTAGCCTGGAGAGGATTACCACTTACTGACTCTACTTGGGAATCAGAAGCTCTGGTTAACAAGTACTTTTCCTCATTGATCATTGAGGACAATGATCTTTAGAAGGGGGAGAGAGTGTCCGACATTGATCCATAGGGATCAAAGCATGTGATCCACAGGGATCAGTTATTTGATCCACAGGGATCAATCCATGTGTGTGAGGGACAAGGGCCAGCTAGCCAAGGTCCCAAGCTCGAGGGATACCCTAAGGCACTTTGGTAGTAATTGTTGGTGCAGTGCTTATTGCGGAATTCGCTTACACCACAGAAACTAAGCTAGAGTGATGTTAGAACACCTCTATAATCATCAGTAGCTTAGCAAACTTTCTGAAACTAAGAACTTATAACTGTATTTAGTGAACACTGAAAAATCACTTTACAGAAAGCTTCTCGTTTCCTTCAAGCTTCAATTGTGAACTCATTTACTTCAGACTTTACACTACTGTGTTTGTTTATAGTTACACAATCTTTGCGTCACTTAACTATGTCAAAACTGTGTTTTAAATCTCACCAAAATTCCACCGGAACTTCACCAGACTGTCACTGGAATTGTACCGGAATACTACTCGAATCAACTGCAATTTTGTTTGTAGTTACTTCAAATGTGTATACATGAAGTAAGGAAGTGATACCTTAACTTCCTTCATTGAATGAACTCTATCTGAAGTTTAAAGAAAAACTTCACCAGTTCTGGATGCCTCTTTTCGATCAGACTTAGTACTGTGTGTACATGTCCATTCCACTGAAATCTTTGATCAACTTATAGTAGAGACGTCTAGCTACAGGATAAGCTATCTCTCATACAAAACTTTACATTATACTTCGAGTTCTAACTCATAGAAGTACCGGAAAAATATTTACTGAGAAAACTGTAACTCTTAACTAACTTTTCACAGTAACATGAACTCTCTCAAACTTCTTCACATATGAAGAATGCGCTCAAATTCTTCCACATGAACATGTGTTTTCTATTAGAGAAGATGTGTACAAAAATAGCTTGGCCGCACTTTGCTCATAGCTATGGAAAACTCTCCTACTTTGAGTATTTTCTCCTTACCATCTCTCTCAGATGAATACCCGACATTTCAGGTTCTGTTATTGATCTCTACATACGCGATCTATGGCGTCTTCTATATCTTACTTCTATTCTCTATCTCATATGCGCGCACACACACACACACACACCTTCTAACTCTCAGCTCTCTTATATACAATTTTTTATCCGGTTTCAACAAACTCAAATTCTGGAAGTTTCTTCACTGTATATTATAGTCGTGAATTTGTCCCTTCACTAAGGCTTTATTTTCTCTTGAATTCTTTGTTTCTTCTTCTCGTTGCCTTTATGTCATTATGCATAATTAGTAAGTGAATCTCCAACAGCTCCCCCTCAATCACTAATTTGCATCTTCCGGTCTTCATATATCCTTCTTTTCTTTTATACCTGCCATTTCTTTGAATCTACTTGTCTTTACTCCATCCAAGCTCTTTGTTAGAATATCTGCAATCTGATCTTTTGTAGGAGTGAATACTATTTCAATCTCCTTCTCCATTACCTTTTCCCTCAGGAAATGATATTGAATCTCTATGTGTTTTGTTCTTGCATGAAATACTGGATTTGCTGCAAGATATAACGAGCTCATATTGTCTCCATGTATGATAGGTATACCTTGTTCAATACCCATGCTTTTGAACAAGGTCTGCATCCATATCACTTCTTTAGCTGCTTCCACAAGTCCTTTATATTCTGCTTCTGTTGGTGATAAAGCTACTGTGTGTTGCTTCTTTGAACACCAACTTACAAGCTTATCTCCTAGGTATATCATATACCCATGTGTTGACCTTCTGTCATCTTGACTTCCTACCCAGTTTGAGTCACTGTATGCTCTCAGCTTTATATCTGACATAAAAGGATAATACAATCCTTCTTTTATAGTTCTTTTGATATATCTAAGAACACTTTGTCGTGCAACCCAATGTTGATCCTTCGGACAATGCATGAACTGTGAGAGAACTCCCACTGCATAACTGAGATCAGGTCTTGTTAGTGTAGCATAGATTAAACTTCCAACTAACGGCTGATACTTCCTTATATCTTTAAACTCTGCACCACCATATTTGTTGAGTTTATGATTTACTTCAAGCAGTGTTGAAGCTTCTCTGCAATTCTCCATGTTAAAATTCTTTAGTAAGTTTAGGAGATACCTTTCTTGCGAAACATATATACCATGATCTGTATATGTAACTTCCATTCCAAGAAAGTATGATAAATTCCCTAGATCATTGATCTTGAACTCTTTTTCAAGCAGTCTCTTTACCTCTTTGATTCCTTCATCTGAGGTTCCTATGATTATTATGTCATCTACATAAATACAAATGTAGATCATACCTTCATCTATTCTCTTAACGAGTAGACTTGCATCAGCTTTTGAGCTTTGGTATCCAAGGTCATTGAGATATTTCACAAGTCTGTAATTCCAAGCTCTTGGAGCTTGCTTCAGTCCATAGAGAGCTCTTCTTAATCTGCAAACATGATTTGGGTAACTGGAACTTACAAACCCTTCAGGTTGTTCCATGTAAACCTCATCTGATATATATCCATTTAGAAATGCATTCTTGATATCTAGCTGACGTAGCTTCCATCCTTTTGATGCTGCTATAGCAATCAATGTCCTTATGGTTGACATCTTTGCCACCGGACTAAACGTCTCATCATAATCTATGCCATATGTCTGAGCATAGCCTTTGACAACCACTCTAGCTTTCTATCTGGCTATCCTTCCATCTGCAAGTTTCTTAACTTTGTAAACCCATTTGTTTCCAGTCACTTTCTTACCATTTGGTTTTGGAACAAGTTCCCAAGTCTTGTTCTCTTCAAGAGCATTGAACTCTTCTTTCATCGCTTCTTCCCATTTTTTCTTACCTTTTGCTTCACCATAATTCAGAGGTTCTTCATCTTCCTTTACTAAGTAAGCATAGTTTTTCTGAGTCAAATAAGAAGTATCATAGGAATACCTTGTCAGTTGTTTCCTTACTCTGTTTGACCTTCCTGGTTCAAACTCTTCATGTGTATTTGAATACACATCTTCATCAAATCTCAGATCTTCTTCGTTTCTCATACCTGATCTGATCCTAGACGTACTTGCCTGCATATGATCTTCTTCTCCATTTATCTGCATATGTGATTTTCCTTTTTCTTTTCTTCTTATCTCTTCTTCAAGTGTTTCAACACTATGCTCTTTATTTGTATACCAGCTCTTTCCTTCATCAAATATTACATCTCTGGAAACAATAAACTGTTTGGTTAAAGGACTCCATAACCTATCCCATCTGCTTTTCATCATATCCGATGAACACATATTTTTGAGCTTTTGGTTCAAGCTTATGTCTCAACTGTGATGGTACATAAGCATAAGCAACTGATCCAAACACTTTTCAATGATCAAGTGTTGGCTTCTTGCCCCACCAGGCTTCATAAGGGGTCATCCCACTTAAAGCTGTACATGGTAATCTATTTACCAGATATGTTGCTGTATTTACAGCCTCAACCCAAAGATAATTTGGACAATTCTTCTCCTTTAGCATTGCTCTTGCAAACTCAACTAGAGTTTGGTTTTTTCTTTCTGCAACTCCATTTTGTTGCGGTGTATACCTACAAGTTATTTCTCTTTTGATACCTGCATTCCACAGATAATCATTGAACTCTCGAGAAATTTATTCTGCTCCTCCATCAGACCTTAGTCTTTTGAGTTTCTGTTCTGTAAGTCTTTCAGCATATGCATGAAAATGCCTGAAAGCTCCAAACACTTCTCATTTCTCTTTCAAAACATAAAGAGTTATCCATCTTGTTGCATCATCAATAAAAAGAACATAGTACCTTGACCTGCTGATAGATCCTTCTTTTGTTGGTCCCCACACATCTGTATGTATGAGCTCTAACACACCATCGTGTTTGTAACCATTTTTTTGAAATGGTAACCTGCGGGCTTTTCCCATCTGACAGGCTTCACACTTGTGAATCATATGTTGATTCTTCATATTTGGTAACCCTCTTACAGACTGTTTCTCTACCATAGCTTTGATTCCCTTTTCATTAAAATGTCCTAACCTCTTATGCCAGAGGTCTAACTCTATGAATACCTCATCACCATGTGTGATCAAAGCTTGACCAACATTTCCTTGTACTTTAAGAGTAAAAAGTCTACCTTCCTTTTTACCATGGACAATCTATTTGTATCCATTCTCTGGATCTTCAACAAATACTCCTTCATTTGTAAACCTGACTTGAAAACCTTTTTCTACTATCTGACCCACACTGATCAGATTATTCGGAATTGTTGGAACATACAAAACATTTGTTAGTAGGTCAGCTCCATTCTTACATTTTACTTTTCCAATTGACCTTACATTATGTTTTGTGTTATCACTTGTCTGTACTATATGATTTTAAATTCCTCCTTCAAGTTCTAATAATAATTCTATATTTCCTGACAAATGATTTGAACAACCAGAGTCAATATAGAATACCTTGAGATCTTCATTCTCTGACACACTTATCGAGTTCATCATCAATGTCGTATGATCATCATTCTACGTATCATTTGCATAGTTGTAGTAGGTAGTGTTGTGAGACTGATTCTGTCCCCAACTTCTTGCTCCACCTCTACCATATCCGCCTCTTTGGCTTTGTTTTCCTCTTTGATATCTTTCACTTTTGCCTATGCTATTGTTATTCTGATTCTGACTTGATCCTTGTGAATTATGCCAGCAATCATGAGCTAAGTGATTGCTTAATCCACAGATCCAACAAGCTTTCTTGTTATTAGTCTGATTACCTCTTCCTTTACCTCTTTTCTTGATGTTACCTCTTCGTCTTGCATAATTTGCTTGAGCAGTCACTTCTTCTTCATCTTTTTCTTTACCTTTATCACCTTTCTTCTTATTCTTTGCGTACATAGCCGAACTATGTCCTTTTTCTCCATCTGTCTTCAAATCCTTCTCAAACGTTAGTATTAGTCCAAGCAACTGATTTAAATCTCGTACAAAATGATTTAAAGATAGTTCAGTTGAGAGTACGAAAGGTTTCCACCTTTCATCTCCTCTCAAACCTGTAAGCACTTGCGCTATTAACTTGTGGTCTTCAATAACTTCACCAATCGATCCAAGACTATCTGCTATGTGTTAAACACGCCTTGCCGTTAGAGATGCGTTTAAACTCTTTCAAGTTCTTGGGAGTGGAAGGGGTCTGAATAATCAGAGGCCCTATACTTGATTTTCCCAATCAACACATTTACTTCGTAGTACTTTAACACTCAAAACTCTGCATACAAATTACTATCAATCCTCTGGTTCGCTTTCTCACAGTCTCACTATCTATACTCAGACTATTGCTAGTTCTTCCACACTCAAACTATTGCTAGTTCTTCCACAAACTACCGATTACACTCCGATCGATACGTTCTCAATACATAGCGCCGAAGATATTCATTACCGTAATACAGACTTACGTTCTCTAACTTGAGGAACTGTGCCTAGACACAAGATAATGTAATCAAACAGAGACAAGAATAGTAATACTCAGATTTCTCAATACCGCGCTACGATAACTTCACAGAATACAATCGCCCAGACAAACAGTCTGGCGATCCTCCTGGTCGTCACCGGAGCGTCCTTTCATTGATGTAGTTATAATTCTACGCAACGATCTTTCCGTTTGTGTGGAATATGAAAAGGAAAAGATTTACAATTGCCAATCCGGCGGCTTACACTGGAACGCACGGTGGACTTGAACCCGCAGAGATACAAAATTTATAACGCTTCTACTATACCCTGAAGATACATTGTTCGGGCTAACTTAAATGTTCTAGCAATTTTCTGCTTGAGGCTATCCAGCATTTTCTTTAGAATGTCTGGTTCTACTAGTTGCGCATCAGTACGGATAGAACTTAAAGAAATTACTTGGCTCATTAATATTTCTGCCTGTGTTTGCAAAAACGCTTCTTGTAGGTAAAAGTCATTTGCCATTGCTGCGTCACGGCTCAATTTCATATCGGCAATCTGTTGATCGACACGGGATAAACGCTCTCCTTGAGCACCGAGCTGCTTTTCTCTTCTCTCCAGTTCGTTTGATTGGTACTGGATGGTCTGGTAATAAGCATCTCACTCTCTTCGGATCGATGGAACCTCTTTCTGGAGCTGAGCAGTTAACGTCATCTGCGTTTTAAGAGTAGAATTTGATTCAAACAGGGTTGCATTTGCGAACTGGAGCTCTGTATTGGTTTGCTTTAGTAAATTTGTCAGTTCCTGTCCTTTCTGCACGGCTTCATCCAACTGCACTCTAATTTCTTCCAACAAGTTTCCCAATGTTATACGAGCATCCTCTTTATCCGTCGGATCAACTACACACTGTGTCCTTGTAGACTCCGAAGTTACTGTATCTTCTGCAGACTGTGCCGAAATTACACCGGAATCTACCAAAATTGCAGTATGTTCCACCGGAATGCTATCGGAATCACTACTAGCGTGCTTCGCTTGTTCGACGACCAGATCTAACCGATCTGTGCTTCTGCCTCCTGAGGGTGTCCTTAACAAATTCGGTATCGGCCAATGCTGTCGGTCTTGCCTATACTTCGGATACGACTCACCGGACCGAGTAACCGGCATATATCACCTTTACAACACTTGCATACTACTCCACCTTACTGTTGATTCACAATCTATGGCCACTTTCTCACAATCGATTTGCAACACTCTGTTGCCACTTTCCTATAATTGATTTGCAACACTCTGGTGCCACTTTCCCACAGACGGCGCCAGTGTTAAACGCGCGTTGCCGTCAGAGACGCGTTTAAACTCTTTTGGGTTCTTGGGAGTGGAAGGGGTCTAAATAATCAGAGGCCCTACACTTGATTTTCCCAATCAACACATTTACTTCGTAGTACTTTAACACTCAAAACTCTGCATACAAATTACTATCAATCCTCTGGTTCATTTTCTCACAGTCTCACTATCTGTACTCAGACTATTGCTAGTTCTTCCACACTCAAACTATTGCTAGTTCTTTCACAAACTACCGATTACACTCCGGTCGATACGTTCTCAATACATAACGCCGAAGATATTCATTATCTTAATACAGACTTACGTTCTCTAACTTGAGGAACTGTGCCCAAACACAAGATAATGTAATCAAACAGAGACAAGAACAGTAATACTCAGGTTTCTCAATACTGCGCTACGATAACTTCACAGAATACAATCGCCTAGACAAACAGTCTGGCGATCCTCCTGGTCGTCACCGGAGCGTCCTTTCATTGATGTATAAGTAGTTACAATTCTACACAACGACCTTTCGATTCGTGCAGAATATGAAAAGGAAAAGATTTACAATTGCCAATCCAGCGGCTTACACAAGTCCCTCATCTTAGTGACATAATCACTAATGCTTTGACTTTGCTTTTTCTTGAATATTGTGAACTCTGACCATAAGCTAGCCTTTCTAGCTTTTGTCGTGTTTTGGAAATGATCTTCCAAAGCACTCCATATGTCTTCTGCTTTCTCCGGACCTCTAATGTGCAGTAACAGATGATCTGTAATAGTATTATAGATATATGCTCTTGCCGTTGCATCTTTCTTTTGCCACAGCTTCAAGGCTTCTAATTCTTCTTTCTTCGGTTGACTGTCATCTTCAAAAGTCGGCTTCTTTTCTTCTCCTGTCACATATATCATTAAGTCCTTACTCATAAGTAAGGCTTCCATTCGCATTACCCATGCGGAATAGTTATCTCTATCCAATTTATCAATTGAGATATGATATGCCATGATCTTCTTGTTTTTGTTACTTCTGGTGAATGTAACATTAAAGGATTTTACCTTTTCTAAACCTTTACCTTGAGAATGACTTCAGAACTTTTCTTGATGTCGTTTGTTGTTGATCACCTTAGCTTACACCTTCCTTTATGAGAATTCTTCAAATTCTCTTTCGATTTCTTCTTTTGAGAAACTTTTTATGCTCTTCAGAACCTTTTCTGTTTTGGTACCACTTATGGATCTTACCACTCTGATATCACTGTTGATTAACCTGCTTTGATACCACTGATAGATCTTACTTGCTCTGATACCACTGTTGGTGCAGTGCTTATTGCCGAATTCGCTTACACCACAGAAACTAAGCTAGAGTGATGTTAGAACACCTCTATAATCATCAGTAGCTTAGCAAACTTTCTGAAACTGAGAACTTATAACTGTATTTAGTGAACACTGAAAAATCACTTTACAGAAAGCTTCTCGTTTCCTTCAAGCTTCAATTCTGAACTTATTTACTTCAGACTTTACACTACTGTGTTTGTTTATAGTTACACAATCTTTGCATCACTTAACTATGTCAAAACTGTGTTTTAAAACTCACCAAAATTCCACCGGAACTTCACCAGACTATCATCGGAATTGTACTGGAATACTACCGGAATCAACTACAATTCTGTTTGTAGTTACTTCAAATGTGTATACATGAAGTAAGGAAGTGATACCTTAACTTCCTTCACTGAATGAACTCTATCTGAAGTTTAAAGAAAAACTTCACCAGTTCTGGATGCCTCTTTTCGGTCAGACTTAGTACTGTGTGTACATGTCCATTCCACCAAAATCTTTGATCAACTTATAGTAGAGACGTCTAGCTACAAGATAAGCTATCTCTCATACAAAACTTTACATTATACTTCGAGATCTAACTCATAGAAGTACCAGAAAATATTTACTGAGAAAACTGTAACTGTTAACTAACTTTTCACAGTAACATGAAATCTCTCATACTTCTTCACATATGAAGAATGCGCTCAAATTCTTCCACATGAACATGTGTTTTCTATTAGAGAAGATGTGTACAAAAATAGCTTGGCCTCACTTTGCTCATAGCTATGGAAAACTCTCCTACTCTGAGTAGTTTCTCCTTACCATCTCTCTCAAATGAATACCCGACATTTCAGGTTCTGTTATTCATCTCTACATATGCGATCTATGGCGTCTTCTATATCTTACTTCTATTCTCTATCTCATATGCGCGCACACACACACACACACTTCTTCTAACTCTCAGCTCTCTTATACAATTTTTTATCCGGTTTCAACAAACTCAAATTCTGGAAGTTTCTTCACTGTATATTATAGTCGTGAATTTGTCCCTTCACTAAGGCTTTATTTTCTCCTGAATGCTTTGTTTCTGCTTCTCTTTGCCTTTATGTCATTATGCATAATTAGTAAGTGAATCTCCAACAGTAATGGGAACTACTTTGTTAGTAATGGGAATAAGTGTTGCATGATGGCCACATGTTCACACTAGACTATTCCAGATGATTGCTATTTTTAGTAGTACAACATTGCTATTTTTAGAGTACAAGAGGGTATATATGGATGGGAGGAGAGTCACACACACATAATTCAAGTCTTTGTCTCATAATAGGTATCATGTATCACCAATACCTATACTCCCCATGTATTAGGATACCTAGGTATTATATATCGTTGGGTCGAGTATCATGATACGTGAGTATCGTGTATCATGATCATTCAAGTATCATGTATTGTGATACGTGAGTATCGTGTAGCATGATCATTCAAGTATCATGCATCATGACTCTTGAAGTGTCATGTACCATCCAAAATCAAGCATCATGTATCGTTACCTATTGTGTATCGTGTATCATGGCTTATGTCCAGTATCATGTATCGTTTACTTGGAGTATCATGTATCATGGAGGATTAAGTATCGTGTATCATGGTAGTCTAGGTATCATGGAACATACAAGTATCGTGTATCGTGGCTTAAGTTCAGTATCTTGTATCGTTTACTTGGAGTATCGTGTATCATGGAGGATTAAGTATCATGTATCATGGTATTCTAGGTATCGTGGAACATACAAGTATCGTGTATTGTGTATCGTGGCTTAAGTCCAGTATTATGTATCATTTACTTGGAGTATCTTGTATCATGGAAACCTGAGAACAACTGAAAAGCCTATTAAAGAACTATCAATTCCTTCTAGATTAATTTCTAGGGTAAGAAAACATTAGGGAGACCCCATATCCTGACCTAGGTGATTAGTGAATGAACCTATGCTCAAGACGTGTCCTAGGAAGCCAATGTAGTGTCATATCATTTGTGGGAAGTGTAGTTTTATGAAGTGTCCATTCACATTACTCAGACACCTCTAGTGAGAAGAGGAAACTATGATGGCCTCGTAAGACATGCATAGCTCTATGCCTTTGGCAAGGTTCATGTCTGTAATTGACGGCGACTATAGGACCTCACTTAAGTATGTGAATACCAATCAACATGATTTTCCAATCTACATAGATGGCTTGAACATACTTGTGGCTTGAATGAAGAAAGTGAGTGAATGAGAGATCGTCCCAAGACGAGCAGTGAAATATGAAGGAGGATTCTACATGGACAAAAGGGGAGTGATTTATGTAGTGATACAATGTCCAAAAACCATTAGTGAACAAAGGGAGACGGAGGACATAGACAACCTAATGGGGAAAACAATGAAGATAGGATTTCTACACCCAGAGGTAAGTCTAAGGTAACCAGAGCTTGGAGAGGTGATAAGATCCCTCAAGATGACATTTTAACTGATGTATATATGGTCGGTGGGATGGAGAAGCTACTACAAACTCACTCATCTTTGTGGGGAGAAAGTAGCAATCTTTCCACCATCTATGAGTTATGGGATTTAAAGATCCCTCTTGAATCACCTATCTTGATAGGAACATGAGGAAATCCTGGTCTGTGATAGGTCTAGAAAGATCCACATTGAGATATCAAGGCATACAAGTATTTCCCTCTAGAGATAAGGGCAACACCTCTCAAAACCCTCAAGGAACCCATCAAAGTTATGCTTATCAAAACTTTGGACAGACACAACAATAGAGCATTCTTGTGAGACCCCATGTTCAATTTTCCATGTTGGGAACCAATCCTAACTATCAACCCCCATTCGAAGGAGAGCCAAGGAATAGGAACCCTATCCTTGAGAGACCACCCATAGATAGAGGAGCTAGTACTCATATGAGGCATCTAGTTGTTCCTGTCATACCTAGACCACCAAAACCTGGAAGAAGATTGTGACCGATTCAAGTGGCTAAGTGTATGAGAAGTCATTATGATGGGTCTAATGAGCCTTACAATCACATAGCAGAATTCAAGCAAGTGATTTGTGCTGAACAAGTGGAAGATTTCCTAGTTCAATAGAGTCATTTGGTTTGGCACTTACTGACACTGCTTTAGCTTAGTTGCAACCACTTGAGCCCAATAGTTTCCTAAATATGGAGCAAGTATTCCAAGAAATGATTGAAGAATTCATGAAGATTGGCATCAAGAATAATTCGACATCTCTGATTCATAGCTTTAAACAATCCCCTACTGAGTCAATTCTTCTGACAGCTAAGATATTTAAGCAATATGTGGATAGATGTCCCATAGAGGAAAGGCCCACATAGCAAAAAATGACTTCATTATTTTTGGAAGGATTAGTTAATGGATCTCTAAGAGCGCTAGTCTATGTAAAGAGATTCCAAACATTGAGTGAGTGTTTGAAGAACTGCATAGACTTGGATGACAATTTGTCAAAAGACTTAAAGACTCCTCAAACCAAGAGCAAAAGTGAGAATGTTTCTAGTAGCACCTCTAGTTCCAAGAATAATGTGGAAGAAATTGCAGAATTAGTGGCCAAGAAATTAGGAGTGCAAGGACAAAAGAATTACCCCAACCCACTAATGAGAATGCCTATGTTTAGGAGATGTGTGCACTGTGGAGTGGATCACCCTTCTCACGTGTGTAATAGGGGAGTTGTCCCACCACCCCCCTATGCGTATAATAGACAGCCGGCTCAGGCCCAAGCTCAGTACTACAATATTGATTTAAAATACACTAATCATAGCACTGAAAACTATCCTTACAATAGACAATCTAGACCTGTTCAACCTCTACAATTATACCATATGGATACCCACCCAGAGACCAAGTAAACGAATTTCCTAGATACCCTCAATATGAGAACCAACCTCCAATCCGGCATCCATACGAATACTCAGGATACAACCCACCACAACCAATGTTAGGACAACAACCACCTTGCCTGCAAAATGTTTTCTCGGTGAAATTCACCTAACTAGAAGAGAACCCTGAGAGAGCCTTAGTGCCGACCACTTCATTAATAGGCCTTGATAGTCATAATAAATTCTATGAGCAAAACTTGGGAGAATACTATGCATACGAAGCTGACTTGAGAAACTATGAGAAATCCTATGAGCAACACCCATATGTGCAAGAGGCCTATGATAATTCATATGGATACAGACACCCCCAATCGCTAGAGGACACTGTTATTGCTATGGAGGAGACCATTTCATTAGAGAGTGCACATTGACTTATCAACCACCTCTTTAGGTGGGGGAAGGATAGTGTAGTGATTGTGGAAAGGAGCATTTGTTTAGAGATTGCCCTAAAAACCCTAGTAAGACAACCCAAACTACTCAAATAAATGTAGTAGAAGTGGAAGAGTCTTCTGGAAGTGACAAGGAGTATACGGTGCCATTAAAGGCGAAAACTAGAGCAAGAGCTAAGGAAAGCCCAGAAAAGCTAAATTTGACTGTGCACCAAAGTAATGAACATGAAACACCGACAACTCAAATAGAGGCAGACTCAGAAGAGTCTGAAGAAAATTCAAAAGCCAAGAGAACTCAAAGTTGGAAAGCTTGATGAGAGAAACTCAGAAACAAGTGGATACATAAGAAAGTCGAATGGAAGAGCAAAGAAGAACCGATCCAACCTAAGAATCTTCAACTACTAAGAATTCGATTAAAGAGGAGAAAGAAAAGCTAAAACAACAAGCAGGATCTGTTCTAGTTGATCCACTGCCTGAGAATCTAGCCATGTGGATGAAAGCTTATCAATCTAGGATCAAGGTAGGATAAAGTCTAGAACAACATGAACTAAGTTACCTAAGAGGAGATTTAGAGAAAGAAAGGCTAGAAACCTATAAAAAAATGATTGAAATCGTCCAAAACACATTAGAAGAACCTATACAAAATCTTCTTGAAACAAGAATACCAGAAAGAGAATTTCAAGAATGTATAGTAACTCATGACCCACCTAAAGAAAGAAGGGTCATCAAGAACACTAAAGAATCACACACAGAGAATCAAGGCAGAAGTTCTTTGATCCCGAAAGTTGAAGCGAATTGGCTGAAGGACCTATGGGCCAAAGTTCAAGAGGAAAGATGGAGGAGAACCGAAGGAATTGACCCACCTTTCGAAGAATTAGATGCCTCCAAGTATCCAGGAATGATGAATCAATAGATAAACCATGAGGAATGTTCGGAACTGAATAACAATGAAGAATTGGAAAGCATAAACACTCTACCAAACTACATGGGAGAGTATGAGAGAAATTCAGAGCTTTATCATGCTCCAACTATGAGAACAAAAGGAAAGGAGACCTCAAGCAAAACATCAAATATAGCATGAATTTTGAAGGAGACCAAAATGCAATGCTCCATAACCCTGGAGGAACTATTAAAAATCAAACCTCAATTATGGATAAAATTGGCTAAGCAAATGGAGTAAAGGAAGCAAAGCCTGTCAACGCGGACGTCAATGAAGATGTGCCTTCAATCCAAATTTCGATAGACAAAGTTGGGGATTTCAGCAAGGGAGATGAAGGTAACACATGCCTGGCAGTAGAAACAGCCTCTACCAACAAGCAATTAGGCAACTTCTTTTCATTTAGCATATATCTAGCTGCTTCTACAATCAATTTGTTCCTCCTCTCTACTAATCCAATTTGCTCAAGAGTATATCTAGTTGTGATCTCTCTCTTGATACCTATGTCATGAAAAAATGCATCAAACGCATTGGAGAAGTACTCACCTCCTCCATCTGACCTTATTGTCTTTAAACTCTTTCCTGTTTGATTTTCCACAAGTGCAAGATACTTTTTGAAACAATTGAACACTTCATCCTTATGTTTCATGAAATACAGGATAGTCCATCTACCATAATCATCAATAAATGACACATAGTACCTTGAGCCTCAAATTGAAGGGTCCTTGCTTGGTCCCCACACATCTGTGTGGACAAGTTCCAAATAATCCTCATGCATATAGCCTTTCTTTGTAAAGGGTAACCTGTGTGATTTACCAAATTGACATGCACCACAATTATAGATCATATGTTGCTTAGATACATTAGGTATCCCAAGTACACATTCACCAATGTGTCCTAGTCTTTTGTGCCATATCTCTAACTCAGACACGGTTTGATCCTTATAATTATAAAGTGCAATGTTTCTAGTGTCCTCAAGCTCAAATGTAAACAATCTACCTGTTTTCTCTCCTTTTGCAATTCTCCTTAATACATGTTGGGGGTCCTCCACAAAAGCTCCAAATTGATTGAACCTAAACTGCAAACCCTTTTCCACTATCTGTCCAACACTCATCAAATTTTTGGTGATAGTAGTTACATAAAGAACTCTGATAGATTCCTATTCCCATCAGAAGTTTTGACATTTCCTACCTTGACAACTGAATGCTTGGTATCGTCACCTGTCTGCACTTGGTGCTTTCCCTTGGGCTCTTCAAGATCGGAAATATATATTGCCTACTACATGGTTTGAACAACCTGAGTCAATATAGAAGAGGTGCTCATCATTCATACCTTGTTTTGCGGTCATGTTCATAATGAGAAGAGAATCCTCTTGATCCTCTGTATAGTTGTTGAAGTCTTTTGTTGATTTGTATCCTCCTTGATAATTTTTGTTGTAATTGTTGTTGGAGCCATGGTTGTAACCTTGATTATGATTGAATCTTCCTCTTGATTGTGAGTAGCCACCTGTTAGAAGAAGTATTTTTTGTAGTATTTTTTGATGAGAAACAATTGTAAAATGCCAAAAAACTTGTAAAAATATTTATGCAACTGATGTAAAAATAAGGAAGAGTCCTCCTTATGAAGAATAGAATCTTATGTAATTTTTCTAGAATTTTTGGAAACTCCTAGATAGTATATTTTTAGAATAATAGAGGAAAGGACCAAAATTCAAGTGTGAAAAGGGACACTTGAAAATGTATAAAAGACAAGTCCCTCTATTATGAGGGGGTTGGTTGATTATTTGTTAATATGCTATCCAAGTGAAGAGAGAGTTTCTTGCTGAAAATCGTGTTTTCTCCTCTTTGTGTGATTTCTTTGAGTTGTGAGTCTATTCTTTGTGTATCCATGGAGATTTGTGAGCTTCTTTTGTGTGTTTCTGTTGAATATGTATGAAAAGAGCTGATTGCTGATGTATTAAGTGAGAAATTGATGAAAAATGGTGATGGAGATGAAAATCGTCTATTTGTATAGAATCGCAATTATCTCGTTTGAATGGTACAGGTAACATTTTTGAGTTTTGACTTTATGGATGTATTCTACTGAAGAAATAACATGCTTTAGACACCAAGATTGTGGAAAATGATGGAGATTTGCTCAAGATAATCCAAACCCTAGAAATTCCTCTTCATCTTCATTATTCTCAGAAATTCAGCCATTTACCTCTTATTTCTTGGATTCTATCATCTAGAAGGGGCTGTGGTCTCATGTATATTCCCAGGATTGACAAAATAAAGATGTATTGTTAATTCTTTATGCTAATTGATTGGAGAGGACAACTCCAAAGATCAACATATGTTGCATGTAAGAGTTGAAAGGTCTCCCCCTACCTTGCTTACCTCCTCTGCCCCTTCCTCTTGAATTCCTACCTCTCCCTAAATAGTAAGCTTGAGAAGTAGCACCTTCATCTTCAAACTTCTTGCTCTTTCCTTTATCCATAGACTTTCCTTTATCTGTATAGAGGGTAGAAGAATTGTTACCTCTTGATGGTTGACCATTTTTGTTGAGCTTGGCCTCATGGGTGAAGAGTTTCCCCATGAGAGTGGTTAGATCAGGGATTTGCATATCCATATAAAGATCCATTGCAGTTGTGAAGGATTCCCACTTATCATCTACCTTGATGCCATTGATTATTTGTCTCACTATTTGCTCCTCTTCAATCTCATCTCCTATGCTTGCCAACTGATTAGCCACATCTTTTACCTTGGTCACATACTCTAAAATATTCAGTTTAGGTTGCTTCTTTTGAGTAGTAAACTCTATCCACAATTGATTTT
This sequence comes from Ceratopteris richardii, assembly GCA_020310875.1. Taxonomy (NCBI): domain Eukaryota; kingdom Viridiplantae; phylum Streptophyta; class Polypodiopsida; order Polypodiales; family Pteridaceae; genus Ceratopteris; species Ceratopteris richardii. The sequence continues at coordinate 133,583,845 of CM035439.1, read as the reverse complement.
TCCTAGCACTTGTATTGGAAGAAAAGTATGAAGATAGAGTATCCCAAGTCTCTTGGGAAGTTTTGCAATTCTAATATAAGGAAGAAGGAAGTCAGAGATAGAGTTAAGTAGATATGACCTAGCTAATTAAGTAGATATGACCTGGCTAAAGCATCTTTGGCACACCATGAGTTGAGTATTTCTTGCTCCTCTCTTGTAGGTTGATCCTTGCTTCTAAATGTGGGCATCTCCTCATTTGCTGATATGTATCCATAGAGACTTCTTCCTTGTAGATAGGCCGTCATCCTCAAAGACCATGTTGGATAATTATCCCTGTCCAATTTATCAATGAAAAAAGGGAAACCATCTCTCATTTTACCTCAACTTGCTCTGATACCACTGTTGGGAGAGATGGATGGGCACCTCAAGGAAGTGAGGTGGTACTGCTAAAACTTGCTTTGTACTAGCCTTGATACACTTAAGAGTTATAAAGTAGGCTCTTTTAGCTTGCAAATGACACCAAGAAAGTACTTATGTACTTTGGAGTTGATGCTTGAAACAGTTAATCCAAAACAGACTAGTTCAAGAATAGCTAGTGCTGAAAAACTTGCTATTTAAATCCATAAACCTGCTAGCTTTTTTACTAAAAGCTCAGAGTACAATAACAATTGAAAAAATTGCTTTTGGGGAAATTAAATTAGCTTATATAGCTAATGATTGCAAGTGGAAGCATTTAAAATGATCAACTATGCTCTGAGAAATGACTTTAGCAAATTAGATCTTACCCCCAACGTTTTAGGGAACAACCAGTAGATGACCAGTAAGCACTTCGAAGATGATTTCTCCTAGATTCCTATAACAAATGCCTTGAAATTTTTATAGCATAAAGTAGACGTTATGCTGGTTCCAACAATCCAAAGATTATCTAAAATGGTTGAGTATTCACAGAGATATGACCAGAAGAAGTTGAATCTTTTGAGTAGTCATAGCCGAGAAGTAGAGAGATGTTCAATGAGCTATATGTATTATAGAACATGATTGTACAAAGTCATTTGCATTGTAATGATGTTGATGATGAACTGAGTGAGCTATGGTGTGAGCTACTGAAGCTCTACAAATGATCAAGGAATGAGCTCACCACACTACCCCACGAGATTTGACTAGGTCTTTTTATAAGTATTTCTTCTAAGTTTGAATTTTGAATTCAAAGTTGGCTCCAATCAAAAAGTAACTCCACTAATTTTGGAGATGTTCCTTCAATTTGGAGTCATATCTAATATTCTTCCTAACTCTACGAGATATAAGCTTTTACAAGATTCTCCAAGGAGTTATTCTTTTACAATGGTAAATGATTAAGTAGTTACAAGGTATAGTTCCCATGAATCATCAAGTGCTTCCACATAATGTCTTCCATGCTAAGCCAAATGTGTAGGCTTGAGCATTTGCACCAACAAAACATTGGGGCAAGCCAACTCTTAGGCCCACTAGAATGAAATTGCAAATGGTAGATGGGCATATTGAGAAACCTTTAGGGTTGCTAGAAGGGTTAACTCTCACTACTTGTGGTGTAGAGTTTGAACATACATTTTCCATATGTGATTTTGGCAAGAATCACATCTATGAGATGATTTTAGGAAGGCCATTTATGAGGCAATTATAGATAGTATAGGATTAAGGAACCAATTTCGTGTACTTACAACACCTAGGTGTAACCACTAAAGTCAATATCAAAGGCTAGTCTCATAGAGACATACCACACTTGCAATGGAGCCCAATTTATAGAACTTTAGATGAAATGGAATCGGTGGATTCCTTAAGACCATAATACTCTTGGATGCATGAAGACATGCACTTGTGGATGTGTAAAGTTGCAATGGAAGAAGAGAGGAGATTAAATTCTAGAAACATCGGTGTTAGTGAAAATCCATGATCTATTCAAAATCTAGCCTATGCATCTATGATATTTCTTGGCGAGGAATTTGAGCCGCATGGTTGGGCACAAATCCTAGCTACGATGGACATAGCTATCAATGAGGAACAATGGACACCCCATTGTGAAAAAGATGGCGATGGCATCTCGATTTTCACAATAGAACCACTCATGTTTGATTCGGTTATAGAAGAATGTGAGCCTACCATGTCCACACTCATGGAAGTCAGTGATAAGGTTGAGGAGTCCATCATCATGGAGCCATTTTGTGACTCAGAAGAAGACTATCTTCATTTGATAGAGGCTAGGACTCAACAACTTGAAAGATGTACACTTGAGGAGAAATCAACTAAACCAAAAGATGACAAGTGTGAGAAGGAAGGAAAAAAAAAAAAGAAATTACCCACACAAAAAGAAGAAGAATTCTTGTTCAAAGTGCTAGACAACTTCAAGAAGTATAAGATTAAAGACAAAGAAATAATGATAAGAATGCCTAAATGAGAAGCGCATGTGGCTACCATAAGAGATAGTTATCCAATTCATATCATCTAGCACTATTAGAGCAAGTAGCAAGCAAGGAGGTCTATAGCTTCCTTGATAGATTCTCGAGCTGCAATCAAGTAGCCATTGCCCTTGAAGATCAACATAATATGGATTTTTCCATAGAGTGGGGTATTTTTGCATTTTGTGTGATGCCATTTGGGCTCACCAATGAACTTGCTACATTCGAGAGGCTAATGTGTCATGTGTTCAAGGGCTTCTTGAGAAAGAACCTAGAAGTCTATGTAGATGGCTTGTGTGTTCACTCCAACATTAGACAAACTCACATCCCATAGCTTAGACATATCTTTGACAAATGAAGCCAATATCAAAAAATGCATGGCAAAATTCTAGACCACATGGTGTCAAAGAATGGGATTTCAATGGATCTAGATAAAGTAAGGGTGATAGCAGGGCTATCTAGGCTAAAGACGATCAAGGAATTACAAGCTTTCATGGGACATTGTGGATACTACAATGTTGGAGTTTGAGGTCTACAGAAGCACACAAACAACACAAGGAAACAGAAGAAGCTTGGAGCACGACACACAATACTGCGTGTATTACAACTAGAATGTACAAAGATAAGTAACCCATTAGGTCTATAGGTATATATACAAGCTGGGGAAAAAAACCCTCCTAAAGAGGGAAAAAAGTGTCCTAGTGGTCCTAGAGTGTTCATAAACATCACTACCTAAATATATGAACAAATCCCCTCTGGGAGTGATGTGGTGAACGAGGAGCTAGCACTCACATATAAGGAAATGCCAAGCTATGTGGAATCAATCCACAAAAGTAAGTACGCCCAAAGCTTTGGGAAAAGCATCAAATGCCTCCCTAGGAAGAGCCTTTGTGAAAAGGTCTGAGATGTTCTCCTATGCGGGCACATATGCCAAACTTATCTCTCCAGCAGAGAACCTCTCCCTGACATAATGATAGTGCACCTCAATGTGCTTAGTGCAAGCATGGAACATAAGGTTCCTCTCAACTGCCAATATGCTCTGACTATCAGTGAAGATGATGGTCGCAAAAGACTTACCAACACCCAAATCAGCTATAAGACATGTGAGCCACACACACTCAATAGTCACTATGAAAGATACTTGATACTTAGCCTCACAACTAGAAGTGGCCACAATAGGCTGCTTCTTGCTCAACCAAGATATGCATGAGCTACCAATCATGAAGCAAAAACCATTGGTGCACACACGAGTGTCATAGCAACCAGCCCAATCATAGTCAAAAAAAGCATGTAAATCTAGTGGTAGTGATCCCCCCTTGGGATAAAACAATCAAAGTAGCTGGGTACCACTCAAGTAATGAAAGATGTGCTTAACTGCCTACCAATGCTTGACACTTCGACAATGCATAAACCTGCTTATATATGAGACAACAAACTAAATATCTGGCAAAGTAATGCATAAGTAAATCAAACATCCAATATCCTGGTGATAGAGAGCAACATCAAATGCATCTCTAGCATCATGAAGACTCAATCATAGACCTCTCTCCATAGGAGTGGCAATAGGTTTACAGCTTCAAGCCCAAAATGTTGCAATGATATGTCAATATATTTTGTTTGACACAAAGCTATTCTGCCATCAAGTTGCATAAACTAAATGCCCAAATAATGATGCAAATGCCCCAAATGAGACATCTCAAATAAGGCATACAAATCAGCCTTGAAATCAGCAATATGCTTCTCAATAGGACCAGTGAGAAGCATGTGATCGACATAAAAAATAATGATCAAAAGCACATCATTTGCATGCTTAACATATAAGACGCTTTGGGTTGGAATGTTCTCAAAACCATGTGCAATCAGATAGGCATGTATCTTTTCATACCAAGACTGTGGTGCTTGCTTCAACCATACAATGCCTTTTTCAACCTGCACAGCTGGTTTTCATGCTCTTTTCGCACAAAGCCATGGGGCTAAAAGACATACACTTTTTCATGCAAATCACCATTCAAAAATGCAGTTTTAATGTCCAACTAATGTACATTCCAACCATGAGGAGTTGCAAGTGCACAGATGCTAGGAATAATATTCATTCAGCAAGTGGGAGCAAAGGTCTCATCAAAATCAATGCCTCTTTCCTGAGCATAACCCTTTGCAACAAGCTTAGCCTTATACTATCAACTGTTCCATCAGTTGTATGCTTTGGCTTGTATACCCACTTAGTGCGAATGGCCTTCTTGCCAAGAGGCAAGTCACATAAAGACGAGTTACCATTTTTCATTATAGCATCATGTTCAGATTACATAGCAGCCATCCAATTTTTTGAGTTTTGTGCATCATCAAACAAAATAAGCTCATTCTCATCACAAAGACTAGAGTAGTCATAACACAACAATCTGATGCAAAATAAGAAGTATGAGAGCCAAAATGAGTATGATATGACAGAGGTGCATCTAATTTGCAATCACACAAAGTCTACACCAGCCATTCTGGCATAGTTTTTGCCTCCTCAATATCAACTCTCTCATCAACAAGTGTATCATGTAATTCTGCATTAGAAATGGAATGATTTGCATCATCACATGAAACCTGTAAAGGCTCAGAAGTTGCCTCATTAGGACCAGCACTAGAATGTCCACCTATAAAAAGAGATAGCAAAGTGTCATACATGTCTTTGGAGATAGCTGATGTCTCCTTAGTACATGAAAATAATGGTTGAATAGCATCTTCCACAAAAATAACATCACAACTAACAAAAATGTGTTTAGTATGTGGACGATAGAGATGATAGCCTTTGCTTTCAGAATTGTACCCAACAAAAATACATTTCAATGCTTTATCATCCAATTTCCTACATTGATGTTCGGACACTAATGCATTTGCCAAAAAACCAAAAACACACAAGTGAGCAGTAGATGGCTTAGGACCATTTCAAGCCTCATATGGAGTGATACACTGCAATGCTTTAGTGGGACACCTGTTAAGTACATATGCTAAACACATAACATCCTCAAGCCAGAAACTATGTCGTAAAGCTTGACTCTTTACCATACACCTCGCCGTCTCCATGAGTGACTTGTTATTCCATTCAGCAACTCCATTTTATTGTAGTGTATATGATATTGTACATTGATGTTTTATCCCGTGTTCATCCAAAAATGCATTAAGGTCAATAGACATATATTCCCCCCCTTGATCAGAATGGAGGGTGCCCATTTTACATGATGACATATTTTCAGCCAAAACCAAAAATTGTTTGAAGCACATAAACACTTTTGACTTTGCTTTCAATGGATATACCCATGCAAGCTTGGAAAAATCATCAATGAAAATCACAAAGTAAAGATAGTTTCCATAAGAGGGTTTTTTAATAGGACCACAGACATCACTGTGAACAAGTTACAATGTCTAAGTAGCTCGAACTGAACCATCTTTTGGAAATGAGGAACGTTGCATTTTGCCCAAAATACAGCCTTCAGAAACATGTTTACCAGGTGCCTCAAGTTTGGGCAAAGAGGATGTTGAGCTCTAACTACTTGTTGATGTCTCTCAAGTATCATCAATTGTTGAGCTCTTGTACTACTCGTTAATGCGGCGAGTGAGCTTAACTATCTAAAGCTCAACTGCGGAATTCACCACGCCACAAGAACTAAACTAGAGTGATATTAGAACACCTCTATTATCATCAATAGCTTAGCAAACTTTCTGAAACTTCACGGGAATTTCACCGGAACTTCACCGGATTGTTACTAGACTGTCATCGTAATTGCACCAGAATCTTACTGGAATGTCACCGGAATCAACTGCAATTCTATTTGTAATTACTTCAAATGATTGTTAATGAAGTAAGGGAGTAATACCTGAGCTTCCTTCAGTGAATGAACTCTATCTGAAGTTTGAGGAAAAACTTCACCAGTTCTGGATGCCTTTTACGGTCAGACATTGTACCATGTGTACATGTCCCGTTTCAAAAAATTCTTTGATCAGTTTGTAGTCGAGACTACTGGCTTCAAGACGAGCTATCTCTCATGAAAAACTTTACACTATGTTTCGAGATCTAACTTATAGATGTACCGAAAAACATTTACTGTGAAAACCGTAACGGTTAACTAACTTTCACAGTAACGTGAAATTACTCAGATTTCTTCACATACGAAGAATGCGCTCAAACTTCCACATGAACATGTGTTTTTCTATTAGAGAAGATGTGTACAAAAATAGCTTGGCCTCACTTTGCTCATAGCTATGGAAAACTCTCCTACTCTGAGTAGTTATTCCTTACCATCTCTCTCAGATGAATACCCGACAGTTCAAGTTCTATTATTCATCTCTACGTATGCAATCTCTCGCGTCTTCTATATCTATTGCCTGCTTATCTGCTCATACATTTAGACTCTCCATCTAACTCTCTTATATACACTTTTGAAGATTCAAAACTCGTAATTCTGGAAGTTTCTGTAAACTATATTACAGTCCCTTCACTAAGGCTTGATTTTCTGAATGCTTTGTTTCTGCTTCTCTTTGTCTTTCTTCATCTTTATGTCTGTCTGTATGTCAAATTTGTGAGTGGTTCTTCAACAGCTCCCCCTCAATCACTAATTCACATTCTTTGATCTTTCATATATTCTTCTTTTCTTTTATACCGGCCATTTCTTTGAATTTGCTTGTCTTTACTCCATCTAAGCTCTTTGTCAGAATATCTGCTATATGATCTTTTGTATATGTGTATACTATTTCAATCTCTTTTTCATTACCTTTTCCCTCAGGAAATGATATTGAATCTCTATGTGTTTTGTTCTTGCATGAAATACTGGATTTGCTGCAAGATACAATGAGCTCATATTGTCTCCATGTATGATAGGTATACCTTGATCAATACCCATACTTTTGAACAAGGTCTGCATACATATCACTTCTTTTGCTGCTTCCACAAGTCCTTTATATTCTGCTTCTGTTGACGATAAAGCCACTGTGTGTTGCTTCTTTGAACACCAGCTTACAAGCTTATCTCCCAGGTATATCATATACCCATGTGTTGACCTTCTGTCATCTTGACTTCCTGCCCAGTCTGAGTCACTGTATGCTCTCAGCTTTATATATGATGTAAAAGGATAATATAATCCTTCTTTTATAGTTCTTTTGATATATCTAAGAACTCTTTGTCCTACAACCCAATGTTGATCCTTCGGACAATGCATGAATTGTGAGAGAACTCCTACTGCATAACTAAGATCCGGTCTTGTTAGCGTAGCATAAATCAAACTTCCCACTAAAGATTGATACCTTCTCATATCTTTAAACTCTCCACCACCATATTTGCTGAGTTTATGATTTACTTCAAGCGGTGTTGAAGCTTCTCTGCAATTCTCCATGTTAAACTTCTTTACTAAGTTTAGGAGATACCTTTCTTGCGAAACATATACACCATGATCTGTATATGTAACTTCCATTCCAAGAAAGTATGATAACTTTCCTAGATCACTGATCTTGAACTCTTTTTCAAGTAATCTCTTTACCTCTTTAATTCCTTCATCTGACGTTCCTGTGATTATTATGTCATCTACATAAATACAAATGTAGATCTTACCTTCATCTGTTCTCTTAACGAGTAGACTTGCATCAGCCTTTGAGCTTTGGTATCCAAGGTCATTGAGATACTTCACAAGTCTGTAATTCCAAGATCTTGGAGCTTGCTTCAATCCATAGAGAGCTCTTCTTAATCTGCAAACATGGTTTGGGTAACTGGAACTTTCAAAACCTTCAGGTTGTTCCATGTAGACCATCTGATATATATCCATTTAAACATGCATTCTTTAGATCCAGCTGACTTAGCTTCCATCCTTTTGATGTTGCTATAGCAATCACTGTCCTTATGGTTGACATCTTTGCCACCGGACTAAAGGTCTCATCATAATCTATGCCATGCATCTGAGCATAGGCTTTGACCACCAGTCTAGCTTTGTATCTGGCTATCCTTCCATCTGCAAGTTTCTTAACTTTGTAAACCCATTTATTTCCAATCACACCATTTGGTTTTGGAACAAGTTCCCAAGTCTTGTTCTCTTCAAGAGCACTGAACTCTTCCTTCATTGCTTCTTCCCATTGTTTCTTACCTTTTGCTTCACTGTAATTCTGAGGTTCTTCATTCTCCTTTACTAAGTAAGCACAGTTTTTCTGAGTCAAATAAGAAGTGTCATAGGAATACCTTGTTGGTTGTTTCCTTACTCTATTTGACCTTCTTAGCTCATATTCTTCATGTGTATCTGAATACACATCTTCATCAAATCTCGGTCCATCTTCATTTCTCATACCTGATCCGATCTTGGACGTACTTGCCTGCATATGATCTTCATCTTCATTCACCTGCATATGTTATTTACCTTTATCATTTCTTCTCATTTCTTCTTCAAGTGTTTCAACACTCTGCTCTTTATCTGTATACCAACTCTTTCCTTCATCAAATGTTACATCTCTGGAAACAATAAAATGTTTAGTTAGAGGACTCCATAGTCTATAACCCATCTGTTTTTCATCATATCCGATGAACACATATTTTTCAGCTTTTGGTTCAAGCTTATGTCTCAATTGTGATGGTACATAAGCATAGGCAACTGATCCAAACACTTTGCAATGATCAAGTGTTGGTTTCTTGCCCCACCAAGCTTCATAAGGGGTCATCCCATTTAAAGTTGTACATGGTAATCTATTTACCAGATATGCTGTTGTATTTACGGCCTCAGCCCAAAGATAATTTGGACAATTCTTCTCCTTTAGCATTGCTCTTGCAAACTCAACTAGAGTTCGGTTTCTCCTTTCTGCTACTCCATTTTTGTTGCGGTGTATACCTGCAAGTTATTTCTCTTTTGATACCTGCATTCCATAGATAATCATTGAACTCTCGAGAAAAATATTCTCCTCCTCCATTAGACCTTAGTCTTTTGAGTTTTTGTCCTGTAAGTCTTTCAGTATATGCATGAAAAATCCTGAAAGCTTCAAATACTTCTGACTTCTCTTTCAAAACATAAAGAGTTATCCATCTTGTTGCATCATCAATAAAAAGAACATAATACCTTGAGCCACTGATAGATCCTTCTTTTGTTGGTCCCCATACATCTGTATGTATGAGTTCTAACACATCATCGTGTTTGTACCCTTTCTTCTGAAATGGTAATCTTTGTCAATAGATCCAAGACTGTCTGCCAAGTCTTTCATCTTAGTGACATAATCACTAATGCTTTGACTTTGCTTTTTCTTGAACGTTGTAAACTCTGACCATAAGCTAGCCTTCCTAGCTTTCATCGTATTTTGGAAATGATCTTCCAATGCACTCCATATGTCTTCCGCTTTCTCCAGACCTCTAATGTGCGGTAGTACATGATCAGTAATGGTATTGTAGATATAAGATCTTGCCATTGCATCTTTCTTCTGCCACAGCTTCAAGGCTTCTAACTCTTCTTTCTTTGGTTGTCTGTCGTCTTCAAAAATTGGCTTCTTCTCTTCTCTTGTCACATATATCATTAAGTCCTTACTCATAAGTAAGGCTTCCACGCGCATTACCCATGCGGGATAATTATCTCTGTCCAATTTATCAATAGAGATATGATCTGCCATAATCTTCTTGTTTCTGTTACTTTCGGTGAGTGTAATGTTAAAAGGTTTTACCTTTTACAAACCTTTACCCTTGAGAATTACTTCGGAACATTTCTTGACGCCGTTTGTTGTCGATCATCTCAGCTTTCACTTTCCTTGTGAAAATTCTTTGAATTCTCTTGTATCTTCACTTTCGTTTACTCTTGAGGATCTTTCTGCTCTTCAGAACCTTTTCTGCTCTGATACCACTTGTTGAGCTCTAACTACTTGTTGACGTCTCTCAAGTATCATCAATTGTTGAGCTCTTGAACTACTCGTTAACGCGGCGAGTGAGCTTAACTATCTAAAGCTCAACTGCAGAATTCACCATGCCACAAGAACTAAACTAGAGTGATATTAGAACACCTCTATAATCATCAGTAGCTTAGCAAACTTTCTGAAACTGAAAACTTTATAACTGTGTTTTAAATTCATCGGAATTTCACTAGAACTTCATCGGACTGTTACCAGACTGCCATCGTAATTGCACCGGAGTCTTACCGGAATGTCACCGGAATCAACTGCAATTCTATTTGTAATTACTTCAAATGATTGTTAATGAAGTAAGGGAGTAATACCTGAGCTTCCTTCAGTGAATGAACTCTATCTGAAGTTTGAGGAAAAACTTCACCAGTTCTGGATCCCTTTTACGGTCAGACATTGTACCATGTGTACATGTCCCGTTTCAAAAAATTCTTTGATCAGTTTGTAGCCGAGACTACTGGCTTCAAGATGAGCTATCTCTCATGAAAAACTTTACACTATGTTTCGAGATCTAACTTATAGATGTACCGGAAAACATTTACTGTGAAAACCGTAACTGCTAACTAACTTTCACAGTAACATGAAATTACTCAGATTTCTTCACATACGAAGAATGCGCTCAAACTTCCACATGAACATGTGTTTTTCTATTAGAGAAGATGTGTACAAAAATAGCTTGGCCTCACTTTGCTCATAGCTATGGAAAATTCTCCTACTCTGAGTAGTTATTCCTTACCATCTCTCTTAGATGAATACCTGAAAGTTCAGGTTCTATTATTCATCTCTACATACGCAATCTCTAGCATCTTCTATATCTATTGTCTGCTTATTTTCTCCTACATTTAGACCCTCCATCTAACTCTCTTATATACACTTTCGATCCGAGATTCAAAACTCGTAATTCTAGAAGTTTCTGTAAACTATATTACAGTCGTGAATTTGTCCCTTCACTAAGGCTTGATTTTCTGAATGCTTTGTTTCTACTTCTCTTTGTCTTTCTTCGTCTGTATGTCTGTCTATATGTCAAATTTGTGAGTGGTTCTTCAAGAGCGGACACCATTTCAGATTTCTGCAGGTGTAGCAAACTAGCAAAATTCAAATGACCAAAGAGGAATGAGGACACACTTGAATCATCAAGTGATTGTAAAGATGATTAGAAGACTCCAAGGAGAGAGATCAACTCTTAAGACTCTAAAGGTAAAGCCAAAGTGAAGGGGTTGTGGGATGTGGTAGAATCACCCTCACAAACAATTAGAAGGTCACCTAGAGAGAAGAGGAAGCTAAAAAGGTATGGCTATGATACTTCATTAGTTACCAAACTCTCTATATACCTAGCATGGGACTAAAATCTGAGAAGCCCTCATCATATGAGGAAGCAAAGAAGAAGCCTGAATGGATGAATGCGAGGAAGAGATTGATGTCTTACAAGAACATCAAACTTGGGAATCGGTGCCCAAGACTCCATCTATGAAAATCATAGGTTCAAGATGGATATAGAAGGTAAAGAAAAATTTTGATGGGTCTATAAATAGGTACGAAGCAAGAATCATGAACAAAGGTATGCACGAACGTAGTGAATTGATTATGATGAAACTTTGTTGAAAAGATGCCAACCATGAGGGTGCTTATGAGTGTGGCAGCTTCCAATGATTGGAAGATATACGAAATGGATGTACTATCATCAGACTCTACTTGGGAATCAGAAGCTGTGGTTCACAACTACTTTCCCTTATTGATCATCGAGGACAATGATCTTTAGAAGGGGGAGAGAGTGTCAGACATTGATCCATAGGGATCAAAGCATGTGATCCACAGGGATCAGTTATTTGATCCATAGGGATCAATCCATGTGTGTGAGGGACAAGGGCCAGCTAGCGAAGGTCACAAGCTCGACGGATACCCTAAGGCACTTTGGTAGTAATGGGAACTACTTTGGTAGTAATGGGAATAAGTGTTGCATGATGGCCACATGTTCACACTAGACTATTCCAAATGATTGCTATTTTTAGTAGTACAACATTGCTATTTTTAGAGTACAAGAGGGTATATATGGATGGGAGGAGAGTCACACACACATAATTCAAGTCTTTGTCTCATAGTAGGTATCATGTATCGCCAATACCTATACTCCCCATGTATTAGGATACCTAGGTATTGTATATTGTTGGGTCGAGTATCGTGATACGTGAGTATCGTGTATCGTGATCATTCAAGTATCATGTATCGTGATACATGAGTATCTGTATCGTGATCATTCAAGTATCATGCATCATGACTCTTGAAGTGTCATGTACCGTCCAAAATCAAGCATCATGTATCGTTACCTATTGTCTATCGTGTATCGTGGCTTACGTCCAGTATCATGTATCGTTTACTTGGAGTATCCTGTATCATGGAGGATTAAGTATCGTGTATCATGGTAGTCTAGGTATCATGGAACATACAAGTATCGTGTATCGTGGCTTAAGTCCAGTATCTTGTATCATTTACTTGGAGTATCGTGTATCGTGGAGGATTAAGTATCATGTATCATGGTATTCTAGGTATCATGGAACATACAAGTATCGTGTATTGTATATCATGGCTTAAGTCCAGTATCGTGTATCATTTACTTGGAGTATCTTGTATCGTGGAAACCTGAGAACAACTGAAAAGCTTACTAAAGAAATATCAATTCTATCTAGATTAATTCCTAGGGTAAGAAAAAATTAGGGAGACCCCATAACCTGACCTAGGTGATTAGTGAATGAACCTATGCTCAAGACGTGTCCTAGGAAGCCAACGTAGTGTCATATCATTTGTGGGAAGTGTAGTTTTATCAAGTGTCCATTCTCATTACTCAGACACCTCTAGTGAGAAGAGGAAACTATGATGGCCTCGTAAGACAAGAAGAGTCTCAAGAAAATTCAAAAGCCAAGAGAACTCAAAGATGGAAAGCTTGATGAGAGAAATTGAGAAACAAGTGGATACAGAAGAAAGTCGAATGGAAGAGCAAGAAGAATTGATCCAACCTAAGAATCTTACAACTACTAAGAATTTGATTAAAGAGGAGAAAGAAAAGATAAAACAACAAGCAGGATCTGTTCTAGTTGATCAATGCCTGAGAATCTAGCCATGTGGATAAAAGCTTATCAATCTAGGATCAAGGTAGGATCAAGTCTAGAACAACATGAACTAATTTACCTGAGAGGAGATTTAGAGAAAGAAAGGCTAGAAACCTATAAAAAAATGATTGAAATCATCCAAAACACATTAGAAGAACCTATACAAAATCTCCTTGAAACAAGAATACTAGAAAGAGAATTTCAAGAATGTATAGTAACTCATGACCCACCTAAAGAAAGAAGGGTCATCAAGAACACTAAAGAATCACACACAGAGAATCAAGGCAGAAGTTCTTTGATCCCGAAAGTTGAAGCGAATTGGCTGAAGGACCTATGGGCCAAAGTTCAAGAGGAAAGATGGAGGAGAACCGAAGGAATTGACCCACCTTTCGAAGAAGTAGATGCCTCCAAGCATGCAGGAATGATGAATCAATAGATAAACCATGAGGAATATTCGAAACTGAATAACAATAAAGAATTGGAAAGCATAAACACTCTACCAAACTACATGGGAGAGTATGAGAGAAATTCAGAGCTTTATCATGCTCCAACTATGAGAACAAAAGGAAAGGAGACCTCAAGCAAAACATCAAATATAGCATGAATTTTGAAGGAGACAAAAGTGCAATGCTCCATAACCCTGGAGGAACTATTAAAAATCAAACCTCAATTATGGATAAAATTGGCTAAGAAAATGGAGCAAAAGGAAGCAAAGCCTGTCAACGCGGACGTCAATGAAGATGTGCCTTCAATCCAAATTCCGATACACAAAGTTGGGGATTTCAGCAAGGGAGATGAAGGTAACACATGCCTGGTAGTAGAAACAGCCTCTACCCACAAGCAATTAGGCAACTTCTTTTCATTTAGCATATATCTAGCTGCTTCTACAATCAATTTGTTCCTCCTCTCTACTAATCCATTTTGCTCCAGAGTATATCTAGTTTTGATCTCTCTCTTGATGCCTATGTCATGAAAAAATGCATCAAATGCATTGGAGAAGTACTCACCTCCTCCATCTGACCTTATCGTCTTTAAACTCTTTCCTGTTTGATTTTCCACAAGTGCAAGATACTTTTTGAAACAAGTGAACACTTCATCCTTATGTTTCATGAAGTACAGGATATTCCATCTACTGAAATCATCAATAAATGACACATAGTACCTTGAGCCTGAAATTGAAGGGTCCTTGCTTGGTCCCCACACATCTGTGTGGACAAGTTCCAAATAATCCTCATGCATATAGCCTTTCTTTGTAAAGGGTAACCTGTGTGATTTACCAAATTGACATGCACCACAATTATAGATCATATGTTGCTTAGATACATTAGGAATCCCAAGTACACATACACCAATGTGTCCTAGTCTTTTGTGCCATATCTCTAACTCAAACACGGTTTGATCCTTATAATTATAAAGTGCAATGTTTCTAGTGTCCTCAAGCTCAAATGTAAACAATCTACCTGTTTTCTCTCCTTTTGGAATTCTCCTGAATCCATGTTGGGGGTCCTCCACAAAAGCTCCAAATTAATTGAACCTAAACTGCAAACCCTTTTCCACTATCAGTCCAACACTCATAAATTTTTTTGTGATAGTAGTTACATAAAGAACTCTGATAGATTCCTATTCCCATCAAAAGTTTTGACATTTCCTACCTTGACAACTGAATGCTTGGTATCGTCAACTGTCTACACTTGGTGCTTTCCCTTGGGCTCTTCAAGATCGGAAAGGAGAGCTGTATTGCCTGCTACATGATTTGAACAACCTGAGTCAATATAGAAGAGGTGCTCATCATTCATACCTTGTTTTGCGGTCATGTTCATAATGAGAAGAGAATCCTCTTGATCCTCTGTATAGTTGTTGAAGTCTTTTGTTGATTTGTATCCTCCTTGATAATTTTTGTTGTAATTGTTGTTGCAGCCATGGTTGTAACCTTGATTATGATTGAATCTTCCTCTTGATTGTGAGTAGCCACCTCTTTGGAATCCTCTTCCTCTCTGGTTCTTGAAGTTCCTATAGCACTCATCTGTTGTGTGATTAGACAGTCCACATATGTTGCATGGTGAAGAGTTGAAAGGTCTCCCCCTAGCTTGCTTACCTCCTCTGCCCCTTCCTCTTGAATTCCTACCTCTCCCTACTAGTTAGCATGAGAAGTAGCACCTTCATCTTCAAACTTCTTGCTCTTTCCTTTATCCTTAGACTTTCCTTTATCTCTATAGAGGGTAGAAGAGTTGTTACCTCTTGATGGTTGACCATTTTTGTTGAGCTTGGCCTCATGGGTGAAGAGTTTCCCCATGAGAGTGGTTATATCAAGGATTTGCATATCCATATAAAGATCCATTGCAGTTGTGAAGGATTCCCACTTATCATCTACCTTGATGCCATTGATTATTTGTCTCACTACTTGCTGCACTTCAATCTCCTCTCCTATGCTTGCCAACTGATCAGCCACATCTTTTACCTTGGTCACATACTCTAAAATATTCAGTTTAGGTTGCTTCTTTTGAGTAGTAAACTCTATCCACAATTGATTTTTCCTAGCTCTTGTATTGGAAGAAAAGTATGAAGATAGAGTATCCCAAGTCTCTTGGGAAGATTTGCAATTCTAATATAAGGAAGAAGGAAGTCAGAGATAGAGTTAAGTAGATATGACCCTGCTAATTAAGTAGATATGACCTGGCTAAAGCATCTTTGGCACACCATGAGTTGAGTCTTTCTTGCTCCTCTCTTGTAGGTTGATCTTTGCTTCTAAATGTGGGCATCTCCTCATTTGCTGATATGTATCCATAGAGACTTCTTCCTTGTAGATAGGTCGTCATCCTCAAAGACCATGTTGGATAATTATTCATGTCCAATTTATCAATGAAAGAAGGGAAACCATCTCTCATTTTACCTCAACTTGCTCTGATACCACTGTTGGGAGAGATGGATGGGCACCTCAAGGAAGTGAGGTGGCACTGCTAAAACTTGCTTTGTACTAGCCTTGATACACTTTAGAGTTATAAAGTAGGCCCTTTTATCTTGCAAATGACACCAAGAAAGTACGTATGTACTTTGGAGTTGATGCTTGAAACAGTTAATCCAAAACAAACTAGTTCAAGAATAGCTAGTGTTGAAAAACTTGCTATTTAAATCCATACACCTGCTAGCTTTTTTACTAAAATCTCACAGTACAGTAACAATTGACAAAATTGATTTTGGGGGAATTCAATTAGCTTATATAGATAATGATTGCAAGTGGAAGCAGTTAAAATGATCAACTATGCTCTGCGAAATGACTTTAGCGAATTAGATCTTACCCCCAACTTTTTAGGGAACAACCAGTAGATGACCAGTAAGCACTTCGAAGATGATTTCTCCTAGATTCCTACAACAAATGCCTTGAAATTTTTATAGCATAAACTAGACTTTAAGCTGGTTCCAACAATCCAAAGATTATCTAAAATGGTTGAGTATTCACAGAGATATGACCAGAAGAAGTTGACTCTTTTGAGTAGTCATAGCACAGAAGTAGAGAGATGTTCAATGAGCTATATGTATTATAGAAAATGATTGTACAAAGTCATTGGCATTGTAATGATGTTGATGATGAACTGAGTGAGCTATGGTGTGAGCTACTGAAGCTCTACAAATGATCAAGGAATGAGCTCATAATGAGGCTCACTACCCCACGAGATTTTACTAGGTCTTTTTATAAGTATTTCTTCTAAGTTTGAATTTTGAATTCAAACTTGGCTCCAATCAAAAAGTAACTCCACTAATTTAGGAGATGTTCCTTCAATTTGGAGTCATAGCTAATATTCTTCCTAACTCCAGGAGATATAAGCTTTTACAAGATTCTCCAAGGAATTATTCTTTTATAATGGTGAATGATTAAGTAATTACAAGCTATAGTTCCTATGAATCATCAAGTGCTTCCACACAATGTCTTCCATGCTAAGCCAAATGTGTAGGCTTGAGCATTTGCACCAACAAAACATTGGGGCAAGCCAACTCTTAGGCCCACTAGAATGAAATTGCAAATGGTAGATGGGCATATTGAGAAACCTTTAGGGGCAAGCCAACTAGAATGAAATTATAGATAGTATAGGATTGGGGAACCAATTGCGTGTACTTACAACACCTAGGTGTAATCACTAAAGTCAATATCAAAGGCTAGTCTCATAGAGACATACCACACTTGCAATGGAGCCCAGTTTATAGAACTTTAGATGAAATGGAATCGGTGGATTCCGTAAGCCGATAATACTCTTGGATGCATGAAGACATGCACTTGTGGATGTGTAAAGTTGCAATGGAAGAAGAGAGGAGATTAAATGCTAGAAACATAGGTGTTAGTGAAAATCCATGATCTATTCAAAATCTAGCCTATGCATCTATGATATTTCTTGGCGAGGAATTTGAGCCGCATGGTTGGGTAGAAATCCTAGCTATGATGGACATAGCTATCAATGAGGAACAATGGACACCCCATTGTGAAAAAGATGGCGATGGCATCTCAATTTTCACAATAGAACCACTCATGTTTGATTCGGTTATAGAAGAATGTGAGCCTACCATGTCCACACTCATGGAAGTCAGTGATAAGGTTGAGGAATCCATCATCATGGATCCATTGTGAAGCAGAAGAAGACTATCTTCATTTGATAGAGGCTAGGACTCAACAACTTGAAAGATGTACACTTGAGGAGAAATCAACTAAACCAAAAGATGACAAGTGTGAGAAGGAAGGAAAAAAAAAAAGAAATTACCCACACAAGAAGAATAAGAAATCTTGTTCAAAGTGCCAGACAACTTCAAGAAGTACAAGATTGAAGACAAGAAAATAATCATAAGAATGCCGAAATGAGAAGC
This sequence comes from Ceratopteris richardii, assembly GCA_020310875.1. NCBI lineage: Eukaryota > Viridiplantae > Streptophyta > Polypodiopsida > Polypodiales > Pteridaceae > Ceratopteris > Ceratopteris richardii. Next base: position 133,565,586 of record CM035439.1, on the reverse strand, counting down.
TCTCCAAGGAGAAGCTTATGAAAACAAAGAAAAGACCAAGAAAATGTTATTGACAATAGAATATGGTGAAGGGGATGCACATACATAGGACATGACTTGAGTGAAGAAGAGGAACATGAGTTGATAGATTTTTTGAGAGAATATAAAGATTTATTCGCTTGGAGTTATAAGGACTTGAAAGTGGTGGATCTAGATATGTACTCTCATAGGATCCCTATAATGTTGGAAGCCAAACCAAATAAATAGAAGCCATACACATATAATGATAAGTATGTAGCCAAAATCAAAAACAAAATTTATCACTTAATAGAAGCAGGATTTATCGATGAGATCAAGCATACTGAACGGGTATCCCCCTTTGTAGTAGTTCCCAGGAAGAATGGTAAGCTATGAGTGTGTATTAACTTGAAAAAAGTTAATGTGGCTACCATAAGAGATAGTTATCCAATTCATATCATCTAGCACTATCAGAGCAAGTAGCAAGCAAGGAGGTCTATAGCTTCCTTGATGGATTCTCGGGCTGCAATCAAGTAGCCATTGCCCTTGAAGATCAACATAATATGGATTTTGCCATAGAGTGGGGTAACTTTGCATTTTATGTGATGCCATTTGGGCTCACCAATGGACCTGCTACATTCCAAAGGCTAATGTGTCATGTGTTCAAGGGCTTCTTGAGAAAGAACCTAGAAGTCTATGTAGATGGCTTGTGTGTTCACTCCAACATTAGACAAACTCACATCCCATAGCTTAGACATATCTTTGACAAATGAAGCCAATATCAAAAAATGCATGGCAAAATTCTAGACCACATAGTGTCAAAGAATGGGATTTCAATGGATCCAGATAAAGTAAGGATGATAGCTGGGCTATCTAGGCTAAAGACGATCAAGGAATTACAAGCTTTCATGGGACATTCTGGATACTACAATGTTGGAGTTTGAGGTCTACAGAAGCACACGAACAACACAAGGAAACAGAAGAAGCTTGGAGCACGACACACAATACTGCGTGTATTACAACTAGAATGTACAAAGATAAGTAACCCATTAGGGCTATAGGTATATATACAAGCTGGGGAAAAAAAACCTCCTAAAGAGGGAAAAAAGTGCCCTAGTGGTCCTAGAGTGTTCATAAACATCACTACCTAAATATATCAACAAATGCCCTCTGGGAGTGATGTGGTGAACGAGGAGCTGGCACTCACATATAAGGAAGTGCCAAGCTATGTGGAATCAATCCACAAAAGGAAGTACGCCCAAAGCTTTGGGAAAAGCATCAAATGCCTCCCTAGGAAGAGCCTTTGTGAAAGTCTGAGATGTTCTCCTATGCCGGCACATATGCCAAACTTATCTCTCCAACAGAGAACCTCTCCCTTACATAATGATAGTGGACCTCAATGTGCTTAATGCGAGCATGGAACATAAGGTTCCTCTCAACTGCCAATATGCTCTGACTATCAGTGAAGATGGTGGTTGCAAAAGACCTACCAACACCCAAATCAGCTATAAGACATCTGAGCCACACACACTCAACAGTCACTATGAAAGATACCTTATACTTAGCCTCAAAACTAGAAGTGGCCACAATAGGTTGCTTCTTTCTCAACCAAGATATTCATGAGCTACCAATCATGAAGCAAAAACCACCGGCGCACACACGAGTGTCATAGCAACCAGCCCAATCATAGTAAAAAAAATCATGTAAATCTAGTGGTAGTGATCCCCCCTTGGGATAAAACAATCAAAGTAGCTGGGTACCACTCAAGTAATGAAAGATGTGCTTAACTGCCTACCAATGCTTGACATTCGACAATGCATAAACCTACTTATTTATGAGACAACAAACTAAATATCTGGCAGAGTAATGTATAAGTAAATCAAACATCCAATAGCCTGGTGATAGAGAGCAACATCAAATACATCTCTAGCATCATGAAGACTCGATCATAGACCTCTCTCCATAGGAGTGGCAAAAGGTTTACAGTCTTCAAGCCCAAAATGTTGCAATGATATGTCAATATATTTTGTTTGACACAAAGCTATTCTGCCATCAAGTTTCATAAACTAAATGCCCAAATATGCCCCAAATCAGACATCTCAAATAAGGCATACAAATCAGCCTTGAAATCAGCAATATGCTTCTCAATCGGACCAGTGAGCAGCATGTGATCGACATAAAAAATAATGATCAAACGCACATCATTTGCATGCTTAACATATAAGACGCTCTTAGTTGGAATGTTCTCAAAACCATGTGCAATCAGATAGGCATGTATCTTTTCATACCAAGACTGTGGTGCTTGCTTCAACCATACAATGCCTTTTTGAACCTGCACACTTGGTTTTCATGCCCTTTTCGCACAAAGCAATGGGGCTGAAAAACATACACTTCTTCATGAAAATCACCATTCAAAAATGCAGTTTTAATGTCCAACTAATATACATTCCAACCATGATGAGTTGCAAGTGCACAGATGCTAGGAATAATATTCATTCAGCAAGTGGGAGCAAAGGTCTCATCAAAATCAATGCCTCTTTCCTGAGCATAACCCTTTGCAACAAGCCTAGCCTTATACTATCAAATGTTCCATCATGTGTATGCTTTAGCTTGTAGACCCACTTAGTGCCAATGGCCTTCTTGCCAAGCGGCAAGTCACATAAAGACCAGATACCATTTTTCATTATAGCATCATATTCAGATTACATAGCAGCCATCCAATTTTTTGAGTTTTGTGCATCATCAAACGAAACAAGCTCATTCTCATCACAAAGACTAGAGGCATCCATAACATAGGAATCTGATGCAAAATAAGCAGTATGAGAGCTAGAAAGAGTATGAGATGACAGAGGTGCATCTAATTTGCAATCACACAAAGTCTACACCAGCCGTTTTGGCATAGTTTTTGCCTCCTCAATATCAACTATCTCATCAACAAGTGCATCATGTAATTCTGCATTAGAAATGGAATGATTTGCATCATCACATGAAACCTGTAAAGGCTCAGAAGTTGCCTCATTAGGACCAGCACTAGAATGTCCACCTATAAAAAGAGATAGCAAAGTGTCATACATGTCTTTGGAGATAGCTGATGTCTCCTTAGTACATGAAAATAATGGTTGAATAGCGTCTTCCACAAAAATAACATCACAACTAACCAAAATGTGTTTAGTATGTGGATGATAGAGACAATAGCCTTTGCTTTCAGAATTGTACCCAACAAAAATACATTTCAATGCTTTATCATCCAATTTCCTACATTGATGTTCGAGCACTAATGCATCTGCCAAAAAACCAAAAACACACAAGTGAGCAGTAGATGGCTTAGGACCATTTCAAGCCTCATATGGAGTGATACACTGCAATGCTTTAGTGGGACACCTGTTAAGTACATATGCTAAACACATAACATCCTCAAGCCAGAAACTATGTGGTAAAGCTTGACTCTTGACCATACACCTCGCTATCTCCATGAGTGACTTGTTCTTCCGTTTAGCAACTCCATTTTATTGTAGTGTATATGACATTGTACATTGATGTTTTATCCCTTGTTCAACCAAAAATGCATTAAAGTCAATAGACATATATTCCCCCCCTCGATCAGAATGGAGGGTGCCCATTTTACATGCTAACATATTTTCAGCCAAAACCAAAAATTGTTTGAAGCACATAAACACTTTTGACTTTGCTTTCAATGGATATACCCATGCATGCTTGGAAAAATCATCAATGAAAGTCACAAAGTAAAGATAGTTTCCATAAGAGGGTTTTTGGATAGGACAAGCTGCAATGTCTAACTAGCTCAAACTGAACCATCTTTTGGAAATGAGGAACATTGCATTTTGCCCTAAATACAACCTTCAGAAACATGTTTACCAGGTGCCTTAAGTTTGGGCAAAGAGGACACCATTTCAGATTTCTGCAGGTGTAGCAAACTAGCAAAATTCAAATGACCAAAGCATGCATACCAAAGGTTTGGATTTGAAATACTTTACGAATCATGTACTGCACATGCTGAATCATTCACAAATTTTTCATATTCTATGAGCTTATATAACCCACCACATAAAATTCCAAAAGAAATAATTACATCGCTATTTGACAATCATGACCTGTACATCTGTCATCAACAAATTTCACAACCAATCCAATCTTGGCTAAAGCAAAAACTGATAACAGATTCTTCTTGATCCCTGGCACAAATAAAGCATCTAACAATGTAAAAGAACTACAATGAGTAGTAGTCACAATGATCTTACCAACTCCCATGACAAGATAAGAGGATTTGTTTGGTGCATGTGACAGTATTCCCAATAGGGGCAGGCTCGAGTGAAGTGAAGAAACTATGTTGTGAGGTAATATGTTTGGTTGCCCCACTATCAAAGTACCAAATATCTGAGTCTACTATAGACATACACTATTCATGAGAAGAAAGGTCATAATTGTAAACAGTGGTAAATGCCCATTCTTCATTCTGCACAAGATTAGCAGACTCTGCTTTGGGTGTAGAAGTCTCTGCAACAACCATTCTAGCCTCTTTCTTCCTTGACTCTTTAGCAGCCAATTTTGAAAAGCTCTTTATGACATGATCATTTCCTTTATAGTATTTGCAAAACAATTCCTGCTTTTCTGTTTTCTTCTCGTATTTATCATCCTTCTTTGTATAGAATTAGCAAACTTTTGCTTACTAGTAGAAGATCTCTGTTGACCTTTGCCCTTCTGATTAGCCAAGAAAGATTGATTTGCAACACACATAATGGACCTCTTCTACCTAGACTAAGGGCAACAGAACAAAGAGTAACTCCTCAAATGTTAAGGCATTTGGATTGCCTTTCATCATGAAACAAAGTGTAGAAGCAAAACTCTGATATGAATCAAGAAGACCATTCAAAACAGTCTACACAAGTGAATTGTCACGCAAGACTTCATCAACAAAAATCAATTGTTCCTTCAACTCTTTGATCTTTGTCAGAAAACTATCCATGGAATCTCCTTCATTCATGTGCTCACTCTCCAACTATTTTTGGAGATAAGCAACAACGAGCCTCATTCCTTGCCTAGTATAAAGTGATAAGTGTATCCCAAGCATCCTTAGCTATTTTGCAAGAGTGAGTGTGAGTAATAATGGCATGTTTGATAGACAAGGCTATCAATGCATGTGCCTGAGCATCTCTGTCATTGCAAGAAATTTTCTCTGCGGTAGCTGCAACAGGAACCGCAACACAAATAGGAACATGGAGAATATCATCATCTTGAACATTGTCTACATCACCTTTAGTAACTGTGTTTGCAAGTGTAATAGGAAATTTTTTAACACTCTACACAATATTCCACAATCCTTTTGCAACCAATACATGACGCATCATATAAGACCATAATGGGTAATTGGTATCATCCAACTTATCCTCAATAGCCAACATACGGAATACATCACCACTTTCAGGCATGGCGATTGACTAAAAAGCCATGATGCTATAAAATGATTGTATCTCAAAAAGTTGAACATAATTATCCTATCAATTTTTGCTAAACATGTAGTAGACTTTGAGCTGCTTATACTAGCAAACCAGAACTTGTATATATCTTTGGCATGAAAAGAGAAAATTGCTTGCACAACTACTGTGATAGTGTGTTCAGAGACCAAAATGAGCTCAAATCGCAGTTTTTGAACATAGAGAAAAGAAGTTTTGAACTTCTAATCACCCTAAGCATGCTCACTGAATTTTGTGCGATTCTGAGACTGTGATCGAAGGGGTGTCAACGATGCCCTAGATGAAGCAAAGACCTACTCTAATACAAATTGTTGGAGTTTGAGGTCTACAGAAGCATGCGAACAACACAAGTAAGAAGAAGAAGATTGGAGCACAACACACAATATTGAATGTATTACCACTAGAATGTACAAAGATAAGTAACCCATTAGGGCTATAGGCATATATACAAGCCAAGGGAAAAAACCTCTTAAAGAGAAAAAAAGTTCCCCGATAGTCCTAGAGTGTTCACAAACATCACTACCTAAATATATCAATATACAAACATTTTTATCTAATTGCAAAGCCTCTATGCAACCTTTTGACTAACTTTGAGTGGAATGAAGAGTGCAAGACCTCTTTCGATGAGCTAAAATGATGACCATGTTCAAGACCAATCTTAACAATGCCAGAGTGGAGTAAGCCATTCCATGTTCACATGGATGCCTCCAATTATGTTATCGGATGTGTGCTAGCACAACCCACAAGTGAAGGAAACATAGATCTCCCCATTGCTTATGTAAGTAGATAGTTAAATGCAACAGAGATTAATTACACCACTACTGGAAGAGAAGGATTAGGCATGGTTTATGAATTCAAGAAATTTAGACATTATTTGTTGTCAATTTAGATCCTTTATGGATCATGAGGATCTACTTTATCTTGTGAATAAACCTTGTAACATAGGCAAATTAGTAAGACGGTTTCTCTTATTAATGGAGTATCATTTTGAAGTTGTCGTAAGGAAAGGAAAGACTCATCTTAGGGTAGATCAACTTTCCAAACTCACTTCAGGTGAATCACCACAAGGAGTATTGGATGAACTTCCTGATGCTTGCTTGTTTAACTTGGAAGTGGTGCCTAAGTGGGCTAAAACATTCGGGCATATTCTTACATTTGGCCCCAAAAATTCCATATTAAGAAATAATGACGAGGATATTTTTAAATCTCAAAAATACCATATACTAGAAGGATGCATATACAAAAAAATGATCAAGGATTTCTAGCTCTTTATGTGAAAGAAAAAGAGCACTCTAAATGGTTGCAATTAGCACACGTAGGTGTGCTAGTGTCACATCATTCAAAACACTGAGCTGAACATGAAACATTGTATCAAGTGTCACTGATACCAGATTCGATCAGTCCACTAATTGACTTTCTGAGGACCAAAACATTCCCTCATGAGATGACTTTGGCACATCAAAGAAGTCTAGATCAAGAAGATCAAGACTACACACTCGTAGGAGATCATCTACACCAACATGGACACGATGGATATCTCAAACTGTGTCCCTGAGAGTAAATACTTGAAGATCTTAGAGACTACACACCAAAGTGTTGTAGGACACTTTGGACTTGACCAAGTGATAAAGGTGATTTTCTTTTCAGGTCTTTGGTGGCCTACCCTTCATATGTGAAGAGATGCAACATATGTCAGAGAACTCAATATCCTATATGCAAGGATGAGATGCCACTAAGACCCATGATGGGAGGATGTGCATTCTCTAAGTGGGGAATAGACTTTGTAGGTCCTATTAACCCCCCCAACCAAGAGTTTGCATGTTGACTATATCATTGTTGCAATAGATTATTTGACTAAAAGGGTATAGGTAAAAGAAACTCGAAAGAATGATGCACAAATAACCACCAATTTTCATTTTGGAAATGTATTTACATGACATGGGTTGACGATAGAACTAGTAAGTAATCTTGGCACTCACTTCTTGAATGATTTCATTGAATATCTCTTACGAGAATTCATGGTCATTCACAAGAAGTCTACCCTTTATCACCCACAAGCAAACAAACAAGATGAGAGCACAAACAAGATCCTATGTATGATGTTGACTAAGCTCATTAATAACAAATGCTCAGATTGGAACAAATAGCTTCATCATGCTACTTAGGCATATTGAGTCGCCTATAAAATGGTACTCAATGCCATTCCCTTTTAGATGGTATTTGGCCAAAATGTTGTGCTTCCATGAAACTTTTTGATGCCCATACTCAAGGTGGCACAACAAATGAGTGGACTAATGAATTATCTTCACAGATCTTGTACCTAGAAAGATTAGGTGAGATAAGATTAAGGGAATTTGTAGGCATATACATTGCAAAGAAAAGGTAACATATAGGAGTAGTATAGGTTCATTGATCTATGCTACGATCACAAGACCAGATTTGTGTTACATCGTTGGAGTTCTTTCTCAATTTATGCAAACTCCAACAAGTGAAAATTTAAATCCCAAACGATTGTTAAGATATGTGAAGCTGTTAGCTGGAAAATTGTTAATGATTATGCACTAACATGTTCCATTTCGGAGATTTTTCATTTGAATGTAGGTGTTTTGCAAGGAGAATTGATGGTTGGTAGTGAGAAAAACCCAATCAAATGTAGATGTGTGGATCAAGAGAGGGCATTGTCAACTTAGAGATTATGACAAAGTCATTGATTTGTTTCACAAAATGCTCCAGCAAAACTTAATACCAGACTCAGTTACCTTCATTAATGTTCTTAGTGCATGCAAAAGCATCGGTTCATCTCAGAAGAGCTCCACATATCTTGATATTGTGAACAAAGACTTTGGGCTTATTCCTAGCTTAGAGCCTCATGCTTGTATGGTTGACATCATTTGCTGCACTGGACATTTGAATGAGGCAATGGAAACCATCAAAAGGATTCCAGGCTATCTTGATCTTGCAATTTGGCAGAACATACTCAATGCATGCAGGAATACAGGAAATGTGGATTTTGGGAGAGAAGCCTTCAAATATGTTGTGCGTGCAGACAAAGAACATGCTACTTCATATATAATGATGTCTCATATTAATATGGGTGTTGTAATGTAGTGTAAGTAAAAGTATGGTAGAAATACAAGTGGAATATCAATTCCAAACACAAATTTTATAGCATCCACGAAACTCAACAAAGGCTAAAGGGAACAATCTCTCACAGGCATAAGGGACAAGAATCAGCAAGGGTCCTGACTTCTAAGCATAACTTTTATAGAAGTCCCAAAAATGTGTAATTCAGGGCCAAAGGTCGTTCCAGCCGTTCTCTTTGCAGGCAACTGTCAGAAGGAACTTTGGGGGAATGGTGGAAGTTTTTTTTTGGCAGACCATTTGTACGTTTTTTTTGTCTTCAGTGGGCGAAGGAAGTTTGTGGATCTGAAAGGAAACAAACCTTTTTGTCCTAGAGGGGGGAGATTATTCGGAGGAGAGTAGTAGAGAAAAGGGGGCTATTACGCAGAGGGGATCTCTCTCGGCTGGGGGGAGTAGGGTAATCGAAGCCCGCAGAAGCATTCTTGTCGCTCGAACTTCAAAGCAGAAGTCTTTTTCTGCATATGCTGGCAGCTAATCGTGATTCCTCTCTCAAGCTGTCGCGAGTCATGAATCGACTCATCACTCTTCATCGTCCGAGGTCTCTCTTGGTTTGAGGTTGGAGCTTGGAGGTCCTTACTACTCAGTCGACTGTGTCACTCAAGAGTCAGAATTAGAGCTCTCCCATTCTACGTGCAGACAAGTGGGCAGACCATAACAAGCATCGCCAGGAATCAGAGCTCTCCACTTTCGGTAGCTAATCTCATATGTGGATTCATTAGAATGTGATTCTTGAGTATTCATGAAATTGTATTCATAATTCCGTGGAGAGAGAGAGAGAGCGTTGTATGCATGCATTTTGTAGAAATGTTTTATGCATTTGAGAGAGAGAGAGTCAGAACTATGATGTGGCTCTCGAAGCTCTCCCAAATTGTGGATAGTCATCCAATGCTATAAACAAAGCATATTGTGAAATGTGCACGCATTTTCAGTGTAAGGTACTTGGTATTCCATGTAAGGTACTTGGTATTCAGCAGGTATTTTATCTTCAGTAGAGTGTGCCATTGCTACATGTAGAGTCAAGACTTGAGAGTCTTCGAAGCTCGAAATCTAGTGTCGATGCTCTGCATACTTCGTTCATCACTTTGCAAGCTATAAACTTTGTCTGTAGGTTTTGCATATATCTACAGTGAACGTATCTACAAGCTCTGCATCTTTTATCTTTGCATGTGGAGGCCACGTGAAAGCTTGATCAAATAAGATGTGGGATTCACGCAGATGCCAACATGTTAGGTTGCAAGACTCGAAGTGAATGCAGTGTAGATACATTGAGCTGGAGCTTTATCAGTTAACAATTATTTGATGACTTGTACCTTTTGAGTAATGTCGATCTGGAGAATTAGCTGGGTTTAAGTTCTCTGGTATCTCGGAAGCGAGGGGATCTCTAATGGCATACTTATGAGCTTTCATTGGAGCCCCTTTCTATGAGGTGAAAGAATACTACAGAGAGGGAACCTTTGATAATTGTCGAAGCAAATGGGGTGATCTTTTCGATTGTTCCACTTGAAAACACTCTCAGAAGCTCGGTCACAAGAAATACTGCGATCAAGGGAAAGAGAGAAAATACAGGCTCATATCTGGACATTCCATACCAGAGAGGAGGCTGCAGCTGCATGGAAGCGGAAGTATGGGCAGCTTGATGAAGAAAATTAACTATTTGACTAATAATTCTGTTTATGAGGGTTGAGTGTACAGAACAAAGCTCTGATACCAAAGTTGGTATTGAGCTTGAGGGGGGCTAAAGGGATAGTGAATGTGTTTGCTTCTTGTCTGGCAAGAGTGATGCTATGATAGTGCAAAAGCATTTTGAGAATCGGCATATGAACTTGGAACGCTATTTGGGTGAGATTTTGAGAGAATACACCTTATTATTAAGTTGTGTTCGGATGTTCTGACTCAAATAAAGTACAGAAAGGTATGAGAAAGGTATGACATCTGTGCTTTTTTGGAAATACAAAAACACATGAATGGATGTTGTGTAAAGATTTTTGTTGTTGTCACACCTCCCCGTTAATAAAAAAAATGTATGTGTGTAAGTGTATGTGAGCGCTGTTGATATATTTAGGTAGTGATGTGTGTGAACACTCTAGGACTGTCGGGGCACTTTTTTCCCTCTTTAGGAGGTTTTTTTCCCCCGGCTTGTATATACGCCTATTGCCCTAATGGGCTACTTATCTTTGTACATTCTCTAATAATACATTCAGTATTGTGTGTTTGTGCTCCAAGCTTCTTCTACTTCCTTGTGCTATTCGCGTGCTTCCGCAGACGTCTATCTCCAACAATTGGTATCAGAGCAGGTCGTCGCTTCTTCTAGGGCGCCGTCGACACTCCTCCGTTTGCAGTCTCAGATTCGCACGAAATTTGGTGAGCATACTCAGGGTGTTTCCGAGATCAAAACAGCTTTGCTGTGTGGTGCCAAAATCGCGATCTGAGCTCGTTTCGGCCTCCGAACGCACTATCGCAGCGCTTGTGTAGGCTATTTCGTCCTTTTGTGCCAAAGGTATATACCAGTTTCTGTTCGCCAGTTTAAGCGTCTCGAAGTTTGCTACAGGTCTAGCAGAACTCGTCTGGGCAGTTCCGTTCAACTTTTTGAGATACAGTCAATTTTCTGCATCAAGGTATTTTAGTCACCGGCCATGGCTGAAAGCAGTGATGTATTCCGTATGTTGGCTGTTGAGGATAAGTTGGATGGTACCAACTACCCATTATGGGCTTATATGATGCGACATGTAGTGGTTGCAAAAGGACTGTGGAACATTGTGCAGGGTGTTGAAAGACGTCCTGTTACACCTGCGACTACAAGTACTACAAATACAGGTGCTGGAGGTACTGGAGCTGATGAAGATGGTGTCGAAGATGATATTCCGCAGATTCCTGTTCATGCTGCTATTTCTGTTGCACCTACTGCAGAGCAGATTCGTTGGGATGGTAGAGATGCCCAGGCACATGCATTGATAGCTTTGTCTGTCAAACGTGCTATTATTCCTCACATTCGCTCTTGCAGAACAGCAAAGGATGCTTGGGATACACTTACCACTTTGTACCAGGCTAGGAATGAGGCTCGTGTTGCTTACCTCCGAAAAAAGTTGGAGAGTGAGCACATGAATGAAGGTGATTCTATGGACAGTTTTCTTACAAAGATCAAAGACCTGAAGGAACAATTGATTTCTGCTGATGAGGTTATACCAGATAGCTCACTTGTGCAGACCGTTCTGAATGGTCTTCCTGATTCATATCAGAGTTTTGCCTCTACTCTTCGGTTGATGATGAAAGGGAATCCGAATGCCTTGTCATTTGAAGAATTAGTCTCTGTTCTGTTGCAGGAAGATCAGTCCAAGCAGAACAGGTCCATTATGCGTGTTGCAGATCAAGCTTTCTTGGCTAGTCAAAAGGGCAAAGGAAAATGGAGCTCTTCTACTAGTAAGCAAAAATCTGCAAATGCTGCACAATCGAAGAACCAGGATAAAGATGAAAAGAAATCAGAAAAGCAAAAATTGTTCTGCAAGTACTGTAAAGGAAATGATCATATTATAAAGAACTATCCAAAACTGGCTGCTAAAGAGGCAAAGAAGAAAGAGGCTGGAATGGTTGTTGCAGAGGCCTCTACACCAAAAACAGAGTCTGCAAATCTTGTGCAGGAAGAAGAATGGGTGTTTACTACTGTCTGCAGTTTTGACCCATCTTCTCATGATCAGTGCATGTCTGCAGTAGACTCAGATGTTTGGTACTTTGACAGTGGGGCGACCAAACATATTACCTCACAGCGCAGTTTCTTCTCTTCACTCGAGCCTGCCCCTACAGGGAATACTGTCACATGCGCCAATAACTCCTCTTATCTTGTTATGGGAGTTGGTAAGATCATTCTGACTACTGCTGATGGTAGTTCTTTCACTTTGTCAGATGCTTTATTTGTGCCAGGGATCAAAAAGAATCTGTTATCAGTTTCTGCATTAGCCAAGATTGGCTTGGTTGTGAAATTTGTTGATGACAGGTGTACAGTCCATGATCTCTCAAATGGCGATGTGATTATTGCTTCTGCCATCTTATGTCGTGGGCTGTATAAGCTCATAGGCTATGAAAGATCTGTGAATGATTCGGCATGTGCAGTTCATGATTCTCAGGCTATGTCAGATGCAAAGCTTTGGCATGCATGCTTTGGTCATCTGAATTTTGCTAGTTTGTTACGCCTGCAGAAATTTGAAATGGTGTCCTCTTTGCCCAAACTTGAGGCACCTGGAAAACATGTTTGTGAAGGCTGTATTTTGGGCAAAATGCAGCGTTCTTCCTTTCCAAAAGATGGTTCAGTTCGGGCTACGCAGAAACTGCAGCTTGTACATAGTGATGTCTATGGTCCTATGCAGACACCCTCTTTTGGAAATTACCTTTACTTCGTGACTTTCATTGATGATTTTTCCAGGCATGCATGGGTATATCCACTCAAAGCAAAGTCCGAAGTGTTCATGTGCTTCAAACAGTTTTTGGTTTTAGCTGAAAATCTGTCAGCATGTAAAATGGGCACCCTCCGTTCTGATCGAGGGGGGGAATATATGTCTTCAGATTTTAATGCATTTCTGGCTGAACGTGGGATAAAACACCAGTGTATAGTACCGTATACACCTCAACAGAATGGAGTTGCTGAACGAAAGAACAGGTCACTCATGGAGATGGCGAGGTGCATGGTCAAAAGTCAGGCTTTACCACATAGTTTCTGGCTTGAGGCTGTCATGTGTGCAACATATGTACTGAACAGGTGTCCCACTAAAGCGTTGCAATCTATCACTCCATATGAGGCTTGGCATGACCGGAAGCCATCTGTTGCTCATCTGCGTGTTTTTGGTTGTTTGGCATATGCATTAGTGCCTGAACAACATCGCAGAAAATTGGATGATAAGGCAGTAAAATGTATTTTTGTTGGGTACAGTTTTGAAAGTAAAGGCTATCGTCTGTATCATCCACAGACTAAACGCATTCTGGTTAGCCGTGATGTTGTCTTTGTGGAAGATGCTATTCAGCCATTGCTTTCATGTACTAAGGAGACATATGTTAGCTCCAAAGACATGTATGATACTTTGATGCCTCTTTTTAAAGGTGGACAGGCTAGTGCTGGTCCTAATGAGGCAACTTCTCAGCCTTTGCAAGTTTCATATGATGATGCAGATCATTCCATTTCTGATGCAGATTTACATGATGCACTTGCTGATGAGAGAGCTGGTATTGAGCAGGCAAAAACTATGCCAAAATGGCTGGTGCAGACTTTGCGTGACAGCAAATTAGATGCATCTTTGTCATATCGTACTCGTTCAGGCTCTCATAGTGCCTCCTTTGCATCAGATTGCTATGCTATGGCTGCATCTAGTCTCTGTGATGAGAATGAGCCTGTTTCTTTTGATGAAGCACAAAATTCAGAAAATTGGATGGCTGCTATGCAATCTGAATATGATGCTATAATGAAGAATGGTACATGGTCCTTATGTGACTTGCCTCCTGGCAAGAAGGCCATTGGCACTAAGTGGGTATACAAGCTGAAGCGTAAACCTGATGGTACCGTTGACAGGTATAAGGCTAGGCTTGTTGCAAAGGGTTATGCGCAGGAAAGAGGCATTGATTTTGATGAGACCTTTGCACCTACATGCCGTATGACTACTGTTCGTAGCATTTGTGCACTTGCAGCCCATCATGGTTGGAATGTACATCAGTTGGACATTAAAACAGCATTTTTGAATGGTGACTTGCATGAAGAAGTGTATGTTTTTCAGCCCCGTGGCTTTGTGCAGAAAGGGCATGAAAACCAGGTGTGCAGATTAAAGAAGGCGTTATATGGTTTAAAGCAAGCACCACGTGCTTGGTATGAGAAGATACATGCCTATCTGATTGCACATGGTTTTGAGAACAGTCCAACTGAAAGCACCTTATATGTTAAGCGTGCTAATGATGTGCTTCTGATCATTGTTGTCTATGTTGATGACATGCTGCTCACTGGTCCTATTGAGACACATATTGCTGATTTTAAGGCTGATTTGCATGCCTCATTTGAGATGTCTGATTTGGGGCATTTGCATCACTATTTGGGCATTCAGTTTATGCACGTTGATGGTGGAATGGCTTTGTGTCAAACGAAATATATTGACACATTATTGTAGCGTTTTGGCCTTGAAGACTGTAAGCCTATTGCCACTCCTATGGAGACAGGTTTACGATTGAGTCTTCATGATGCTGGAGATGCATTTGATGATGTTCTCTATCAGCAGGCTGTTGGATGCTTGATTTACTTATGCATTACTCGGCCAGATATTCAGTTTGCTGTCTCACAGATGAGCAGGTTTATGCATTGCCCAGGAGTCACGCATTGGAAAGCGGTTAAGCGCATCTTTCGCTACTTGAGTGGTACTCGGCTACTTGGGTTGTTTTATCCCAAGGGGGGATCACTACCGCCAGATTTGCATGCTTTTTCTAACTCAGATTGGGCTGGTTGCTATGACACTCGTGTGTCCACCAGTGGTTTTTGCTTCATGCTTGGTAGCTCATGTATATCTTGGTTGAGCAAGAAGCAGCCTACTGTGGCCACTTCCAGTTGTGAGGCTGAGTATAGGGCAGCTTTCACAGCGACTGTTGAGTGTGTGTGGCTCAGACGCCTTATGGCTGATTTGGGTGTTGGCCAGTCTTCTGCCACCACCATCTTCACTGACAGTCAGAGCGCATTGGCAGTTGCGAGGAACCCTGTGTTCCATGCTCGCACTAAGCACATTGAGGTGCATTATCACTATGTCAGGGAGAGGTTCTCTGCTGGGGAGATCAGCTTGGCATATGTGCCCACGCAGGAGAACATTGCAGACCTTTTCAGGCTCTGCCTAGGGAGAAGTTTGAAGCTTTTTGCAAAGCTTTGGGCTTACTTCCTTTTGTGGAGTGATTTCCACATAGCTTGGCACTTCCTTATACATGAGTGCCAGCTCCTTGTTCACCGCATCACTCCCAGGGGGGATTTGTTGATATATTTAGGTAGTGATGTGTGTGAACACTCTAGGACTTCCGGGGCACTTTTTCCCCTCTTTAGGAGGTTTTTTTCCCCCGGCTTGTATATACGCCTATTGCCCTAATGGGCTACTTATCTTTGTACATTCTCTAGTAATACATTCAGTATTGTGTGTTTGTGCTCCAAGCTTCTTCTACTTCCTTGTGCCGTTCGCGTGCTTCCGCAGACGTCTATCTCCAACAAGCGCGTACGAGGGGGCATGGGATTCCTCCGAGCGGTGATGAATATGCATGCGCAAGTGTGAGTGTGGGAGAAGGAGTGAGGGAAAGAAAAAGGGAGAGTGTATCAGGATCTGCTTCCGAAGGTAAGTGAGCGCGAGTGGAAGAAGTGAGCTGGTGTGTAAGAGTGTACATACAAACCCGTAACAGAGTATGTGGAGGGGTGCGCTCGTATGAATGTGTGTACATGTGGATGCAAAATAGCAAAAGGAAGAAAGGGTGAACCAGGAGAGAGGGAGGCTGTTAGAAGTGATCACTGGGGTCGGACATTTATTTGTGCACGTATTTTTCCTTCTTCTCCAAGGTTACAATGGAGTGGAATTGGGGACTTAGGGTGATAAAATCTGACCTAGCATCAGCAAGTTGGGGGTAAAATATCATTGAATGTATGCAAATCCCCTTTGACTACGAGGGTAATATTTTGGTGCGTCTGCCGGGAAAAGCTTGGCATATCTCTATAAGGGAGTGCCATAGGTTCGCCTAGCGCCACATGTTGGCCGAGCTTGCAGACCCTAGATCTAGTACATGAGCGAGGGGAGCTCATCCTTAGGAGCAACACAAACACAAAGATAGGAATGCGCTCAGAGAAGAGCCCTTGAAAGAGAAAGGAAGAGGTGGGAGTCACAAGGTGAGTCGACCTCGACTAGCTCGAAGAAATCTGCCAAAAACGTGTACTCCCGTAGGAGAGTCGCGAATCAAGTACGAAAGTTTGAAGGAGGGATCCTGAGGCCGCGTGCGCTAAATTTTTGGGATCGAAGTGATATTGACATCACACCTCTGTTCGAAATGGCTCAACGGATTTCGGTTCATTTGGGGGACTTCACCAAGTTCTCAGGTGCTTGGGACGAGGATCCTAACAGTTTTATCCAGCTGTTTGAGGTTACTTGTGAGGCCAATGAGGTAGTTGACCAGGGTCAAAGGTTGAGGATTTTTTTGGCTATTCTCCGTGATGAGGCAGCCAATTGGTATGGGAATTTGACACCACAAGAGCGTGGAACGTATCAGATGCTCAAGGAAGCCTTCTTGGCAAAGTTTCGACGACAAGGCTTCCAAGATAGATTGGCCCAACAGATCGATTACTTGCGACAGGGAGTCAATGAGAGCATCGATAACTACATTCAGAGAATGGAAACGTTGGTAAGAAAGATGGGCGCGAATGCCCCGAACGATGAGACATTGAAAAGAAGATTCATTGCGGGATTGAGAGATCCTACTGCACAGCAGCATATCAGCCTGACAAGACCAGCAACCTTAATAGATGCTAAGGAACAAGCAAGGCTTTGGGAGGAAGTATAATTATGTCAGCAAAGGAAGATGGAGCTCTTGTACGAGCCTATGGGAGGCCCAAGGAACATCCCAATGAAAGATCCAGGCCAAGGAAGTCACGCATTGACGACCCCAGCTTTTGTAGCTGCCACTAGTACGCCAGGCGAGGTAAAGCCTGTGCTAACTGAAGAACGAATATTGGAGTTGGTCACACAAGCTATAAAAGCTGCCACAATGACCCAGGAAACATACACAGTAAAACCAGAGGTAACTACAAACCCCAACCAAGTGTTTAGATCGAATACATGGTGTGGAAAGTGCCATGGTTACGGCCATTTGGCTTCAGAATGCCCTACAATCTCAAGAGTATTCACAGATAGATCACCACCTAGAATGCGTTGCACTTTTTGTGGAAGAACAAATCACACGGAAGACCGATGTTACAACAAGAGAGCCTATGAAGAGAGAACCATGAAACCAGGAGATACGAGAGAAAGATCTTACACGGGATTGCCCGCTCAAAGTGTCCCACCTACATCTCATTGGGAAAATAGACCGACTTATGGATATGGTGCTCAGGGCCAGGGAGGAGACTATCCGAGAGGAGCCGCACGTGATCAAAGAAGAGACGGTCCAATCCAGTGTTGGAGGTGCCATGGCTTTGGCCATACTCAATTTAGATGTCCAAAAGAAAAGAAACCAATTGATTATACCCCACTATGTAGGTATTGTAGTGGAGAGGGCCACTTTGATGAAGATTGTCCAAAACGAAGAGCTTCCACTGGCAAGGAAAAAGGACCAGTAGGGTCCTCGAATTATGTTGATACTCAGATGCATTCCAAAACGAGAGCTCAAGAGCAAGTTCCTACGATCGGAGTAGTGTTCAAGACACCGAACCCTCAAGAAGGCTCTAGCTCGTCGATGCACTTCGTGGATGCTTACCAGGCCAACAAACCACATAAAGAGCCCACTGTGGCAGTAGTCACAAGGACCCAAGAGTATTCAAAGAAACATCGAGAAGGCGAAAGCGAAGGAGTGAGTCAAGAGAAGATAGCTGAGCATGAAGAGGTAGAAAACCAAGTTGGAGGATTTGCTGAGCAGCAAGAGCTTGAGGATGGGGAAGAGATTGAGATCCTTCCACCAGTGACCAAGAGTTTGTGCCAGGCATAGCACCATTCCCTGAAAGATTAAGGGCTCCAAAGTGTAGGCAGGAAAGACAAAGTTTGGAGGAAGTGGACATCGTAAAACTGTTGGCTGACACAGAAGTCACGTTGGACATTGGCACATTGCTGAAATGTTCACCTACATATAGGAAACAATTCTACAACGAATATATTAAGAAGCCGAGGAAAGCTCGAGATAAAAAGAGACAAGATAAAGAGGTCCAAGGTATGATTCAAAGTATCACTAAGAATTTGATTCGAATGCTCTAGCTGTGACAGTCGAAATTAAAGGATATGCAGTCCCTGGGGCTCAGTTAGATAGTGGAGCCGCAGTCAACCTTATGACTGAATACATGATGAAAGCTTTGGGCCTCAACCACATGGAGGAAACTCCAATGTCCTTGAGAATGGCAGATCAAACACAAGTGAAGCCTGCGGGTCTTTTAAAGAATGTAAGCACAGTTGTGGGCGGTCTAGAATTTACAAATGATTATCTGATAGTAAGACCAAGGACCTCAGAGGTCACCTTCTCGATCCTACTTGGACGGCCATGGCTGGTGCAAGCCGAATGTGTGCACGATTGGCGCACAGGATTTATCACAATTGGACCGAAGGCTGATCGAATACAACTTCAAGTGTCTCCAAACTTGACCGGCAAGAAATCGACAACAGCTGAGAAAAGGGATCAGAAAGCAAAGGAAAAGGTTAGACAAGAAATGGCGCGGGTAAGATTTGCCCTGCACACGGAGACTTCCAAGGACCTTTCACAGGATGGATTTAATCTGCAATTGTCCAACCTCCAACATGCGAAAGTGGGCGAGTACAAAGATCCACTATGTTACAAGGATGACTCAGACCAGGAGTTGCTGGGATGGTTGACACATACAAGTGAATTTGAGTGCTACATGTTCAGTATAGACGCAAAGGAAAGCAAAGCTACCCAATCCCTGGAGAAGGGAACTTCAAAAGAAGAGTTGAAGCTGGAGTTAGCTCCAACAATGGAAGTACAACAGTTGAGAGAAAGGGTTAGAGTGCTAGAAGCAGAGCTTCTAAGGAGAAGTCGAGAATTGGAAAAAGAAGCGAAGAGTAAGACTAAAGTGCACGAAGCCACTACAAAAGCTGAACTAAAGAAATTAGGTGCAGTTGAAAAAGAAAAAAACAATGATTTACTGGCCAACCATGCACACGTGATCGGGGAGCACTTTCCAATCACAGCGTCATCAAGGAATAAGGAATATTCGCGAGAAGCTCGGGTGGAAAAATGGGAAGTTTTTCCAAAAAAGTTCTTGAGCGTGGGGTCAGAGCTACCAGATGGAGTACGAGATTGCATTAAATTGGCACTCAAAAATTTCAGCAAGGCCTTTGCATGGTCATACAGTGATCTGAGAGGAATTCATCCCCGAATCTGCCAACATTATATAGATTTGGAGGAAGGCACCCGACCAATATGTCAACAACTTAGGTGGACAAATCCAGTCTACTTGAAATTGATCAAGCTGGAATTGACTAAGTTATTGGAAGCAGGATTCATATATCCCATTGCATCCAGCGAGTGGGTATCACCAATTGTAGTGGTTTCGAAAAAAAATAAGAAAATCCGTATTTGCATAGATTATCGAAAGTTGAACGAGCGCACAAAAAAGGATCACTTCCCTCGCCGTTTACTGATCAAATCTTGGACAGAGTGGCTGGCCATAAATTGTACTCATTTTTAGATGGTTTCAGTGGGTACAACTAGATCCAAATCCATGAAGAGGATCAATCAAAAACTACTTTTACCACGGAATTGGGCACATACGCATACCGTGTGATGCCATTTGAATTATGCAATGCACCGGCCACATTCCAGAGGACAATGATAGCTGCATATCAAGACTATTTGCAGGATCGGATGGAGATATTCCTTGATGATTTTGCAATCAGAGGCAACGATGAAAACATGATGGAGAGGATCGAAGCTATTTTAAGAAGAAGCATTGAAAAGGACATCGCATTAAATCCTGAAAAGTGTACATTTGGAGTACGAAGAGGATTGCTCTTGGGACATGTTATTTCCGAAAAAGGGATCACGGTTGACGAGGATAAAGTACAAAAAATTGGACAACTTCCACCTCCTCAAAACTTGCGGCAACTCAGAGGATTCTTGGGGCATGCTAATTATTATCGACGATTTATATTAAATTTTGCATCAATAGCAGCACCACTGACAAATCTTTTGAGGAAGGACCAACAATACCAATGGACTGGAGAGTCAAGTTGCATTCGAATTGATCAAAAATAAATTGATAAATGCACCAATTTTAGTAGCACCTGACTGGACGAGAGAATTTCATGTGCATACCGACACTTCTCATACTACGGTTGGAGCAGTGCTATGTCAAGACGATGAAAGGAAATTGGACCACCCTATTTATTACGCAAGTCGAAACTTGAATAGCACGGAAAGAAACTACACAACTACAGAAAAGGAATGCCTCTCGATGATCTTTGCGGTAAACAAGTATCGGCATTACCTGATGGGAAAGCATTTCACGTTTTATGTGGATCACGAAGCCCTAAAGTATATCATTAATAAACCCGAGCTATCAGGGCGATTGATGAGGTGGATGCTACTCCTACAAGAATTTCAGTTCATAGTGGTAACCAAACCAGGCAAAGCGCACATATTGGCCGACCATTTATCTCGAATTATTAATGAGGAGCCAATCTCTAGTGTGCCCGACGATGCTCCTGATGGACATCTATTTCAAGTTGATGCTAAGGTACCTTGGTATGCCGACTTGGTGAATTTCTTATGCACCACTAAATACCCGCTGGGAGCAAGCAAGAGAGAGAAGCAAAAACTATTAGCATTGGCAAAACACCATAGCATCATTGGTGGGCAGCTCTATCGATATTTTGTACATGAAAGCATTTATCGGAGGTGTCTCGAGGAAGAAGAAGCAACCCTAGTTTTGAGGGCATTGCATGACGAACCCTGCGGTGGGCATTTTGCTGGTGAGCTGACGGCAAGAAAGATCTTATTGGCTAGGTATTGGTGGCCAACGTTGTTCAAAGACTCTCACACATACTGTAAGAAATGCGACAAATGCCAAAGAATGGGCAAACCAACATTAGCACATGCAGCTCCTCTTACGCCGGTGTTGGCTCTTAAGCCTTTTGAAAAATGGGGAATTGATTTTGCGGGGCCTATTGATCCTTCCTCATGACGTAGATCCAATAGGTATATCTTGGTTTGCACTGACTATGTTACCAAGTGGGTAGAAGCCAAAGCTCTGAAGACTGACCGAGCTGTTGATGTAGCTAAATTTTTGTACGAACAAATTATCACCCGATTCGGATGCCCGTTGGAGATAGTAAGTGATAGAGGGACACATTTTGTCAACGAATTGATCAAGGAATTAATGGAATTATATAAAATCAAACATAGGAAAAGCACCCCATATTATCCGAGGGCGAATGGACAAGTGGAGGTTACCAACAAGGTTCTTGAACAGATTCTGACAAAGACAGTAGCTATGCATAGGCGAGACTGGGATGAGAGACTTCTGGAAGCTTTGTGGGCGTATCGAACATCCTACCGAGTGATGACTAAGAGCACTCCATTCTCCCTAGTATATGGCGAGGAAGCCATCTTTCCCATCGAAAAAGAAGTTCCAACATTAAGAGTGGCCATTGAGGCCAGGATGGGAGAGGAAGAGTCATTGAAGGAGAGGTACATACAACTGGTCAAGCTAGAAGAAAAGAGACTCATTGCACAGCAAAGTCTGGAAGCTATTCAGAAAAGACGTAAGGAGAGGCACGACAAGAATCTCAAGACCTATGTGATTCAAGAAGGGGATTTGGTGCTAGTCTATGATAGCAAATATTATAAATTCCCGGGGAAGTTACAGACAAGATGGGCAGGACCGTTTAAGGTGGTGGAACTCAACTCCAATAATTCCATGCAAATTCAAGATTTAGGAGAAGAGTGTGCTCCCGTGAAGGTTAACGCGCTTCGAGTTAAACCATATTTCAAGTAACATTAGGACGAGAGAAGCCAAACGAGATCCAAGCGGAGGGACATAGTAGACTCCTTGTACATAGATGTATAGTTTATATATATATATATATATATATATATATATATATATATATATATATATATATATATATATATATATATATATATATATATATATATATATATATATATATATATATATATATATATATATATGCGCATATGTAAGCTATGATTTTTGTGTCATAAATATTATCCCTTGCTAGCTCAAGAATTTTGGACTTCTAATTATTTTTTGTGTTGCGCAGAGACTGTTAGGAGCTAAGTAATAAAATGGCAGATCAAATAACTCAACTCTATTTGTACGAGCTGGGGATATATTTCTCGGACCAGACATTCGCCCGCATGGACATAGAGGTCGACGACTTTGAGACCGAGTATGATGTGGAGTAAGCGCACTGGCTGGTATGCTTCATAAACCAAGGTTTGGATGTTATATTTCATATTGAGTGGTTTGAGACATACATGATCCGACATGTAGGATGGGCGGGGGATCGATATTACTATTTCGACCCTTCGAGGGAAATGCCTAATGAAGAAAACGATATCACTTGGGCTTGGGCAGATGTGTTAACGATAGGAAGTGATGACGAAGCTCCTGAAGTTGAGCCTGACTCGCCCTAGGGAAGTCGTCGGGATGCGAGTACGAGTTGATGCTATATGAGACATCCCGGAGACTCACATTCTAGAGCATCTAAGGATAGGTATACGAGGGACCAAGGCATAGCCGGCTGTAGTTACCAAGTGAAAAGTCAACTCGATGAATACATATGTAGTGTCTGTAATTGAGAGAATGGAGTGAAGAGGTGGTTGATCTGTCAAAGGCTAGATTGTATATGTTTGCATGCATGTGTGGGAAAACTGGAAAAAAATCCCTTTCTTCCTCTCCCTAATTCTCAGGACTGGGGCGAATTAATTAACTATGAAAAAAAAAAAGAAAAAAAAAAACATTGTGTTGTTGTGGTCGTACCAATGCGCTATGGTGGGCTAGTAGGTGGGTGGACTTATCCTAGACGGGTGGTTAGGACCACGAGCCGCAGCTAGTTTCGCCATAGGCTTGGGATGTATATGTTTGTGTCTTAGCTACGCGCCATAACGGGTTGGTAGGTAGGTGGAGCCATGGTGACCGGGCGGTCACGACCACGAGCCGCATCCAGCTTCGTTATGGGCTAGCTTTATATGTTATGTGTTATCGTTATGTGGTTGTGTGTTGTGCGCTGCATTGCGTTGGTAGATGGGTGGAATCAACTTGGTCGGGTGGTCAGGTCCACGAATCGCATCCAATGTCAATGCAGGCCAACGTGTGATTATAAATAAAAATTTACCTATGAAATTATTCCCCACTCCTGAGGGGGAGAGAGAGAGAGGAGAAGGCGACGATCGCCTGGAAGGGAACGTTATTTGCTTGGGTGATCGGTATATGGTGGCTTGCGACAGATCAGCTCACTCTGAATCAACATTCTCAAAGGCACGGATACTGTATGTGTACTTATAGATGAGACCTTTAGCGAGGTAATGCAACAGTCTTGCTTTATAACTTGTGTGCTCTATCCGAGGGTTTTCTAGTGTGTGGGACACTCCAGGGTTTTTATGTAGATCTTGACTTGTACTCGGGTCTCGATGGCTTTTGTGGGACGACGATGGGGATTCTTAGGGAGTGTCTACTCATGGAATAATTGTATATAGCGAATAGTAGGTCAATAAAAGGGGTATGCATTTTGGGTATGTTGCATCTCCTGTTGAATTCATTTCAGTTGTTATTGTTTATTTCGATATTTCCGTTCCTGTTTTTTCGCAATGACAGTTGCATATGTAAAACATGCAAAGGTATGCATGTGTTATTTTGGTTGAAACTATTTTCATAATGGAATGCATGAGCAATTTGATGCATGTGGGAATATGGAGTTGCATATATGTGTATTGGATCATTTTGAGGTGAATGGTTTGTATGTGTTCATGAGTGATTTTTTAGCACTAATAGCTTCAATGAGTGCAGGTCCACTTGAATGATGGCTTGATGAAAAGGTATGTAAACAAATTGTAAACTGATATTTTTATGGTTGTTTATATTATATATTGCAGCATGGACAGCTCGTCGAGGATGATTTCGCGAGCAGAAGAGGGGAGTATGTTAGCTGGAAAATTGTTAATGATTATGCACTAACATGTTCCATTTCGGAGATTTTTCATTTGAATGTAGGTGTTTTGCAAGGAGAATTGATGGTTGGTAGTGAGAAAAACCCAATCAAATGTAGATGTGTGGATCAAGAGAGGGCATTGTCAACTTGGAGATTATGACAAAGTCATTGATTTGTTTCACAAAATGCTCCAGCAAAACTTAATACCAGACTCAGTTACCTTCATTAATGTTCTTAGTGCATGCAAAAGCATCGGTTCATCCCAAAAGAGCTCCACATATCTTGATATTATGAACAAAGACTTTGGGCTTATTCCTA
Organism: Ceratopteris richardii; assembly: GCA_020310875.1. Taxonomy (NCBI): domain Eukaryota; kingdom Viridiplantae; phylum Streptophyta; class Polypodiopsida; order Polypodiales; family Pteridaceae; genus Ceratopteris; species Ceratopteris richardii. The sequence goes on along the minus strand of CM035439.1, from coordinate 133,540,763 downwards.
GCTTAGAGCCTCATGCTTGTATGGTTGACATCCTTTGCTGCACTGGACATTTGAATGAGGCAATGGAAACCATCAAAAGGATTCCAGGCTATCTTGATCTTGCAATTTGGCAGAACATACTCAGGTACTTTATCTTAAGCAGAGTGTGCCATTGCTACATGTAGAGTCAAGACTTGAGAGTCTTCGAAGCTCGAAATCTAGTGTCGATGCTCTGCATACTTGGTTCATCACTTTGCAAGCTATAAACTTTGTTTGTAGGTTGTGCATATATCTACAGTGAACGTATCTACAAGCTCTGCATCTTTTATCTTTGCATGTGGAGGCCACGTGAAAGCTTGATCAAATAAGATGTGGGATTCACGCAGATGCCAACATGTTAGGTTGCAAGACTCGAAGTGAATGCAGTGTAGATACATTGAGCTGGAGCTTTATCACTTAACAATTATTTGATGACTTGTACCTTTTGAGTAATGTCAATCTGGAGAATTAGCTGCGTTTAAGTTCTCTGGTATCTCGGAAGCGAGGGGATCTCTAATGGCATACTTATGAGCTTTCATTGGAGCCCCTTTCTATGAGGTGAAAGAATACTACAGAGAGGGAACCTTTGATAATTGTCAAAGCAAATGGGGTGATCTTTTCGATTGTTCCACTTGAAAACACTCTCAAAATCTCGGTCACAAGAAATACTGCCATCAAGGGAAAGAGAGAAAATACAGGCTCATATCTGGACATTCCATACCAGAGAGGAGGCTGCAACTGCATGGAAGCGGAAGTATGGGCATCTTGATGAAGAAAATTAACTATTTGACTAATAATTCTGTTTATGAGGGTTGAGTGTACAGAACAAAGCTCTGATACCAGAGTTGGTATTGAGCTTGAGGGGGGCTAAAGGGATAGTGAATGTGTTTGCTTCTTGTCTGGCAAGAGTGATACTATGATAGTGCAAAAGCATTTTGAGAATCAGCATGTGAACTTGGAACGCTATTTGGGTGAGATTTTGAGAGAATACACCTTATTATTAAGTTGTGTTCGGATGGTCTGACTCAAATAAAGTACAGAAAGGTATGAGAAAGGTATGACATTTGTGCTTTTTTGGAAATACAAAAAAACATGAATGGATGTTGTGTAAAGATTTTTGTTGTTGTCACACCTCCCCGTTAATAAAAAAAAATGTATGTGTGTAAGTGTATGTGAGCGCGTACGAGGGGGCATGGGATTCCTCCGAGCGGTGATGAATATGCATGCGCAAGTGTGAGTGTGGGAGAAGGAGTGAGGGAAAGAAAAAGGGAGAGTGTATCAGGATCTGCTTCCGAAGGTAAGTGAGCGCGAGTGGAAGAAGTGAGCGGGTGTGTAAGAGTGTACATACAAACCCGTAACAGAGTATGTGGAGGGGTGCGCTCGTATGAATGTGTGTGTGTACATGTGGATGCAAAATAGCAAAAGGAAGAAAGGGTGAACCAGGAGAGAGGGAGGCTGTTAGAAGTGATCACTGGGGTCGGATATTTATTTGTGCACATATTTTTCCTTCTTCTCCAAGGTTACAATGGAGTGGAATTGGGGACTTAGGGTGATAAAATCTGACCTAGCATCAGCAAGTTGGGGGTAAAATATCATTGAATGTATGCAAATCCCCTTTGACTACGAGGGTAACATAAGCACACAGTCAATCATGCCTTGCTTTATATATATGATGAAGAATTGCACGTAAAGGGATTCAATGATGCTGATTGGGTTGATTCAAGAGAAGATAGAAGATCCACTTCAGGTTATGTATTCATGATAGGTAGCAAACCTATCACATGGAGCTCAAAGAAGAAACCTGCTGTTGCACTATCATCTACAAAAGCTGAATATAGAGGTTTAGCCTTTGAAACTTGTGAAGCTATGTGAATTAAGAAGCTTTTGGTTGATCTTGATGTGTAGGTAGAGACCATTCCAATTTATGGTGACAACATGTCAAGCATTCACTTGACAAACAATCCAATGTTTCATGCACGAAGTAAGCACATAGAAGTGCATTATCATTATGTTCGAGAAAAAGTTTTGAGCAAGGATGTGGATATAAAGTTCGTTAGAACTAATGAACAGGTTGCAGACATGTTTACAAAGTCCTTAGATGCTTCTAAGCTAAAGATGTTCAAGGATGAAATCAACTTGCAAGATATGGCTAAAGGTGCAAGCTCACATGTGAGTTTGAGGGGGAGTGTTCAAAAATAAAGAAGCAAGGTCGTATATATTTTTGCAAAAAAGGATTTTCTTCAAATGGAAGTAATATATAAAAATGAAACATGGAAGCATTTACTTCATCATGTAGTGGAGGTCAAAAGAGAATCAATCAAAAGAGAATCAAATCCAAAAAAGCTGAATTGGAAGAGGAGTGGCTACTCAAAGTAGTGGAAGAGTTATGGAGAAGAGCTCTCAAACTCATCATGAGAGTTTTTGGTCACTTGGCTATAAAAGAGGCAAGGGGGGAACACTCGAGAATAGAGGAAGAAGCCGTTGAAGTCCCCTTGTATGTAGTTCATTTGGTTTGAGTCATTTCGTTCTCTTCAGTCTCGTAGACTATGTCCAGTCGCATACCAATTTTTAGGTAGCCTGATTGTGAGAGTCATATCTCTCAATGTATGTATCCATTTTTAGATTTTAAATATTCATTGAAAACTTATTTTGAATACTTCCTCTATCTAGAACAGTTTTATCAAATTCGTTATGCTCCATGAGTTATTCAGTTTTTAGTTAAGTCCAATTTTCAGCCTAGCTGAGTGAACAGGCAGGCTATTTTGAGGAAAATACTTGCCAAACCAAAACTACTCCAAATCAAGTGTTTGATAGCTCATTTGAAATCTATAAGAGTCTAGTTCGAGTAACCAAAGTTTCAAGTTCATCGGAGTTTTCAGTTGATAACAATTTTCACTTGAAGGTTCAGTTATTGGTAAAAGTCTTGATCCTGAGAAGGTCTTCTACACTTTCCGCTATGAATAGGAGAGGAATTCTCTAACAGTTGTGGTACCCGAAAAATCCTTATATGTATACTGGGTGAGAAGACTCGTGCTTATGGTGAGCTACAGAGAATATGTGAAACTAAGCTTGGGGTAGTTACCTAATGTTGTTTGTCAAGGAATATACATAAATTCAATTTTCAGTATTTGGCAAAGGTTGCTTTGAAGAGAGGGGACAAGACCAGGCACTCAAAGGCTTTCATTAGTGGACAATCAACACGGACATTCATCAACAACGAAAGACTAGCTGATGGTCCATCACAATGATGGGTGTATAACACGAAGAGATAAACATCGATTGAGAATTCACCATGATAAGAGTTCTCACTTTGGTAACACCATAACCATGATAAAGTAGGAAACCTCTTCGTCAACATACCCTTGAGCACTTAGCTCAAGACCTCCAGATTTTTGCACCATGTTTTTTTAGTGCATTCCCCAAGCAAGCATGCATAGGGCTACATTACCAGGCCATGCACAAGGCACATATTTTCCTCAACCCATGCACGAACACACTTACCCATCATTCATTATGGGTTACGAGTACTTGTCATGACTACTATGAACATCATCTTTGGAAGATCTAGATGACATCAATGGCGGCTCACAACGACACGTTCATGCTGGAATCCACGGAAGAAGCACGTACCAAGGGACTACAACTTGCAAAGGATTGGAGTGACAAATGAAGAACTGGACAACCAACCCTACCACATTTGGAAGATAGACAACTCTTGTTCATACAGAATGAACACTACCTCTCAAAGCACTACATGGAACAACCACTACAACAATGGTCTATTAGGGATGTAAGACTCGAGAGGGGGGGGAGTGTTGGAACTCAAAGTCAAGCACAAAGCATGGAAGCGCATCAAAGAAGTGGACATACAAGAAGAAGGAGCAAGTAGGGAGCTCCAAGAAGTACATGTCAAATTTTCAGAAGGAATCCCTATAAAAATAGTGACTTTCATCACTAAAAACCATTGTAAATACCATTTTTCATTTTTTTGACTCCATTTTGTTGAAGCCGAGGAGTCCTCAAGCTTGAGGAGTATTAGAAGTATCATCCTACCGATTTTCATAATTTTTAGACTCCATTTGAGCCCTCAAATAAGCCCTAGAACCTAATTTTTAACTAGGCCAGACATTAGGTCTGGACAAGGACAAAATCACTCAAAAAACTATAAAAAGATCTAGAGAGCTCATTTTTGAGGTTAGCTTGTTGTAGATTTGAGCTTTTGTAAGAGAACTCTTTTGTAATCGAAGCTTTCCACTATTCCTCTCTTTGAGCTTACCTTGTGTGCGTGTGTGTGTGTGTATGTGTGTGCATGCTAGTGTGCTTCTCACCCACACATTTGTGCCTTCACATGCTCAAGGTGTTCATACCAGTACTCACGTCTCTAGGGATTGACAAGTGAAGGAGGTGGGGCTTACAGTTGAGCTACACCATGCTTCCTCTACATGAGATTCTTATGCAATGGTTGTGTCTAGTTTTTCTAATGAGAATGAGCTTGTTTTTTTGATGAAGCACAAAATTCAGCTTCTATGCAATCATAACATGATGGTACTAATAATAATGGTACTTGCTCTTTATGTGATTTGCCTCCAGGAAAAAAGTTCATGACACTAAATGGATATACAAGCAAAAACATATGCTTCATGGAATAGTTGATAGGTACAAGGCTAGGATTGTTGCCAAATGCTTTTCTCAAGGGAAAGGCACTAATTTTGATAAATCTTCTACTCCCACATGTCAAATGACATTGGAATGTACATTACTTGGGCATTAGAACTGCATTTTTGAATAGTGATTTACATGAAGAATTGTATGTATTTCAGCCCCATGGTTTTGTCTAGAAAAGGCATGATATGTATTTCTTCCTCATGGTTTTGTGCAGGTTGAAAAAGACATTATATGGTTTGAAGTAAGCACCATGTACTTGGTATGAAAAGATACATGCCTACTTGCTAACACATTGTTTTGAGAATGTTCCAACTAAGAGAACCTTATATATTAAGTGTCTAAATGATGTAATTATGATCATTGTTGTATATGTTGATGATATGCTACACATCACATTGGTCCTAATGAAAGCATATTGCTAAATTTAAGGTTGATTTGCATGACTCTTTTGAGATGTCAGATTTGGGGCATTTGCATCATTATTCATGCATTCAATTTATGCAAGTTGATGCAGGAATGGATTTGTGTCAAACAAAATACATTGACACATTTTTGTCATGCTTTGGCCTTGAAAATTGAAAACCTATTGCCACAACCATGGAATCAAGTTTATGGTTGAGTCTTCATGATGTTGGAGATGCATTTGGTGTTGTTATCTATCAACAAGTTGTTGGATGCTTGATTTACTTATGCATAACTTGGCTTGATATTCTTTTTATTGTCTCACATATGAGCAAGTTTATGCCTTGCCTAGGTGTCAAGCATTGGCTAGTGATTAAGTGATCTTTTGTTACATGAGTGGTACCGAGATACTTGGAATGTTTTATCCAAATGGGGGATCATTACCCTCAAATTTACATGATTTTTTTTACTCACATTGGGATGATTGCTATAACACTCGTGTGTCCACTAGTGGTTTTTGAGTCATGCTTGGTGGCTCATGCATTTCTTGGTTGAGAAACAAGTAGCCTACTATGGCCACTTCTAGTTGTGAGGCTGAGTATAAGGAAACTTTCACAAGGATTGTTGTGTGTGTGTGTGTGTGTGTGTGTGTGACTCAGATGCCATTTGGATGATTTGGGTATTATTCAGTCCTCTACCACCATCATCTTTATTGGTAGTCAAAGCACATTGATAGTTGTGAGGAATAATGTGTTCCATGCTCACACAAAGCACATGAGGTGCACTATCATTATGTCAGGGAGAGACTCTCTACTAGAGAGATCAATTTGGCTTATTAGACCACACAAGATAATGTTGCAGACCTTTTCATAAGGGCTCTGCCTAGGGAGAAGTTTGAGGATTTTCACAAAGTTTTGGGCTTACTTCATTTTGTGGATTGATTTCTTTCCACATAGATTTTCACTTCCTTATGCATGAGTGTGAGGTCATTAAGTTCTAAGAGAATTGAAACGGGCTTGCAATCACTCAAGTCAAACTTCAACAAAAGACCTAGGATGTATTTCCTTTGCATCAAGTGTATATCTTCTTCTTCGTATAATACTTCAATCCCAAGGAAGTACCTTTAAATCCCTAAATTGGAGATTTTAAAATCACATCCAACCATTTCCGTATATCCTTGATGTTGGCTTCATCATCCTCTATGACAATCAAATCATCAGCATATATACAAATGAAAACAATTTGCTATTATCCTTCTTTATAAGAGTGAATGGTTTGCATGGATCTGATCATATCCACATTTTACCAACTAGTCCACAAGTTTTTGGTTCCAAGCCCTCGGGGCTTGCTTGATTCCATAAATAGTTTTCTTAATCCTACATACATGATGTGGAAACCTATCATCTTCAAATCCTTAGGGGCTATTCCATGAAGACTATCTCTTCCCGGTCTTCATTTAGGAAATCATTCTTCACATCCAACTAGTGCATCTTCCAACCTTTTGAGGTTGAAATTGCAATCCAACTCCTTATTTTATCCATCTTAGCTACTATAATAAATTTCTCCTCAAATTATATGCCATAGCTTTGAGCAAAATCTTTGGCATTTAGCCTCACTTTGTACATGTAGATGCTCCCATTTGCATGTCTCTTTACCTTAATACACCCATGTTCGCAATGAACTTCATGTCGTTTGTTCTTGGCACTAGTGACAAAGTGTCATTGTCTTCAAGTGCCTTGACTTCCTCCTCCGTGGCCTCATTCCATTCCATGTGCTTATTTGTTTCTTCAAAACAATTATGTTCTTCACAAGCTATAACTTGACTCATGTAGGCATAATGCCTTGCAATGAATGAATCATTACTTAAATTTTGAATAGGGTATTCAAACGTATTGGATGACCTTACCTCACCATTAGGTGGTAGAAATCTCCTCCTCCCTGTTTTGAATGCTTTAAATCTTGGACTTTCAAATTTTTCCACATCATCATCTATAGAGTACCCATTTATGGACTTCATTATTTGCATTTACTTTTCTTTGTTGTTTCCTGTTGATATATTTAGGTAGTGATGTGTGTGAACACACTAGGACCGCCAGGGCACTTTTTTCCCTCTTTAGGAGGTTTTTTCCCCCAGCTTGTATATACACCTATTGCCCTAATGGGCTACTTATCTTTGTAAATTCTCTAGTAATACATTTAGTATTGTGTGTTGTGCTCCAAGATTCTCTTTCTTGCTTGTGTTGTTCGCATGCTTCTGCAGATGTCTAACTCCAACAATTGGTATCAGAGTAGGTTGCCACTTCATCTAGGGCGTCGTCGACACTCCTTCGATTGCAGTCTCAGAATCACACAAATTTTGGTGAGCATACCCAGGGTGTTTCAAAGATCAAAACTGCTTTGCTTTGTGGTGCCAAAATCGCGATCTGAGCTCGTATTAGCCTCCGAATGCACTATCATAATGCTTGTGCAGGCTATTTCATCTTTTTGTGCCAAAGATTATACCAGTTTTGGTTTGTCAGTATAAGCATCTCCAAGTCTACTATAGGTTTAGCAGAATTCGTTTGGGCAGTTCTATTCAACTTTTTGAGATATAGTCAATTTTTTGCATCAAGGTATTTTGGTCACCGGCCATGGCTGAAAGCACTGATGTATTCCGTATGTTGGCTGTTGAGGATAAGTTGGATGGTACCAGCTATCCGTTATGGGCTTATATGATGCGACATGTATTGGTCGCAAAAGGACTGTGGAATACTATGCATGGTGTTGAAAGACATCCTGTTACACCTGCAAATACAGGTGCTAGAGCTGATGGAGATGGTGTTGAAGATGATGATATTCTGTAGATTCCTATTCGTGTTGCGGTTTCTGTTGCACCTACTATAGAGCAGATTCATTCGGATGGTAGAGATGCTCAGGCACATGCATTGATATCTTTGTCTATCAAACGTGCCATTATTCCTCACATTCTCTCTTGTAGAACAGCTAAGGATGCTTGCGATACACTTATCAGATTGTACCAAGGAAGGAATGAGGCTTGTCTTGCTTACCTCCGAAAATAGTTGGAGAGTGAGCACATGAATGAAGGTGATTCTATGGACAGTTTTCTAACAAAGATCAAAGATTTGAAGGAACATTTGATTTCTACTGATCAAGTTATACGAGATAACTCACTTGTGCAGACCATTCTGAATGGTCTTCCTAATTCATATCAGAGTTTTGCTTCTACTCTTCGGTTGATGATGAAAGGCAATACAAATGCCTTGTCATTTTAGGAGTTCGTCTCTGTTCTGTTGCAGGAAGATCAGTCGAGGCAGAACATGTCCATTATGCGTGTTGCAGATCACGCTTTCCTGGCTAGTGAGAAGGGCAACGGAAAATGAAGCTCTTCAACTAGTAAGCAAAAATCTGCTAATTCTGCACATTTGAAGAAGGAAGACAAAGATGAGAAGAAATCAGAAAAGCAAAAATTGTTTTGCAAGTACTGTAAAGGAAATGATCATCTCATAAAGAACTGTCCTAAACTGGTTGCAAAAGAGGCAAAAAAAAAAAGGTTGAAATGGTTGTTGTAGAGGCCCCTACTCCAAAAACAGAGTCTGCTAACCTTGTGCGGGATGAATACTGGGTGTTTACTATTGTTTGCAGTTTTGACCCATCTTCTCATGAGCAGTGCATGTCTATAGTAGACTCAGATGTTTGGTACTTTGATAGTGGGGCGACCAAACATATTACCTCGCAGTGAAGTTTCTTCTCTTTACTCAAGCCTACCCCTACAGAGAATATTGTCACATGCACCAACAACTCCTCTTATCCTATCATGGGAGTTGGTAAGATCATTCTGACTACTATTGATGGTAGTTCTTTCACTATGTTAGATGCTTTATTTATGCCAAGGATCAAGAAGAATCTGTTAGTACTTTTTACATTAGCTAAGATTGGCTTCATTTTGAAATTTGTTGATGATAGATGTACAATTCATGATGTGTCAGATGGCGATGTTATTATTGATCCTGGCATTTTATGTTGTGGGTTGTATAAGCTCATAGACTATGAAAAATCGGTGAATGATTTGGCATGTGCAGTACATGATTCTCAGGCTACGTCAAATGCAAAGCTTCGGCATGCACACCTTGGTCATCTGAACTTTACTAGTTTGCTATGCCTGCAGAAATCTGAAATGGTGTCCTCTTTGCCCAAACTTGAGGCACCCAGTAAACATGTATGTGAAGGTTGTATTTTGGGCAAAATGCAGTGCTCGTCATTTCCAAAAGATGGTTCAGTTCGGGCTACTCAAAAATTGCAGCTTGTTCATAGCGATGTCTGTGGTCCTATGCAGACACCCTCTTTTGGAAATTATCTTTACTTTGTGACTTTCATTGATGATTTTTCGAGGCATGCATGGGTATATCCACTCAAAGAAAAGTCCAAAGTGTTTATGTGCTTCAAACAGTTTTTGGTTTTGGTTAAAAGTATGTCAGCATGTAAAATGGGCACCCTCCGTTCTGATTGAGGGGGGGAATATATGTGTTCCGATTTTAATGCATTTGTGGCTGAACGTGGGATAAAACACCAGTGTACAGTGCCGTATACACCTCAACAGAATGGAGTTGGTGAACAAAAGAACATGTCACTCATGGAGATGGAGAGGTGTATGGTCAAGAGTCAGGCCTTGCCACATAGTTTTTGGCTTGAGGTTGTTATGTGCATATGTACTTAACATGTGTCCCACTAAAGCACTGCAGTCTATCACTCCATATGAGGCTTGGTATGATCGCAAGCCATATGTTGCTCATCTACGTGTTTTTGGTTGTCTGGCATATGCATTAGTGCTTGAACAACATCGTTGAAAATTGGATGATAAAGCATTAAAATGTATTTCTGTTGGATACAGTTCTGAAAGTAAAGGCTATCATCTATAACATCCACAGACTAAATGCATTCTGGTTAGTCGTGATGTTGTTTTTGTGGAAGATGTTATTCAGCCATTGCTTTCATGTACTAAGGAGACATCTGTTAGCTCTAAAGACATGTATGATACATTATTGCCTCTTTTTACAGGTGGACAGTCTAGTGCTGGTCCTAATGAGGCAACTTCTCAGCCTTTGCAGGTTCCATGTGATGATGCACATCATTCCATTTCTGATGCAGATTTACAAGAGGCACTTGTTGATGAGAGAGCTGATATTGAGTAGGCAAAAACTATGCCAAAATGGATGGTGCAGACTTTGTGTGATAGCAAATTAGATGCACCTCTATCATACTATACTTGATCAAGCTCTCATAGTGCCTCTTTTGCATCACATTGTTATGCTATGGTTGCCTCTAGTCTCTGTGATGAGACTGAACCTATTTCGTTTGATGAAACACAAAATTCTGAACATTGGATGGCTGCAATGCAATCTGAATATGATGCTATAATGAAGAATGGTACTTATTCTTTATGTGCCTTGCCTCCTGGCAAGAAGGCCATTGGCACAAAGTGGGTATACAAGCTGAAGCATAAACCTGATGGAACAATTGATAGGTATAAGGCTAGGCTTGTTGCAAAGGGTTATGTGCAGGAAAGAGGCATTCATTTTGATGAGACCTTTGCACCTACTTGTCAAATGACTACTGTTCGTAGCATCTATGCACTTGCAGCTCATCATGGTTGGAATGTACATCAATTGGATATCAAAACAGCATTTTTGAACGGTGACTTGCATGAAGAAGTGTCTGTTTTTCAGCCCCGTGGCTTTGTGCAGAAAGCGCATGAGAACCAAGTGTGCAGATTAAAGAAGGCATTATATGGTTTAAAGCAAGCACCGCATGCTTGGTATGAAAAGATACATGCCTATCTGATGGCACATGGTTTTGAGAACATTCCAATTGAAAGCACCTTATATGTCAAGCGTGCTAATGATGTACTTCTTATCATTGTGGTTTATGTTGATGACATGTTGCTCAATGGTCCTCATGAGAGGCATATTGCTGATTTTAAGGTTGATTTACATGCCTCATTTGAGATGTCTAATTTGGGGCATTTGCATCACTATTTAGGCATTCAGTTTATGCATGTTGATGGTGGAATGGCTGTGTCAAATGAAATATATTGACACATTATTGCAACATTCTGGCCTTGAAGACTATAAACCTATTGCCACTCCTATGGAAATAGGTTTATGATTGGGACTTCATGATGTTGGAGATGCACTTGATGTTGTTCTCTATCAGCAAGCTGCTGGATGCTTGATTTACTTATGCATTACTCGGCCAGATATTCAGATTGTTGTCTCACAGATAAGCAGGTTTATGCATTGCCCAAGAGTCAAGCATTAGTAGGCGGTTAAGCACATCTTTCGCTACTTGAGTGGTACCCGACTACTTGGTTTGTTTTATCCCAAGGGGGGATCACTACCACCAGATTTGCATGCTTTCTTTTGACTCTGATTGGACTGGTTGCTATGACACTCGTGTGTCCACTAGTGGTTTTTGCTTCATGTTTGGTAGCTCATGCATATTTTGGTTGGGCAAGAAGCAGCCTACTATGGCCACTTCCAATTGTCAGGCTGAGTATAGGGAAGCTTTCACAGTGACTGTTGAGTGTGTGTGGCTCAGATGCCTTATGGCTTATTTGGGTGTTGGTGAGTCTTCTACCACCACCATCTTCACTGACAGCCAGAGGGCATTGGCAGTTGTGAGGAACCTTGTGTTCCATGCTCGCACTAAGCACATTGAGGTGCATTATCATTATGTTAGGGAGAGGTTCTCTGCTGGGGAGATCAGCTTGGCATATGTGCCCACACAGAAGAACATTGGAGACCTTTTCACGAAGGCTCTGCCTAGGGAGAAGTTTGAAGCTTTCCACAAAGCTTTGGGCTTACTTCCTTTTGTGCATTGATTCCACATAGCTTGGCACTTCCTTATACATGAGTGCCAGGGGGGATTTGTTGATATATTTAGGTAGTGATGTGTGTGAACATACTAGGACCACCATGGCACTTTTTTCCCTCTTTAGGAGGTTCCCCCCCTTGTATATACACCTATTTCCCTAATGGGCTACTTATCTTTGTACATTCTCTAATAATACATTCAGTATTGTGTGTTGTGCTCCAAGCTGCTTCTTATTGCTTGTGTTGTTCGCGTGCTTCCGTAGACGTCTAACTCCAACACTTCCTTCACTTGAATGAGCTTAATTCCTTGTCCTCCCTTCACATGCTGATTTATTAATATCCTTTGATGGTGTGCATGAAGTTTTTGGACCACTCATCTTCATGCTTTGTTGTTGTTCTTTGAACTTTTTCTCAGCATCATATGCATCTTCAACATGTAACAAACCTTTGCTACCATACCAAGGTAGAAACTCATCATATATTACATCACAAGCCACCTTGGGCTTTTTTTTGTTAGGGCAATAACATATAAACCCTTTTTCTCTGCAGTATATCCAAGAAATATATAGCTTCCTACCTTTGGATCTAACTTGTGTCTCAACTCTTAAGGTATGTGAACATGACACATGCAACCAAATACTTTGAGATGTGAAAGGTTGGGTTTCTTAAAAAACCGAGCTTGACAAGGTGTCACTCCATGTACTCCTACGTTTGGACACATATTCATAATCTATGTGGTTGTATTTGATGCATCAACCCAAGAAGAATTAGGAACATTCATTTCATTTAACATAACTCTAGACACTTTTGTTGTATATATGTTCTTCCTCTCTGCTACTCCATTTTGTAGAGGTGTTTATATAAGTAAACTGTCTTTGATGCCATGATCATGTAGAAAATCTATAATTTAATTCCCCATCCATCTGACGTGACGATTTGTATATACTTTCCTGTCTCCCTCTCCACTAGGTTTTTGAATCTCTTGAAGTGTAAAACACCTCTGACTTTATCTTCATGTGATAAATCTAGAAAAACTTTGAATGATCATTTATAAATGTGCCAAAGTATACATTACCTCCAATGGATGTCCCCCTTCTAGATATCTATGCGTCTATGTGCATAAGATTCAATACATGATTGCTCACATATGCTACCTTTTTTAATAGCAATTGCTTTGTTTCCCTAATTGACAAGCACGGAAAAAATGTTGCATATTATGAGATGTAAGATCAGGTAGACCACTCACCAAGCCCTTCCTTTGCATGTCCTTCATACTTTTTAAGATGTGGCCAATTCTTCTATGCCACAAGTATTTATCTAAAATCTATTTATTTCCAATTGACAAATAGATAGTGTGAGGGTTTGATGGCTTTGCCTCCATGGTAAAGAGTCTCCCTTGCTTCTTTCCTTTTTCTATGAGATTTTAGTCCTACTTAAGGTCTTCAAGGGAACATCCTTGTTCACTTAACCTCACTTTGTAACCTCGTTGAACCATTTTACCTACCAAAACCTAGTTTTTGGTGATGGTTGGCACATGCAACACATCCTACAACACCTTGGAGCTTTCAGAACCATTCAATGGAACATATCCCATATGTGTAATATTATGCTCACTTTCCATCATACAGCAAAAAAATCAAGAAACCCTTGATGACTCCTTACATGAATCTCTAGTTGCAACATACTTTACTTCTATAGTGGAAAAGAGTTGTACATTCTTTAAGTCAAGTCCTTCAATAAATTACAGCTCCAATGCTTCTTGTCAATTTTGACATAAACATATATCTCTCACAAATGCCATTGAAAATACAATTTCTAGTCATCTATGTACAGGAGTGCATATATTCATTATGTACAGGAGGCCACGTCCTTGAAAAGAACTGCTTAGTCCTCGAGCAGGGACCTAAGGAAGAGTATGAATGATGACAGTCATTGTAAGCCTGAGGTCTGGAGGCAGAGCCAAGGCCCCTAGAAGATGTTCTCAAAGCAAAGTGGAGGGAATAGTGGGGGCAAACAAATCCCTTTTTCCAAATATCAGTGATTGCATGATTATTGAATCAACCATGAAATCCAAAATCGCATCTGATCTGCAATTCAAGTGCACCAAGATCAATACAAGAGTAGAGTGTGACTATATAGAGAGGAGAGATTACAAATTATGCAGGCAACTTCACATGCAAACATCCTGCCACACAGATACGAGAAAACTACAAGAGTATATTGAGTACATTCCTCTCTGAACGAAACAACTGGAGGCATCTGACTACAAATGCCAGTTCTATGCTTGAGTTCCAGTGACACAGAAAACATGCTGAAAAGAGGAGAGACCATACACAGTGCAGCAGCTCATGTTCATGATTGCAGGCGTTAGCAAAAGAATGGTTAGATCTGCCTCCAACACCAGGACTTGTACAAAGCAGGCTAAGGATAGAAGTATGCAACAATGAGATAGACTATCTTGATTTGAAGCTTCTGGATGACAAATGGAGGGTATCCCAAGAATTAGAGCATGTGATATATAGCTATCACAATTCAAAGATGGCTACATGCCACATTGTGAAACACCATGCATTATATCCTCGATCACCTGGCGGTTGTATGATTATTATGTGTATTCCCTTGTATTTTAATCATTGTACTCTATAAAGCACATCATCAATCATGTCTCCATCACAGACATTTGTGACATGCATCATATCTTTATTTTTCAGTTTCTTTTGTTCTTTTATCATTGCAAGGTATACACCCACACAATTGAATAATATTTCTCACAA